>JAJOZX010004989.1:0-355531 GCA_023014485.1 Bathynomus jamesi | reverse complement strand
ATATATATATATATATACAGTATCGAGGAGGCCAGTGTTTTTGACGAAGTCGAAATTGATTACAAAAACTGATTAATCAAAATTGGTCACATGGGAAATAACTAGGCATCGACCGGTGGTTGTATCGGTATCGGGCCGATGTATCGGGCCGATGTATCAGGCCGATGTATCGGTACCGATGGTTAGTAGCTACCGATACCGATAGTTTTTGTTTCTAAGAATAAAAGAAAACCGGGGGTTTCCAAATATAAACTTCCCGGCTGCTTTAGAAGTTACGTGTGCGTTCACGATTTATCCCGACGTTTCTAGAAATTTCCATGACTCATTACCGCTCTATATAAAGCGAGCCCGTAACCATCGCGGCGTCATTTCCTCAATTCGCAAGTTGTGAATCAGTTCAACAGTGTGTAATAATTTTTTTGTAAATATATTAACTACTGGTATAAATTTATTCGCTTTTGCTTCAATGAGAGTGACAATGCCAAGCATGGTAATTATGTCGCAAATGACATGGGCCTGAAGTTGAAATAAAAAATACATTTTTCTAGTGTATTTTGGTGTGCTCTGTTCAAATATAACCTTCACTTCTTGTGCAAATGAACAGAAATACGTGTTTGGGCCATGCAATGACAACTGTATTTCTGTTCATTTGCATAAGAAATGAAGGTCATATTCGAACAAAGCACACCAAAATACACTTGAAAAATGTAGTTTTGAATACATTCTATACAATGAAGCATAACCTAACATGTTCATGTTACGAGATCTCATAAACGACGCATTACCACAGGAAACGTGCAAAACACCTCAAAATTAACCAGAAAAGTTTGCTCTCGTCATTTTCGTTTAACCTAACGAAAATATCACGACTTAACCAATCATTAAGGGCGTACAGTTGACCTAACCGGGCATTCAATTAACCTAACAGGCTAATATTGGTTATTTCACCTAAATATCTTCTGATCTTTTCGTATTAGGCACTCACCGTCACATTTCGGGCAAGTTAAGGATGAGAGAATAACTCCATAATTGCTAAAAACATCCAATGCTTTGTCTTCATCTAGGGCACATGACGAATCAAGTTCTCAAAGTCGAAACCACACGAACGGCACGTCATAATTCTATCACAAACACCACCAAGCTGAATCCAATTAAAAAAAATAGCCAGAACAGAAACCAACAAACTAATTATGTCGCAGAGTAGCTAAAAAATAGCCGAAAATTATACTCGTTGGTCCAAAAATGAGTATTTATATATATATTATTAGTATCATAATTTTCACCATTAATATGCATTTGCACAAAAATGAGTGACAAATTTGAATAAAGCGACTAAAACTACCTCATAAAAAGTTATTTTGATTTACAGTCCAGCCCATGTCATTTAAAACATATTAACCGCCAAGCATTGTGTGGAAGTTCTTCAATGCTTCAAGCACTAATGGAAAACAGGCGATCTGCAATTTGTGCGGTCTCTCTCTCGTGGAGGAACAAGCGCAAGTACCTTCTCTACATCGAACCTGAGAAGTCACCCTATCAACAAGCACAAGACTTGAGTTTGATGAAGTCAATAAGAGTCAATGTACAACTTCTGCTACTAATTCTGGTGAGTAGATTCATGAAAATCTGTAAAGTGATTCTTCAAACATTCTCAGAGAGAATTCAGTTGCTCAAAGCCCCAACATCCTAGTGGCCCCAAAAATGATGAATTCAATAAAAATTTAGGAAGTCTAAATATTTGTTGTTTTTAATGTATGTTTCGGGTCCCTAAATTTTAGTCTGCCCAGGGCCCCCAAAAGTTGCTAAGATGTTGCTATATATAAAAAGTTGCTATATAAAAAGTTGCTATATATAAAGTTTGATTTCAAGTTTCAACATGATTTACGAATTTAATGTAATATCAGTCTCCCTGAAACTGCTGTTTTCTATTTGTTTATAATTTCCCCCAATCAGAATTAAGATACAACGAAAGTAAATTTAATTCTCTTTGTTAACTTACTTACCTTCTATTTATTAAAAAATATTAAATATATAAAACTTTACATATAAATATTTCTGTATTAAAATTATTTTCTTATATATACCCAGGAGGAAATGTCAAGAATGCACCATTTGACTCTTTGGGTATTTCTAAGTAGAAAGTATTATATCGACATGTGCCTGATTCCCAACCGTTACCGAGATACAGGCCTCTACATTTGGGTAACTAAAACATAATAAAAAGCCGATCATAAACCTCAGAAATGAACTTCCGCGTTTTCCTTGGCAAGACTCGATGGATCGGAGGCTCGCCGCATGCATTGAAGAAGGAGGGGGTCACTTTGAAACCATTCTGCAATAAGTGCAATAGTGTATTGTATGTTTGTACTTTTTGTAAACCACAAGTGTCATTAAATAGTATCTAAGCTCGCCTTTTTATTATGTTTTAATTACCCAAATGTAGAGGCCTGTATCTCGGTAACGGTTGGGAATCAGACCCATATCGATATAATACTTTCTACTTAGAAATACCCAAAGAGTCAAATGGTGCATTCTTGACATTTCCTCCTGGGACACCCTGTATATATATTTTTTTTTTTTTCTCTCTCTCTCTGAGACATGCCTGGAACTACTTCCGCCACGGCTACTCAATCCATTAAAGTCGCGTTTTCCAAATCCATTCCATACGCTCATAATGACCGAAAGATTGATCTTGACCGGAAGGTGGCAGAGATGATCTGCATCGACCGTCAGCCCTTCGCATGTGTCGAACGGGTAGGATTTAGGCGACTACTTCAGGCTGCCGATCCGAAGTACACGATTCCTTCTGAGAAGTTTTTCAGGACGAACCTTATTCCAGACATGGCAGGCAAGATGAAGGGCAAGATCAAGGAATTGATGTCACAAATGAAGGAAGAGAAGAGGAAATGCTCCTTCACCACGGACACATGGAGCAGTCGAGCAAGTGACTCGTATATAAGCTTGACCTGTCACTTCATCGGCCCAAACTTCGTGCGCAAAAACATCATGTTGAATGTCTGTCTTCAACGAGGATCATACAGCAGAAAAAATTTCCGCCAAAGTTCAAGAAATGATTCAAAGTTGGGGATTCTCCGAAGAAGACACTTATGATCATGAGAGATAATGCAGCTAACAAGCGAGCCGCTTTCAGACAAACAGGAATGATAGTTTCGGTTGTTTGGCTCATATACTCCAACTGATGATAAAGGATGGCTGCTTGAACCTCCCGAGTGTGGCTAATCTTTTAACAACGGTTCGGAAAATCGTCGGTCATTTTCGCCACTCTCCGCAAGCGAAGCAGTGCCTACATCAAATTCAAAGAAGACTTAACTTGCCTCAACTGAAGCTGATTCAAGATGTGCCAACCAGATGGAATTACACGCTGGAAATGTTGCAGCGACTCCTTTCCCAAAAGCAAGCTATCATTGAATATGACGTCGAATGGCCCTTGGAAAATACGTTGACTTCAACGGAATGGAAGCTTATGGTCAAGCTTATTGACGTGCTTGCTGTCTTCAAAACTGCAACGCTCAAAATCAGAGGAAAACTCGCTTTTATCAGAAGTTTTACCTACAGTCAAATCTCTGTCAAAAGGAATCTGTGCAGCGTGCTCAGTGAATGATGCTGGTGTCAAGATTCTGAAGAGCCAGCTGGGCGATTCTCTCGAACAGAGATTCCGACAGCATAACTCGGATGAGAAACTGCTGCTAGCCACAGCAGTTGATCACCAATTCAAAGGAGCTGGGCTGATAGACGACGACATGCGAGAAAAGGCCAAGGAATTGTTGAAACAAGAGATACGCAGTCACATGGAGGGGCCCAACGAAAGTGTATTGGAGGTCCAATTGCTGTGAAACGCCGCCAAAGTGGTTCGGTTTCTCCGTCCAAGAAAATCGCTCTTTGGGAAAACCTTTCCGATTCAGAAGGTAGCGATCTCGACGATCACGTTCGTCCTATTCTAGTTGAAGAACCCCAAACGAGGGATACGGACACGAGGTTCACTGTCCCAGACGCACGAGCAGCAGCAGCAGCAGCAGCAGCCCTGGACGCCTATTGGTCCGTTTGGGTATGAATAAAATAAAATTTGTGAAATGGAAACAGTAACATTGTATAGTTTAATATTTGGCAAACAATGCCCACAAAGATGGTAGATTGTGACAAACCTAATTAGTCTTCAACATGACCCCCCCTTCTGGACACGACAGAGGTCATAACGAGAGGCTAATTCTTACGACCACCTGCATGTGGTTTAGTGATAGACCCAGTTTCTTCAAATGTGCGGTACCATACCACTGCACTATGGAGTCGTATTTAGGAGCTTTTCGAACACCATACACACGGCGAAACTCACGCTGTACCGCTGTCACACTCTCAAACTTAAACCAAATGAGACACTTCACACGTTGTTGTGCATTCGCCGCCATCTTCGAAACTGGCGTACGTCTCATACGTCTGACAGCAGATGGTGCTCGTACGTCTGGCAGCGGATGGTATAACCTATTACAAACTCCCACATTTTATGACCACACGTATAAAAGATGAGCGCTGTATCACTTCTCGGTAGATTCTTACAGCGTTTTTATTTTATCCATACCCAAACGGATCACCCTGTGTGGTGTGTGTGTGTGTGTGTGTATACACACACACACACGAATGGATTGCGTTACTTAACTTAATGAACAACACTGCCACGGGGCTGAGCCGTAGTACGTGGTCTTATTTCACCTGTAACCTTATTTTTAGCCTGTAAACCTCCAAAGGACGGCAAACCAGAACGACAAAATACAGGAAAGGAAGAAAGAAATAGATTGAAATAAATGAACTAAACAAAAACGCGCAGGCACAATGAAACTATAGAACAGGGTGTCTCATAAGTTCCTTTCCCTTCACCTTTATTCCAGTAGGTTTAAAAGGTTCATAGGCAAAGGGACTTATGGAACACACTGTAGATTCCCCAATGTTTTACCAAATTTATACATAAAATACTTAAATTAACCCTTTCGTATTATTTCTCTTAATATAATTTAGTGTGAAAAAATTACATACGCGCTTCGCACACAGGATCGTCTGGCGACTGACGACTTGGGTCGTGACGAGAAGAGTCGCGTGTGATTTTAACATTGACAGAATGGGAACCCTTCCCCCACCCCAAACCGAATGGATTTCCCAGAATCGCGTCGTGGTCGCTGTAGTGTGCGAGGCTCCCATTCGTCAGTCGTCGGTCGCGAGACGATCCTGTGTGCGGCCGACCTTAGAGTTCACATATTCGGAGTAACTAAATGCAGAGATAAATTATGGGTCTCGAACTGCGAACTCAGAAGACAGGGTCGATACAAAGAATTGCACGAAGACTCCAATTTAGTTATAAACAGATTCTAACGGATTCAAAACGAGGACCTGACAGAACGATATAATCAATTACTAACTTAAATACCCTACATTAAGTTCCCTAAACTTGCGCTTCCTCTTCATCCATTTTTCCCCACAATAAATCAAACTGTAGACATTTTCAAATAAAGTACCAACTGAGCAGGGTTGGTAAACCTGAATTTTCGACCGATGACGAGCCTGTGATCAGCAAACCAATCTATTAGCAGACGTTAATCGTACTAAATTCTACTCTCATTTGAAATATTTTATTTGGAAAACATGAAGCCACACGGGCCTATTGAGGTTATTCAAGTCATAAGCTATATTTTATAATAAAATTTTGCAAAATGTCAATCCCAAGCCAGCTAATTAACATTAAACTATTTACAGAGCTACCAGAGTAGCCTATGTAACTTAAGCTAAAAATATACACAACTTGTACAATTTATTATAAGCTCTCTTTCATTCATGAAAGCCTCCAACTTTCTTAAAACCAACTAAAGAGCCACTATTTACCACATATGACGAGTCATTCCAAAAATTTACTACTTTATGACTGAAAAAGTATTTTCGTAAATCCACTCTACAAGTGTGTTTCCTAATGTCCTTATTATGCCCTCAAGTTTTTCTATAAGACTCCTGTAAGAAAAAGTTACATAATATAATCTAAATTGTCCAAACTTGAAAACATTTTGAACATCTGTATCATATCTCCCCTTAAACAATGTCTCTCCAAACTAAATATTTCCAATTCCTTTAATCTTTCCCAGTATTCCAATCTTCTTAATAGGGATAAGTTTGGCTGTTCTACATTTGCACACCTTCAAGCGTATCAATATCATGTTTATGGTGAGGGGACCAGGCTTGAATGCAGTATTCAAAGTGAGGCCGAACAACACGAATTATATAAGTTACAGATGACTTCCTTACTCTTGTAACTAACATTCCTCTTAATAATACCTAGCACTACTAACTAACTCGGTGGTATAGTGGTTAGCGTCGCTGACTACGAATCCATCGGCACCGAGATCGACACCCGGTGACGGCAGGCGGCGGGCAGCAAAACCCAGCTGTTCATCCTTCCACACAAAGAAATTGGTTGGTAGATAAATGTGTACCCGGAGTAGCCTAGTGGTTAAAACGCTGGGCTGTTGGTGAGGTTGGTTCGGATTCCACGTTAAACTGTAGATCTAAGGTGGAGTGACAAGCTTGACCTTCGTCAGAATGAACAAATCGGCCGGAAGCAAAACCAAGGTTAACTATAATGCCAAGATCTTTTTCCTGTCGAACATCCTCTAACCAGTTTCCTTGCATCTCATAACAAAAGTTTTCATTATTTCTACCAAAATGTATGACTGCATTTTTTAACATTGAATTCCATTTGCTATTCACTAGCCCAGGCCACTAATCTATCACGATCGTTTTGTAGTTTAGAAGAATTTTCTGTATTTTTAACTATTTTTAACTTTTGTATCATCTGCAACTTCAGAAACTTCACTACTTACAACCCACTCCTCTAAATCATTTAGATATAAAACAGAGTAATGGACCTAAAACTGATCCTTGTGGTACCCCACTTTTCACTTTGCCACCCAGATTCATGACCATTTAGAATTACTTTCTGTTCTCTGTCTTCCATCCACTTTTCTACCCAATTTATACCTGACCCTAATACCCCGAGCCATAAGCCATGAATTTAGTATATAGGAGTCTATGTGAAACCTTGTCAAATGCCTTAATGAAATCCAAATAAATAACAAAACGTCTCAAGGCGTTATCACGTCAATGACGTCATGGTGATGTCACTATGGCGTGACTGGCGTCCACAGATTTGAAAAGTGTGCGTGACTTGCGGGATGTCTGGATTACGACAAATCTTTACTCAAACCTTAATTCTTTGGCCTGGCTTTATATATACGTATATGTTGCAGTCAAAACCCGAAATGAGGCAAAACCAGTTTTTACTAGTAAAAAGCCGAAATGACGAAGCCGAAATCAGTAACTGTTAGGTTAGGTTAGGGTCATTATGTTGCATGTATATATGTTATGATATAAAAGCCAAAATCAGTCATTTCGGGTTTCTACTAGTAAAAACTGGCTTTGACTGATTTCGGGTTTTGACGAATATATATATATATATATATATATATTTAATTCGCAGTTCCTGTCCTATTCACTCTTATGCCGATGATTCCACTCTTCACTTCTCCACCCGCTTCCCAAAGCGTCCCTCACAGCAGTCACTTCATGATTCGCGTAGGACGGCTACGAGACATCTGACCTCTGATCTTTCTGCTATATCTGATTGGGGCAGAGAAAACCTTGTTGCTTTCAATGCCTCAAAAACTCAAGTTCCTCCAACTGTCTACTCGTCACAGTCTTCTACGCAACTATCCCCTTACCTTCACCAACACACAACTCAATCCTTCCTCTTCTCTTAACATTCTTGGCGTTTCCTTTTCTCGTGATCTTTCCTGGAAAGATCACATATACTCTCTTTCTAAAACAGCTAAGAGGTTTGGTGTGCTGTACCGCCTCCGCGGTTTCTTCACCCCGACTCAGTTGCTATCTCTGTACAGGGGTTTTGTTCGCCCCTGTATGGAGTATGCTTCTCATGTGTGGGGTGGCTCAACCAACACAACTGTACTTGACCGGGTGGAATCGAAGGCTTTTCGTCTCATCAATTCCTCGCCTCTTACTGATTTTCTTCTCTCTCTCTCTCTCTATTATAACGGACATTGCTCTTCTGAACTCTAACTGCATGCCTCCTCCTCTAAGGAGAGCACGCAGTACCAGACTTTTTGCACTTTCTCCTTTTTCTGTCCAACTATTTAATGCAAGGGTTAATTGGTATTTTCAGTCTTTCATCTACTCAACCGATCAACTCTGGAACAATTTTCCTCATCCATTTTCCTCCTGTCTATGACCTCCCATCTTTCAAATACAGTGTCTAAGCATCTCGAAAACCCCGACTTGATTGGCTCCTCTTCTTCTATGGGAGGGGCACTTTTTGTGGGCATTTGGCCCTTGACCCCTCCTTCCTCATAAAAAAATATATAATATCTTCTATACTATGAAAAGGGAGTCCTGTCTGTCTGTCTGTCTGTCTGTCCGTCCGTCCGTCTCAGAAATAAATGTGCTTTGCTTTGTTTCAACTCTTTACTCTAGCTCGTAAAGATTTTCATTGCTTGATACAATGGGTTCAGATGTGAAGCTTAATTTTTCATTGCTGCGTTCTTTTCTATAGTTTTATTGACTGAATAATTGACCTTCCAATCATTCGGTTCAATTATTCAGTCAATAAAACTATAGAAAAGAATGAAACAATGAAAATTTTAAGCTTCACATCCGAATCCGATGTATCAAGATTTGTGAAGCTTAATATTTTCATGGCTGCGTTCTTTTCTATAGTTTTATTGACTGAATAATTGACCTTTCCAATCATTCGGTTCAATTATTCAGTCAATAAAACTATAGAAAAATGAAACAATGAAAATTTTAAGCTTCACATCCGAATCCGATGTATCAAGATTTGTGAAGCTTAATATTTTCATGGCTGCGTTCTTTTCTATAGTTTTATTGACTGAATAATTGACTCCCCAGTAATTGGGGGGGGCCGCAGACCCCCCCAATTACCGAGGCCAAGGTCCCAGTACTATTACAGCTACTATTGTCCCTAGTTGGGTACGAGTTGACAGTAACCCAATTAGTAACAGTCGTATAAACATACGAGGCATGTGGAGGGATTTGGTAATTATCAGGCTTAAATGATGCAGTTATATTCTTTTCCGAATAAGATGAGGCTGATGATGCTATTACTATTCCACAGCTCGTACCCAACTAGGAACAATAGTAGCTGAAAGTAGTTACTGTCAAAACTAACGAAAAACTATCAAAAATATTCTCAGCGTGCTATTTTTTCAATTACAGGGAGCAATTGCGTGCTCCCCGAACTACTCTTACTCTCTGGCGACATTAAGACTATCCAGGCCCCACTACAACTTACACATGTCACCATACACAAAGACAGACACAATAGCACCATGAGACACATACAGAGAAGTAATATTAACATATTACAGTACAACGTAGATGGCCTCACAAACAAAATCATGCAGCTTAGGGAATTCGTACACAAACAAAACATTCACATAGCACTTATACAAGAAACAAAACTAAAACGCGCACACAAAACACCCACCATCCCTGACTTCACGGCAATCCGTCAAGATCTTACTAGGGGTAACGGGGGTGGACTCATCACTTACATACGTAAAAGCATTAGCTACACTGATGCTACCCAAAACATTACAAACATAATCCAAGCAGATAACAAGATAGAAATACAGGCAGTTAACATTAAAACACGCGCAAAACACAACACCACACTAATCAACATTTACATCCTTTTATGCTAGCCTATGCTGGGCACCCATTATCTCAAACACACACAAACACCTTACAGACAATACAAAACAACGCACTTCGTATCATTACAGGATGCACTCAAACACCAATAGAACACCTGCACACAGAAACAAAAATACTGAAAGTTAGGGAACATTTAGACATGAGGGGAACACAATTCATGGCAGCAGCGACAA
The DNA here is from genome assembly GCA_023014485.1 of Bathynomus jamesi. Taxonomy (NCBI): domain Eukaryota; kingdom Metazoa; phylum Arthropoda; class Malacostraca; order Isopoda; family Cirolanidae; genus Bathynomus; species Bathynomus jamesi. Next base: position 345,557 of record JAJOZX010004989.1, on the reverse strand, counting down.
CTAACCCACAACACCCTTGCCACTACATGTACATCACGCACCAACACCTCGCACATTAAGGTAACACCAGACACATTATAACCAAATACTCCATTCCATACCACGCCCCACAGACATCACACAGTACAGAAAAAACACACACACACACCTAAACCACAAAGCACTGACACGACTCGGTCCGAATGCGGTCCTAGGTGCGAAGCCACCACCCATTAACAGGTCAGAGATCAGCCTGAGCAGATCGGATCGAGTTAACTTAGCACGATTCCGATGTGGACATCACCCCAACTTACGGACATATAAACACAGACTAGACAACTCCATAGACGACACCTGCCACCTGTGCCAGGACACACCACAAACAATTGAACACATTATGAGAGACTGTACCGCTCTAGCACAACAACGAACACAACAGAACATCACTAGTGCGCTGAACCTCTGGTCCACTCCGGAGAGGGCGATCGGTTACCTGCGTGCCGCCGGCTTGCTCGATCAGGGTGGGCTGATCGGCTAAACAACAACTAACGAAAATATCACGACTTAACCTAAGCAATTGTCAAGGGCGTACAGTTGACCTAACCGGCCATTCGATGATTTGACGGTGCTGTAGTTGACTTGGCACGGGGCTCCAAAAACGGCGCGACGGTCGCGTAGCCCTACAGCTACAGGAAGGTCACGACTGTTCTGGAGCCACTGCGAATTTTATACTTAGGACAACCTAGCATAATGTAGGCCCAGATACACAATTAGTCAAAAGCCTACCTCGGTCTACAAGCCAACTTCTATACGCTGTACGTAATGGCTTCCTATTACTATTGTTAATTTTGTGTAGTTCTTATGAAAGTGTATTTTAATATTTAATACATTATTAAAGCCTAAATAATCGTGTCGGCCTTTGCCTAATTGGTTACTTAAGCTTACACTACACTAGGTCGTCCTAATTATAGGCCTACAGCACTCACGCGAATACATCGAAATCCATATTTTTTATAATTTTTATGCATTTTATACTTATTTCAACACCTTCCACAACTTAAATCACTTTTCACTGTTCTTAAACTGCAATATACAAGCAGTGTAACTCCTCCTCCAAGATTTTACAAGAGTCGTTTAAGGTTTTGAGAAACATGTTCACTCGGACACATTCAAATTATGTCTGAAATTGTGTAATATGTTGGAATAGCCTATACGTAAACTCTACCATGAGGAATGACACCTGGAATCCCATGTCGGTCCCAAGTCCGGATAAAAGAGGAGGGTTGCCACGACAGGCCTAGCAAGCCGGTGGTGTAAAAACATCATCGCTCGAGAAACTCAAGAACCAGCCTATACGTAATTGAATGACGTATGTACGCAGTTTTGTAATTGTAAGAAATATCTGTACTTTGTCCTTTAGTGGCCCCATTTTTTTAAATAAATGATAAATTCCTAGTCCTTCAAATTTTTATTGGACGTGCATAAAAGTTACACCATTGGATTGGAAATCATTTATTTATGAACGTTGTGAGGTGCAAAAAGAACACAACCTAACTCGGGCATTATTCGATCTAACCGATGTATTAGTAATAACATGCTTAATAATTACTACTATAATTCATCGAAAATGTGTCTGTCTGTCCGCAGCAAAAACTTTGGATCACCTGAAGAACAGGGCCCCCAGCCTTCCTTAGTTAGCTTTATAAGGCTAACTAACGAAAATATCACGACCTAACCTGACCAATCGTCAAGGTCGTACAGTTACCTAACGACTGGTTGGGTTAGGTCGTGATATTTTCGTTAGCTAGCCTTAAGGCTAATTAAAGAAGGCTGGGGGCCCTGATCTTCAGGTGATCCAAAACTTTTACGTTTCTGAACCGATTTCAACCAAACTTCGTATGGTGGATGACAGGGTTGCCAGATTTTCCAAATGCCCATACGGGACAATTTTTTTCTGAGGTTTTTTTTTCAAATTGAAACTAGATTTCTTCAGTGGTTACAACGAACAAAATTAGAAAAATTTTATTACAATAATATTTAACAATTAAACATCGTCAATAAATTGAAATTATTATACATAATTGAAATTCTAAATCAATTCATCCCTAAAAATTTTGCTTAAATATTTTTTTGTGGGACATTTTGAACGCGGGATTTTGGGATCAAATGCAGGACTGTCTCGTAAAATACGGGACATCTGCCAACCCTAGTGGATGGGGTTGATGAGTAATGAACGAAAATGTGTGACCAACCAGCCCCCCCGACTCTCTAATTACTGGGCCCGAAGGCCCCAGCACCGCAACAAAACTATAGAAAAGAACGCAGCCATGAAAATCTTGAGCTTCACATTGTGTCAAGATTTGTGAATCTTAAAATTTTCGTTACTGTTCATGGATCTTTTCCGTTTGGGGGCTAGCAGCGAATTTTAATGAAAATCGGTAAACTAATGTAGTTTGGAGATCCGACAAAACCCCCACACGAAAAAAAAAACACCGACAAAAAAAAAAAAACCAAAAAAAACCCCAGCGACAAAAAAAAAAAAAAAAAAAAAAAAAAAAAAAACCGACAAAAAAAAAAAAAAAAAAAAAACCCAGCGACAAAACCAGGGCCCCCAGCCTTCGTTAGGTAGCCTTATAATCGTTTCTTTTTCTTTTCCTTGTGGGTTTGCAGCATATATATATATATATATATATATATATATATACACACACGCTTGGTTAGGTTAAGTCGTAATATTTTCGTTCCATCCATAAACGGACTTATCTAAATGTTGCATACATTCTTCTGTAGCAAACACAATGACTCGATTCGTGGCTTCAATGCCACTATCGTGAATAAGAAAAGGCTTAGTATTTTCTGTACCAGTCATAGCCCAATCACCTGAGATTTGTAAATCATTTAAAGATACTGGATCCTTAGGTCGTCCTTCCTGACGCTTTCTTTGAACATTTCTTTTTACTGTACTTAATTTTCCCATAGCAAGTCTTCCTTCTTGAGTCATGCTTTCCAATGAATCCGCGACAACGCGCGACTAGTATTTCCTTTGTTTGATTTGGCCTGTTGATAGTGGGGTTTTTTTGTCGCATTACCCTATTTCGGGGGTTTCGTCGGTGGGGTTTCGGTCGCCGGGGGTTTTGTCGGTGGTTTTTTTTTCTTGTGGGGTTTTTGTCGTACATTCATGTAGTTTTGGTCACTGATTCCAAAAATAACTTTTTTTGGAGAAATGAAAAACAAACATTAGAGCACTTTAAATAACACTGGTCTACAGCCAAAAATGCTTCGGAAATAAAAGTAGTCAATCTTTACTAATTTTGGGTCACTGAATACGAAAATTATGCCTAACCTAAAATTGCCAATTGGCTCTATTTATAAAGATACCAGGCAACCCTGCACCCTACTAACTGGACTGCATCTGTCGCGTAATATGTAGACGCCTGTGACACATCGACGCATTGACTCTACTGCGCATGCGCGGTTATATTTTTTTATTTTAATAAATTAATGTAAATATATACATATATATAAAATAAATTGTAATTTTAAATTTATCTATTACATTATGTATTTGTAAATTATTTATTAAAAAATAGATTGGATCATTTTAACATATTGCTTCCCATAATGTTTTTGATATTAATATAAATGGAATACTAACCTAACTTAACCTTACCTAATTTAAAATTATTAAAGTGCAATGTAATTACATTAATTTATTAAAATAAAAAAATATATAACTACGCGCATGCGCAGTAGAGTCAAGGCGCCGATGTGTCACAGGCATCTACATATTACGCCACAGCATCATTCATTCGCGGAAGTCATACAGTGCACCCTTGTCAAACTCTTTTTAGTGTTTGCTTTTGAAACTGAATTTTTTTTTCAGCCTAATTTGAACAAAGATGCCTCGTATTGCGTGAACAGTGTAGATAACTTTTGTTGTTTGTGGAGAATTGACTTTTGCATCACAAAAGCGTGCTATAACCGCCGTGATTAGGAAAGCCTATCACCTTTATTTTGGCTGTAAGATTGGAGATCAGGACAAGAGCTGGCCCCACACATATGCTGCAATACTTGTGCAACAAACCTTCGCCAGTGGTTGAATCGGAAAAGGAAATCTATGCCTTTTGCAGTGCCAATGGTGTGGAGGGAACCAACAGATCATGTCAGCAATTGTTACTTCTGCATGGTGCCTCCAGTCAAGAAAGTTATTTGCAAGAAGAAAAAGTGGATTTTACAATATCCGAATATACCCTCTGCTATACGCCCGGTACCTCACGGCGAAGGACTACCCGTTCCTGAGCTCCCACACTCATTCTCCCTGAAGTCAGAGGACGAGGAGAATGAAGGAACCTGCGAAACGTGAGAGCCTTTAACTTCACAAGACCCTGAATTTGTTTATAACTTGACATCTTCTAAACCGCACATGATAACTCAGAATGAATTAAACGACCTTATCAGAGATTTAGAACTGCCAAAGAGTAAGGCAGAGCTGTTGGGCTCCAGATTGCAGCAGTGGAATCTCCTCGCTGAAAATGTTAGTGTGTGTAAGTTTCGTGACTGTCAAAAAGATTTTGTCCCATTCTTCATCATGGAAGGTGACCTTGTAGCTTGCAACGACATCGATGGTCTGATGGCAGCTCTCAACATTATTCACAATCCTGATGAGTGGAAACTGTTCATTGATTCATCGAAGTTGAGTCTAAAAGCTGTTTTGTTGCATGTTGGCAACGTATTGCCATCAATTCCAGTTGGTCATGCAGTCCACATGAAGGAAACATATGACAAGATGATGAAACAACTTAAGAACTGCATAAACTATGACAAACATCAGTGGCAGGTTTGTGGTGACTGACAAGTTGTAGACAGATATTCGACTGCAATAGAGATACACACAACATAGAAAATTTTCTAACACTTTAAAAGATGGACTATAATTTCAACTCGCAGGTAAATAGATACTGTACAGATGGATTGGCCAATCAGATTAAATATATCTTCGTAACATACAGATTTGCCGGCATTTTCTCTAACTCTGGCGAGGCTCTAACAATGATGGAGGAAGCATAATATAAATTTGGGCCGGGCAAAATCACAACATAATCGGTCGAATTCGACAAGAATGGTGTACGTGATGGACTGATATACATATATATATAATCGAGACTAATTTAAATATCAAATACACTTTAAATAATGACTTTCTTGACGGAAATGACGGATAAAAATATTAAAGATCTATTTCCGGAGGTATGAATAACTTTGTTACTATAAATAGACCGGATAATGACTCATAGTAAAGGAACGACAGTAAAGGATTAAATGCTCAAGACACCGGAATGGCCGTCGGATATGATTATTTAAAATGACCTTGAGCCTCGTACGGTGTAAAATGTTGCTGTGGCGGAGCGCGACAGGGTAATACTATGCCTGTCGTGCACAGTGAAGTTTAGCGGCACCAAACAAAAATGATCGTAGAGACGCGAGATTACAGGGACGGGGGGACGGGAGAAGATAGAAAATAGAAAAATTAGCAAATAAAAAATAAATAAATAAATATTATAAATAAATTAAATAATAAATAATAATAATAATAATAAATAATAATAAAATAATAATAAAGAAAATCTATTGTAGACAATCCTGATTTCGCTTAGCTGTTCATTGATTCATCGAAGTTGAGTCTAAAAGCTGTTTTGTTGCATGTTGGCAACGTATTGCCATCAATTCCAGTTGGTCATGCAGTCCACATGAAGGAAACATGACAACATGAAGCAACTTTAGAACTGCATAAACTATGACAAACATCAGTGGCAGGTTTGTGGTGACTGACAAGTTGTAGACAGATCTTCGACTGCAGTCGGGCTACACTAAGTATTGCTGTTTTCTGTGTGAATGGGATAGTCGGGCTAGGACTTCTCATTACATCAAGAAGGATTGGCCACTCCGACACTCACTGGAACTTGGAACAAAAAATGTTCAGTATCCTCCACTTGTAGAATCGAACAAGATTTTGTTACCACCCTTACACGTCAAATTGGGCGTCATAAAAAATTTTGTTAAGGCTATGGATAAAATGGGGGCAGCTTTTAAGTACCTCGGTGGTAAATTCCCAAAGCTCAGTGAAGCAAAAATCAAGGAGGGTGTATTTGTTGGTCCACAGATCCGTGAGCTTCTTAGAGATGAGGAGTTCGACCGTATCCTAGGTGGTGAGAAGAAGACAGCGTGGAATGCTTTCCGGTTAGTAGCAACCAATTTTCTCGGAAATACCAAAGCTGACAATTACAGGGAGCTGGTGGAAAACCTGCTGTTGTCCTATCCAAAAATGGGCTGCAATATGTCTTTAAAGATACATTTCCTCCATTCGCACCTTGAATTTTTTCCGGCCAACTGCGGAGCAGTCAGCGATGAACATGGTGAACGTTTCCACCAGGATATCTCAGCGATGGAGAAACGCTACCAGGGGAAATGGAGTCCATCATTGTTAGCAGACTACTACTGCTGGACAATAACAAGATGCTCCAGAAGTTGAATACAAGAGACAAGCAAAGAAGCGACGGGTTGAATCAATATAAGTGACTGCATTATACAGGTATGTTACTAATATATGGTGTATATATACGCAAAATGTGTAACTTAAATTTTCTTGGAAACTGTAGCAATCGACTGTTTTTATGGTCATATTCGTTTTCAGCACCCCAAAATCCATAATAGGAAACACATTTTATCTCCGAAGCACAAACTTTTTCAAAATTTGTAGACCAGTGTAATTAGTGTGTTTTTAACGAAAATATCATGACTTAACACAACCAATCGTCAAGGGCGTACAGTTGACCTAACTGGGCATTAATTCTTGATTTTTTTTCTGCTACTTTTACAGATCTGCCGGGATCCTTCAAAAAATGTATTCTTCGTTAGGGATAATTTAACCCTTTAACGCCGAACGTTTTTGTAGGGTTAAGTCTAAATGCATGTATTTGAAACGGTACGTATTCAACCCAGTCGGCGTTAGAGGGTTAAAGTTGCACTTTTTAATGTTTGACCGACGCTTTTGGCAACGAAAGAACTGGGTATTTTTATCAAAGGTACACACTTTCCCACACTTTGAGCACTTTTTCATAAACAGTATCAGTTTGTGACTCTGGCTAAATTTAACACAATCCTCCGTAACTAGTTTAAGCTAGTTAAAAAACATTAATTATTTAAAGTGCTCTAACATGTTTGTTTTTCATTTCTCCAAAAAGAGAAAGTTACTTTTTGAAATCAGTGACCAAAACTACATTAGTATACCAATTTTCATTAAAATTCGCTGCTAGCCCCTAAACGGAAAAGACCCCTGTTCTTTTCTATAGTTTTATTAACCAAATACTTGAACTCCCAATTACTGCTGCAATAATGAACTCCCAATTACTGCTGCAATAATAAGTAAATAAAAGTTACTTTCTCCTTATACTCGTACAATTTCTTTCGAGGTTAGGTCAACTGTACGCCCTTGACGATTGGTCAGGTTAGGTCGTGATATTTTCGTTAAAACTAACTAATATTTTAACGAAATACTAATGAATTTTTTAACGAAAATATCACAACTTAACCTAACCAATTGTCAAGGGCGTACAGTTGACCTATCCTGGAAAGAAGAAATTGCGGGGGTATAACGGAAAAGTACCAAAGAAAATTTTCGGATCACCTGAAGATCAGGGCCCCCATGTATTCTTGTTTTTTGCTTTACAGTACCAAATATAATAATAAATTAAATTGAATGCCCGGTTAGGTCAACTGTACGCCCTTGACGATTGGTTAGGTTAAGTCGTGATATTTTCGTTAGTTTTAACGAAGATATTGTTACCGGAAAGCTCCTTTCCCGGTGTGGGTACCGTAAACTATTTATCCAAGCTACACTTAGGTCCAGTTAAAGTACATTTAAATAAATTAAATATATTTACAAAACCCTAAATATAAACTTAAATTAACATTTAAACTTAACACAACCTTAAATTAACACAAACTTAACACTAAACTTAATACTTAAACTTAACCTAACACTTAAACTTAAAGTGCTATACGAGCAGTACGTCCTGTGCCTACTTAAAGTAAATTATCACTTCGGCTATCACTTCACTTTGGCTTGTCCAGTAGCAGTGGTGTTTAGACGGGCAGGAAAGGATAGGCTTTGCTCCAATCCTGTCTTAATTCTCGAATTTACTGATGAAGCTCAGAAGCTCAGCCTCGGAACGGGACCACAAAACGTTCCGACCGTTCACGTTCAGCTCGGGTAGACGAAACGGCTTTAATTGAACCAGGAATTCAGCTCCCCAGCCGAAGCCAAGCGTTGTTCCACACTCCAAATTTGAAGCCTATTAAACAATAATAAACAAATATCGCTTACACGAGTAAAACACATACTAGCTAAAACTCAGAAAAATGCACATACAATGCGATATTCCACAAGTTCTTGCAGTAACAATTTTAACGAAACCTTACCTCGTATAGATGCTTCCACACTCGCACTATAGGCAATGCTTAAAGACACCACTGTACTCTGTACACAATAATCACATTTATAAATTACTTTAAAAATTATGTCTTACATTAAAAGAAAACTAAATATTAATTACAATTTAACGTAATCTATACAATTTAACAGTAAATAATTAAGTTATTCCAACAATAATAGCAAATACACATTAACATGGAAGTACATACATAACAATTACCTGAAGTGATTGCAGATCTAATGCCGACAAGTCGCATTCAAATATCCAACTTCTTGCAACTTCTAACTTTGAATCTCCCGCTTCCAACCTTTATTGTTCAGATCACAAGCACGAATCATCCCCAAACTCCATTGCTACCTTTCACCTTGCTCACTTTCAAATCATTCACACCAAGCTCTAGTTTCACACTCCACCATGACCCTACCATATCAATCACACACTTACAATATCATTTGGTAATTGAGGCTGGGGGCCCTGATCTTCAAAATCCAATTTTTTGTTACAGTTTGTGCTCCAGCCCCCCCCCCCACCGAATTACTGGGCCCAAAGGCCCCATCACCGCAGGTCTAGCTAAATGGGCCCGTAGGGCCTGTTTAGCTAGTAATAATAATAATAGAACCCCCTACCTTCTATTAATATCCTGGATTATACAGTACGGGCTATTCAAAATGATTCACCTGATTTCAAATGAGAATATTTTTTAATGTTACAAATACAGAGTGATTTGTGATACATCAACCAAAAGAAAAACTGTCCAAATTTTGTCTCTCACCTCATAAATGCTCTATGTGACTTCCCCTAGTTACACGAGCAACGTCGACACGATAGTCGAATTCCTTCCATACTCGCTCCAGCATGTCCGTTGTCACTGACTCTACGGCAGTAACAATGCGAGTTCGGAGCTCATCCAAAGATGTGGGCAACGGTGGCACGTACACAGTATCCTTAACGTACCCCCAAAGGAAGAAGTCGCACGGTGTAAGATCCGGCGACCGATTTACAGCTCGAAAACTGCAACACACAAAACGCCTTCTGCTGCGCGGACGCCATTTTCACACTGACTGTTTGTTGCTAGGCTAGGCCACGGCTTGACTTTGGAACCCTCTCGCGGTGATCTTGTAAAACTTGGAGATTTCCTCTTTCATGTGGTGTATGCCCAGTTGATGTACGGTTGATAGGTACGGAAGTATTCTCAGTTGAAATCGGATGAATCATTTTGAATAGCCCTGTATATTGAGAATGTATATACATTTGATATTTATAAAATACACAAAATTATACAATTTCCGCTCCACACTCTTCATAAATAAACTACTGCCTATCCATTGATATATTATTTGGATCTTTCCATTATAGCACCCCCAATTTCTTCTTTTCAGTGTACGCCCTTGACAATTGGTTAGGTTAAGTCGTGATATTTTCATTAAAACTAACGAAAATATCACGACTTAACCAATTGTCAAGGGCGTACAGTTGACCTAACCAAACAATTGGGGTGCTATTAAAGAACAGTAAAACAATTACTGCCGGCCTTTGGGCAAAGCAAGCAAAGCGGCTGCTTTTGGGCCCCGCAAATATACGAGTACAGTATAAAAAATATTTTGGTTGAGTGGTAAATTAAATACAGCTTGTCATAATAACTCTTCATATACAATAGTATTCCGTATTAATTATATATTTTGTTATATTTCAGATATCGACTGACAGTGATGCTTCCAAAGAGATTGCGAGATACTGCTCGGAAATATCTCAGCGGTCACCAGAAGAGACAGCGTGAAGCGAAGCGGAAATCAGAACTTGAGCGTATGTATGGGTCATTTGAAAAATTTCTAGAGAAACGCGATCCACAGGCTGAAACTGAACAAGATGTGCCTGCGCCGTCACATGCATCATCAGCTTTGAGAGAGAAAAGTGAACTAGATGTACCTGCGCCGTCACATGCGTCATCGCTAGTTTTGATAAATGAAAGTGATATCCAGAGGGAAGAAGAACCCATGGATCAGACTCCAATTCTGCAAAATCAGCCTCTGGATGCACTCAAAGATCCAGGTCAGTGGCCAGAAACTGTCAGCACAAAAGTCAGAGATTTACTAGTGAGTAAAGGCCCACTACAGTGTGAGGAAGACTAACTTTCCCAGAGATGACAATGGCCGCAAGTTTTCAAAAGCCATTACAAGAGACGGATGGAAAATAGAGAAGTTGGTATACGGAAATGGTTGATTTATTCAATCTCTAAGAATCGGATATTTTGTTTATGTTGCAAGTTATTTGGAAACTCCAACAATGCCTTGGGGTGTGGAGGATTCTGTGACTGGGTGAATACTAGCTCCAGACTGTCTGAGCACGAAAGATCACAGGGCCATCTGAAGGCGACTCTCCAATGGATGGAACTCGAACAACGTTTGATCAAAAGTTGCACTGTAGATCAACTCAGTCAGGAACGAATCAATATGGAGAAGCTTAGGTGGAAAAATGTGTTTAAGCGCCTCCTCGCCATTGTACAGTACCTCACTGAACACAAACATAGCATTCCGAGGATCAGTAGATACAATCTTCAGACGGAATAATGGCAACTTCCTTGGACTGGTTGAGCTTATCTCAAGATTTGATCCCGTCATGCAAGACCATCTTAGAAGAATAGTCAGTAACGAAATTCATGATCATTACCTGGGAAAACGAATCCAAAATGAACTCATCTCGCTCATGGGCAACAAAGTTCGAGCAACCATTGTACACAGAATTAAAATGGCAAAGTATTTCTCTGTGATCCTTGATTGCACACCCGACATTAGTCACAAGGAGCAGATGTCCTTTACTTTGCGATATGTCTCTGATGGATGATCAGGTATTAAAAGTGGAATTTTTGAACACTTCATCAAGTTCATTGAGGTGAAGGAGACCACAGGAGAAAACCTACTAGAGGTATTGATGAGAGAACTTCACGAACTTGGACTGAAAATGAGTGATATTCGTGGACAAGGATACGATAATGGTGCGAACATGAAGGGACATTCATCAGGCGTTCAAGCACGACTTCTGGAAATGAATTCAAGAGCATTCTTCACTCCAAGCGCATGCTACAACTACAATTTTCTACTTGCGGACATGGCAAAAACATGTGTTCAAGCCATCTCATTTTTCGGGGTTATTCAACGCCTGTATGTCTTCTTCTCAGCTTTAACCCATCGATGGTCAGTCTTCTGCAAGTATGTGAGAGAGTTATCAGTGAAGCCCTTGAGCGAGACAAGATGGGAATGCCGTTTGCAAAGAGATAAAGAATTTTAAATTCATTGTTGCTGTCATATTCTGGTATGACCTCCTCTTTCAAGTCAACTACGTGAGTAAAGATCTTCAAAGTGATTCAAAGCATCTGGCAAGTGCCATCGAGTGTTTGGAAAAAACATGTAAGTGGATGAAAGAATATCGGGACAGTGGATTTCAAAGTGCTGTAACAGATGCCAAAGAGATTGCAGAGCAGCTTGAAATCGAGCCAGAATTCAAGACAACACAGGTCAGACGAAAGATGATGTTTTCCATGAAGGTCAAGACCAGCCAATTGAAGATGCTGAAGAAGAATTTAAAATCTCTGTGTTTAACACAATTTTAGACACTGCCATATCCTCTCTGGAACGACGATTCGAACAACTGAGAGAACATCACTCAAAGTTTGGCTTCATGTACATGTTCACAAAGATGTCCAAGACAGACCTACGTAAGCACAGCAAAGATCTCGAACTTGAACTGACTGATGGAGAAGACCGCGACATTGATGGATTCATGCTTGCTGAGGAAATGGAAGCCTTGAAACCAATTCTTCCAGAAGATATACAAAATGATCCAATGAAGATATTGGGCTTCATCACTTTGAACAATTGTTGTCGATTTCCCGAATTTCACGATTGCATTGCGAATACTACTGACTATTCCAGTTACTGTTGCATCTGGGGAAAAGTTTCTCAAAGTTGAAATTAATAAAAACGTATTTACGGTCGACGATGCTGCAGGATCGACTCAGTAATGTGGCGATCCTCTCCACTGAAAACAACATTGCGAGAAACTGTAACTATACAGACCTCATTACCGAATTTGCCACTATGAAAGCCAGAAAGGTTTCCTTGTGATCACATCCAAAATAAATGATATCTGTTGAATTATTGTTCTTTTCTTTCAGTAAGCATGCACCCAGTATGGGTAGGTAACTTTAACCTTAGGGCCCCACTTTAAAAATCTCCAATTGGGCCTCGCATTTGCTAGAGCCGGCCCTGAAAACAATGAGGATGCTAGAAAGGAAAAGATCCTAATATTTATACATTTGCGTTGTGTATTAAGAGGACGCCTCCCAAACTAGGAATTAACCCTATTTTTTTCCATGTATTTCAAAATTACAGAAGTAGCAAGATAGGCTATTTACCTGAAAAAATAAGCATTGCTGAGAGCTGAGAAAAAAGTCTAAATCACAATGTGACAACTCACTTTCGACGAAGTAACTTCAATTCCTTTGAAATATATTTACATTAATATACATGCGAAACTGAACCTTATTGTAATATTTTCAACACGATACTAAATTTTCATTCACAAAACTAATTCCCAGCTTAATATCTTTAACATAGGCAAAATTAAAAATTAAAATTCTTAATTAACAGCTCAATAACAGTTGAATGTGACAAAAAAAATGGCGCTTCATCCCAAAATTTTGTGGCTCATAGCCACGAGTAGTTGGTTCGTAGAAACACATTTCTCATTGACCCTACTACCTTGACCTGACTTTAATCCTACTCCTCAATGCTCCGCTATTTCACGCCTCTACAATATCAGACTATATCTTAATTACAAACATTTCGGGAAGTAATTCTACCATCATCAATGATGTAAACTGTAAAAATATAATTTTAATAATAATAATAAGAAGGTAGAAGTCAAAATTGAAATTAGGAACAGCTGCAAATGTTAGTTCCCAACTACAGTCCAATCAAATTCACAAGTTAAGAATCAGGACTAAAATTTATGAAACAAATTTTAGAACAACCTTGAAATATCCATCCATCGTGTTCTGCCTATTAGGCAGGTCCAACTCGTGTCCCGCCAAAGTGTTCTATCCTGAGCTATCCTTTTTCATCTCATGGTAGCTCCTGCCTGCCTTCAAATCATCCAGCATTGCTTTCCTTTTCCTTCCCCTCGGCCTACCTTCATATCTACCCTCATCATCCTTCTCCTCTCAACACATGTCCGATCCATTTCTTCTGTCTTTCTCTTATCACCTTAATGAGTCTTCTTTCCTCCCTCACCTGCTGCAGTACTTCCTCATTACTTTGGTGTTCCTCCAGCTTATATTTAGCATTCTTCTCCAAATCCACATTTCAAAACTTTCCTGGAGTCTTTTTTCAGTTGTTTTCAGTGTCCATGTTTCTGCTCCATACATTATCACACTCCATATCAAGCTTTTTACTAACCTTTTCTTCAGCTTCAAGTTGAGTTTACCTGTAAGTCTTTTCTGTCTCTCAAAAGCTACCTTACCCATACCAATTCTAGATCTTACTTCCTTATTGCAATCTCCATTGTTGGTTAATAAACTTCCCAGATATTTAAACTGCTCAGCTTCTTCTAAGGTCCGATTTCCTATCGTTAGGTTCATTTGTGCTCCTTTCCTCCTTGCAATTTTCATTACCTTTGTCTTTGTCTCATTAATGCTCATTCCGAATTCTTCCGCCGTTGTTGTGAAGCTATTGATCATTCTTTGCAGTAGGCCTGTGCGATTAATCGAAAATGTCGATTCGGGTCGATTTAGTAAAAGAATCGAACCCGACCCGACTTAGGAGAGCTAAAAAATTTCGATTCTTCGATTCGCTAATTGTAACCTGTCGAGACGATAAACTGGCACTACCCCAAAACCATGGAATGTCGAAACCGTAGAATAACAATTGAAAAAATAAATAATATATAATAAAATAAATAATTATATTATTATATATAATAATATAATAACGTTATAAAATAGTTGGATATTTGAGAGATTACGCTTTTATAAAGATCTGAGTGCGCTCAATGCGCATGGTCAGCTATTGATTTTGTGATGTCACAGACTCACGAGCGCGCGCCTTGCGGTGTGACAAATTTGGACCAGTTCTTTGGGTTCAGTTGTTTATTACGCTTTTCAGTATGTTGTTGCTGGTGCATGTATGTTGTTCTGTTGGTGCTGGTGCATGTAAATTGTAAAGTATAGGTGAGTGCAGTGCACAGTTGAATCGAATCGAGAATCGAAAACAAGTGGCCGAATCGAATCGAAAATCGAATCGAAATAAAAATATCCGAATTGCACACCCTTACTTTGCAGTCCTTCCTCACTACTACAAACAAACGCCTTGTCATCTGCAAACCTTACAGATTTGACCAATTTACCTCCCACTATGCTTCCCTCTTCCAGATCTGAGAGTGCTTCTATTATCATTGCCTCCGCATAGATGTTAAATAACACGGGGGACAGGGAGCATCCTTGCCTGACCCCTCTCCCAACCAATCCAGGCTCTGATTCTCCTCCCGCAACTCTAACATTCACAGTCTGTCCAAGATATAGATTTTTTTTATCAGCCTACGGTCCCTCCAGTCAACATTAATATTCTTCAATATTTCCATTAGTTTCCTCCATTGGACTCTGTCAAAAGCTTTTTCAAAGTCAATAAAACAAACAAACATTTCCTGATCATGTTCCAGCACTCTCTCTCCCATCATTCTCATAATACCAATAGCTTCTCTCGTTCCGCATTTTGACCTAAATCCAAACTGATCCTCTCCAATGTACTGTTCAGCTCTGTTCGTTAGTATTCTGGTTAGTATCCTTAGCATTATTTTTGATGCATGGCTGACCAAGCTTGTGGTTCGAAATTCTGAACACTTGGTGGCTCTCGGTTTCTTGGGAATAGTAATCATAGAGACTCTCATAAAGTCAGCAGGCCAGTCTCCACTTTCAGACATGTTTCTGCACAGTACATTCACCTCCTCTCTAGCATCACCTTCAAGACTCTTCAGAAGTTCTGCTGGTACATCATCTGGTCCTGGGCCTTGCCATTTCTTCTGTCTTTTACAGCCATCTCTACTTCTCTTTCCAATATGTCCGGTCCCATACAATCTACTTCCACCTCATCTGCTTCCTCCATTTCGATGTTATTAGGTTTGTTCTCTTTATCATACAGTTCTTCAATATATTCAATCCATTTCTTCCTTATATCTTCTGGTCTTTTCAGTTTTTCTCCATTTCTCTCCCCCCTCTATTTCTCGCACTCCCAAGCTACTTCTTTTCAATCTATTTATGTCCTTAACTTTTTGGTACATTAAATCAGTTCTTCCTTTCCTTTCTAATTCCTCCAATTCCCTGCACTACTCTCCAAGCTACATTTCTCTCGCTTTATCAGTGTCTTTTCTCAGTTCGTTATTAAACTGTCTGTATCGTTGTCTCCCTTCTTCTGTATCTATACTCTTCCATTTTCTTCTTCCTTCCATTTTGTGAAGCATCTCTGTAGTGACCCAGGGTTTCCTTGCTTCTCTTTTCACATAACCGATATTTTCCTGTGCACTCTCCTTCATTGTATCCCTCAGTCTACACCATCTTTCTTCACTTGTTATATGAATGTGGCCGTCATTTCTTTGCCATCTTATCTCTTCATTCACCTTTTTAGCAAAAACTATCCTTTGTTCTCCCTTCAGTTTTTCAGTATCCCATTTCTTCCCTATTTTATTCTTTTTCAGTCTTCAGCCTCACCATATTTTCCATTACCACCAAGTTATGATCGGAGTCAGCATCTGCTCCAGAATAAGCTTTCGAGTTCTTCACTGCATTCCTATATCTCTGTCTTATCAAAATAAAGTCAATTTGGAATCTTTCAGTCTCTCCTGGTTTTTTCCATGTGTATCTCCTCCTTTTGTGATTTTGGAACCAAGTATTAGTCACCATGAGTTCTTGCCTTCTATAAAATTCTACTAGCTTTTCTCCTCTTTCATTTTTTCTGCCAAATCCGAATGGTCCAACCTCCCTTCCGTCTTTCCCCTCTCCAATCACACTATTCCAGTCCCCCATGATTATTACGTTAGCATTTCTTCCATGGGCTTCAATTATTTCCTCTCTTTTATCATACATTTCTTCTACCTCTTCTTCTGGATGGGCGCTTGTTGGCATATACACTTGCACGACAAATGTATCTACTTTTTCGCCTTTCATTCTTATCCACATGATTCCATCTGACACACAGTAACTCCTCTACGGTATTTTTTATCCTTCCTCTAAGTAAAATAGCAACTCCTCTCTCAGCCCTGTCGCCACCAGAATAAATCACTCTCACATCTCCACTAATAAAATCTCCTCCTCCTCCTCCTCCTCCTCCTCCTCCTCGCCATCTGACTTCCGACAACCCCATGACATCTATGATCACTGCTCAGCCTATTCATCTCTTGTTTGATGTTCTCTAACTTTTCTGGTCTGTTCATTGTTCTTACATTCCACGTTCCAATTTTTACTCCTTTGTTGGTGTTGCAGGGAATTCGCCTGATGACGACCTGGGAAGCCCTGCTGCTTCCCCTGCCGAGCGCGACATCGCCTATCCTTTGACTGGCAACTCCGTTTACGCTATTATTCCTATTTCTCTCTGTGGACATTTTCATGAGTTTAACAAGGGCATATTAGTGAAGTGGCTGCCCAATGCCTTCTTCACCGCAGGATAAATGAATTTAGTAACACTTGTCAAGGTTTTGTGAACTTCCTCAGAACAGAGGAAGTATAACCTAAGACTTTTATTCTTCACATAAGCTCGAAATTAGGGTACAAAGTCTTCTAATTTCCAACTTTCTGCTTCGCATATTATTATTATAATACTTCGTATCGTTATAGCTATGTATATTAAACTGCTTAGGTAATACTGGATATTGTCCAAATACATGATAAACCTGTATTCTAATAGCGAGAGTTTAATATCAGACACCTTCCCAATAAAATTGTCTGGAAAATTCTGATTGTACAGACGCAAGAATATGCAAACATTTGGTTTAACTGGTTGTTGAATTGGCAGAAAACCTTAGATTGGATTGAGATTAGTGGGTAATCCTTAGTATGGCAACAATCTCATACAAAAGATTTGGTTCGACACTTTAAACAGTTCGTAAAGCATTCAGGTGATATACATTGATCGTACTTATATGGATTTCCCTTTTGGTATAGCCTTTTGGTATATAGGGTCAAGGATCGAAGAGAGATCCAGTAAGTTCCTGGTTAGTGTCTATGCCGCCCCCAATTTGGAACCTAATTCTAAGAGGAGCTTTTCCTTAACTTATATTGACATGTAAGCTTAATAAGGAACCAAACAGTTTAAAAATTTTCGTCTCGTGTATTTTATTCTAGAATCATAATGGCGCTGCCACCAATATGGGTTCAACGAAGATCAGATGTTTACACTATTTAAAAAAATTAGTTTCGAGTTGACTCGTAAAAATAATGAAATTAATTTGCAAAGTTCAGATTTCAGTTTGTTTTATTTACTGATGTAGAAAGGGGATTATATCCATTATTTTAGTATTTGGAAAAAATACTCAAGCCAAGCTTCGGATATCAATCATTATAAAGTAATTTGGGAGCAAGTGTAGTTTACGTCCCCCTGACGCAAAAGGGGACACAAACTACACTAGGTCAAAGTTGGGGAACGTAAACTACACTAGGATCTTTAGGAGACATTTTTTAAATGAATCCATCAAATAAAACGTTAAAACTAACGAAAATATTACGACTTAACCTAACCAATCGTCAATTTATATATAACCTTGTTAACCTTGTTTGGGTTCCGTGCGTCGGTCTTTCTTCATATGAAGGTCAAGCTGGTGGCCCCGCCTCTAGTCCTGGCTTGGTGGAGGACGAGTTGCTCTCTTGCGCTCTCCACCGTACATAGGACGGTACCAGATGAGCCGGGTATACCTGGCTGAGCCAGGCGTCTAGTCTTCTCTTGAAGACTTCAACTTTGACCCCTGTAATGTTTCTGGGGTCCTTTGGAAGCTGGTTGAAAATTCTTGGCTCCCTGACAAGAAGCTATTTTATTTTCCTTCAGAGTTGAGGAGGTCCCTTGTCGGGCTTTTAATTTGGGAACACTACACATTCTGCCTTTCCTATTTTCCAGCGTTATCTGGATGGTAATTGGGTTTAGTTTGAGGTTTGGTACCAGTTTTTCGATCATTTTCCATATGTAGATTATGGTATACCTCTCTTCTTCTTCTTTCCAGGGAGTACAGATTTAGTTTACATAGTCTTTCCCAGTAGTTGAGCTCTTTGCAGCCATCAATCTTGGCTGTGAAATGTGTCTGCGTTTCTTCGTTTATTAATTTCTTCCTTTTTATATGGGGACGTCAAAACTGAGCAGTATTCAAGTTTCGGTATGATCAGTGTTCTCAGCGGGGGAATCATTCATTACTGTCTTGTCCCTCCTTTGGAACGTTCTTAGTACCTGTCCCGCGACTCTTTTTGCTTTGTTTATTGCTATCTGATTTTGTGTCTCGGATTTGGCATCATCGGTCATTATTACCCCCCAAAGTCGACCGCTTTCGTGCTTCTCTGAATTTCTTGTCTATCTGGAGCATAATATGCAGTCTTTTTAAGTTGCTCATTTCTACCATATCTCAAGAGCTGAAATTTCTCGGTGTTAAATGTCATATTGTTGTCTTCTGACCATTTGTATATTTTGTTCGTGTCCCTCTGCAAGGCCTCTACTTCGTTTGCATCGCTGATTTTTCTGCTGATCTTTGTATCGTCCGCAAATGATGTTACTATGCTGTTGCTGTTTACTCCATTGTCTATGTCTGTTAGCATGATAATGAACAGGAGTGGGGCCAGCACTGTACCTTGTGGTACTGAGCTGCGTACTTCTGATTCTGATGATGATACACCTTGAATTTTGACCACCTGTAGTCATTTTCTGAGGAAGTTGTAGATCCATTTTCCCACTTTGCCTGTTATTCCCATGTTTCATTTTATGTGCTATTATACCATGATCGCATACAGTATGTCAAAAGCTTTAGCAAAATCCGTGTATATGACATCATAGTTTTCATCTTCAAGTGCATCTAGGACATTGTTATAATGCTCTGTAAGTTGTAATAGGCATGATCTTCCTGATCGGAATCAGTGTTGATTTTCGTTGAATCTTTCCAATGTCTCCAAGAAGTCATAGATTTTCTCTGACTATTCTTTCAAATATTTTGGAAAGGTGGGACGTCAAGGACACTGGTCTATAGTTCTTTGCTTGAGATCTATCCCCGCCTTTATATATAGGGACGATGTTTGCTCTTTTCAAGATGTTCGGTATTTCCCCAGTGTCTAGGGATCTTCTCCATATCCACTGTAAGGGTGTAGCCATTTCATTTTCACAGTTTTTAATTAATAGTGCGTTCCATTTGTCCGGACCTGCAGCTGAATGTGATTTCATTTGTCCTATAGCTCTCGCTACATCTTCTGGGGTAAAATCAAAGTCTGTTATACATTCTCCTTGCAATTTCTCTTTGAAGAATGCATCTATGTCAGGTATCGCTTTGTCACTCTTTGGAGTACTGAAGACCGATTCATACTGGGCTCTCAATGTTTCAGATATTTCTTTTAGATCGTCCGTTAGTTAATTATTTCCTTTCCTTAAGGGCCCGACAGTAGCGCGCGTTTTTGTTCTCTTTTTCGCATAGCTGTAGAAGTATTTTGGATTTTCCTTTATTGCTTCTACCGCCTTTTTCTCTTTCCTCTCTGTATGACCCTTTATCAGAGTTTGTATTTCCCAATCGATTCTCTCCAATTTTTCTTGTTACTTTCCTGGCATTGTTGTCTCCGCAATTAGCTAACTTCGTCGCTACTCTTTCTTTTGCCTCTCTAGCCAATTCCTCTTTCCTTTTGGCTGTGCTTTCGGAGCATATTTTCCCAAAATTCTCAGTCTTTTCTTCCAAGGTTGTTAGCATTTCGTCAGTTGTTTTATTCTCGAAAACTGTTCTCCACTCTATCTGGGCCATGTTTGATCTGATTTCTTCCCAATTTATGGTGTTGGAGTTTAAGTTAAAAGCCCCAAATTTGCTTCTTCCTTCCGTATGTGTATTGTCTTTTAAAGTTATCGCCATATTTGTTGATAACTCGATTATATTGTGGTCTGAGATAATAGTTGGAGTTATTTTTATATCCGCAATCAAGTTCGTGTTATTTATGAATACCAGATCTAGGCAGTTATTTTTCCTGGTATTTTCTGTTATCTCCTGTGTCAGCATAAACTCGTTTGAGAGAGCCATCAGCATTTTTGCATGCTCCTGGTCCTCTCTTGTGGCCCCCTTATCTTGCTGCATAAATATATTTCTACCCACCTTTTTGTATTTTATAAATGAGAAATTAAAATCGCCGCAGAGTATTATATTAAGACGTGGAGAGTTTACGGACTTTATTAGGGTTCTGATATCATCGATGGCATCCGAAAATTTTTCATGTGGAGAGTTTGGAGGTCTATAGATGGCTATCAGTACCACGTTTAGTTTCTCTATTTTCACTGCAAGGGTTTCCACGAAACTGTTGGATTTACTTATTACCGTCTCTGTCATATGCCTCTCATGTATATAAATAGCACAGCCACCTTTACGTCTCGCTGTTCTATCCGCTTAGTAAGTTGAATCCATCGATATGCAATTCTTATCGATACAGTGTTCGCAGTTATCGCAGTTTCCTTGGCAGTCTTTAAGATGTTTCTGTGAGGCATGCGATGTCTGCCCTTGTTTCGTCCATAAAACCTTTCAGGTACGAAACTTTGTTTAGTGAATTGTTCGGTTTTATTCCTTGAATATTTGCCAGGACAATGTTTATGTTCTTTGTTTTGCATTGCCCTTGTGCATTTTAAGTGCGTTGTCCTTTGATATCGCGTGTTTTGTAGCCTTGTGGTCCTCCGAGATGGATCCGTTCCTGCCTACCTGTTCTGGTAGCTTCTTGTCATGTAGCGGTCCGGCTCGAGGGTTCCCAGCTGTGTCAGCTGCATGTGCTGTATAAGACTTAGCAGCCGTATTGTGTCCGAATGTTGAAAAAATTGTGTGTGTGCTGTGTGTTTTGTTTGCTATTTGGGTACATATTTTTTTCTCACATTCCTTCTGTTGTCATTTGAAACTTGTCCTTTGAACTTGTCGGGAGATGATGGTAGTAGCATTTTCTCCCATACTGGCAGGTTCCATATGTCACGTAGGTCTTGCAAATGTCCGGATGATAGACTTTGCATTTTCCACCAAATTTCCAATGGTCATTATTGTAGTAGTAGTTGCACACAGGAAGGTGTTCGTAAATACATTCTCCTCCTTCATATCTGCATATTCCTTTCACATAGTACGAAGATAATTCAATAAGTATCCGCACTTTTTATTTTCACATCTGATAGATTATAAACACATCACTTCTCAACATAGTCTCCCTGTTTCTCAATACACTTAGTCCAGCGATCTACAAGCTTCCTAATGCCATCACAAAAGAATGTTTTTGTGTGGTGGTGTGCGTCAGCCATCATGCACCACCTCCTTCAGGTCATCATCGCCTTGGAATCGCTGACCTCTCAAGCGTCTTTTAGTGGTCCAAACAAGTAAAAATCCGAAGGTGCCAGGTCTGGACTGTAGGCTGGATGGTCGAGACACTTCAAATTTAAGTTCTTGAAGGCATTTTCTAGTCTGTGCAGCAGTATGAGGGCGCGCACTGTCGTAACAGAATAACACCTTCCGACAATCTCCCTCTCCGTTTTGTGCGAATTGCTTGCTTTAACTCATTCCGAAGCATGTCACAATACGATGCGCTTGTTACTGTAGTTCCATACTCTAGATCAGGGTTCCCAAACTTTTACCACGAAGGACCCGTAATATTAATATAGTTAATATAGTTATAGTTAATATAGTTAATGTTACTATTTTTCCAAAAGCTTAGAGACCCCCTGGAAGCTTCCTACCGACCCCTGGGGGTCTGTACAGACCATTTTGGGAATCCCTGCTCTAGATAATGTTCAAGGATAGGGCCTCGTGTATCCCAAAACAGTGTTAGCATAACTTTACCTGCTGACGGCTGCGCTTTGAACTTCCTTGCAACGGAGATGGATGCTCCATCGCATGCTCTGTTTGTTTGCTTTCTGGTTCATAGTGATGGATCCAGGTTTCATCTCATGATAATGCGCTCCAAAAAGTTTTCACCTTCATTATGATACCGCGCCAAAAGACGAGAGCAGACGTCCATACGATTACGCTTGTGTTCGTCTGTCAACTGTTTGGGCACCCATCTTGCACAAACCTTGTGAAAGCCAAGAATGTCAAACTATCGAATAGGCTGACCTTGACTGATGTCTAATGAAGATGCAATTTCTTTTATTGTTAATCTTCTGTCATCGAAAATCATGCTCTGGCTTCTTCCTGCTTGTCACCAGTGGTTGATGTTGACGGTCGTCTTGAGCGCTGAGCATGTCACACATGTCCGACCTTCCTTGAACATTTGAAATCCACTCGTACACGCTTCGCCGTGGTAACGCATTATTCCCATACTGAGCACATAAACACGTGTGAATTTCAGCTCCTTTCACACTTTCTGCCCACAAAACGAACACGGATCTCTGTTCTTCCGAGTACAAATTGAAAGCGGAGCAGCCATTCTCACTACTCGTACGATATGTGACAGCTACGAGTAGCCTAAATAAGCCTATACTGTTGCTAGCCTAATAAGCCTATAGATCTCAGTTTGCTCGTTATTACGAGTATATATTATACATACTATATTATCACTAAAATAAAAAGTGCGGATACTTAGTGAAGTACCCTCGTATTTACATATATTTTCCTCCCCATTTTTATTTGGGGCTTTTGTTTTTTGGTGGTTTCAGTATGGTTCCTTTACTGTCTACTTGTTTTTTTTCCTATTGCTGCTAATGCCCTTTGTTTGAAAACTTTGGATTTGGTTTTGTACTTGTTTCCTCTGTTGGTACTTCTTTTATTTCTATTATTTCTGCTTTTGGCTGTTTTCTTTTTCTGTTCGTTTTTCGCAGTTTCCTCTCGTACTATTTTCGTTTCTTCTATTTCTTTCTCTGTTCACTATTCATAAGCTCCTCTTTTGCCTTTTTCTCATAGTCTCGTTCTGCTTTAAAAGCCGTAAACGAGTTTATTTCGATTATGTAATTTTTGCAGAAGAACTTGATTACGTTCACTTGTTTAGCGCCCGTTATAAGAGAGATTTCTTCGTCGCTCATTTCAGGCATTGAAATTCGACTAAGGTCTGGCAGAAATCGCAACGAATCGACTTTGATTCATCTGTTTCTTTTTTACAGTATCCACAGGGTTGTATGAATTGATTTACCATTGCCATGTTTCTAATGGTATGTAAATGATTGTGCTCGAAATATTAAGGCACATAACATATCCGTTTCATGATGGGAATGAACTCAGAATGGTTCCCTGAGGTTTTTATGATTCCCGTCATGAAACGGACATGTTATGTGCCTTGAAAAGTGGACGCTCAATTCTGCCAGTTGAGGTTTAAGTTTTGGTTTTTGGCTAAAAATATAATAGTTACCCCTTTTTCTTTGATGTATTCAATCTGACGTGAAGGCAGCGAGTCTTTTGCTTATATTGAGGTTCTAAATGTGGCTGGGCTAGGCTGCTTTAAACCCTAGATCCTGTCCCAAAGCTGGATCCTATCTGCTTTGCAGATAGCTGGTAAGGGAAGCTATTTTTGGGACCTCTTTGCGAGTGACCCGTTGCCCACGTCGGGCTAGCATCATGAAAAAAAAACTATAGTATTTGTCATTTACCATTACTTATTCGGACTATAGTGGATTTAATTTTCCTAGAAGAGTTCCTTGTTCCATGCACGGTCTGTGTGTATCATAAAAAACCTCAGTGAACCATTCTGAGTTCATTCCCATATATATATATATATATATAGGCTGTCCCTCCCAAAAAGTCCCTATTTTATTTGGCCGTTATTTTATAATGAATGTAAATATTTTTTATTGGGATTTCTTCTTCAGAAAGGTACCAGATTGGGGTTTTGTTTCGCATATAGAACGAATAGGCATATACCTATATATTTCTAATGGTTGAACCCTCAAACAGTGATGCCGCGTTTGCAGCTGGAACAGAAAATCAAGATCGTCGAGTGGTTTTATGTGACAAATTCCATGACGCAATTGCAGAGGAACTTTTGCAGAGATCCCCCGATAGAAAGACACTATCACGAATTGTTAGAAAATTTCAAACAAAAGGAAATGTTAGCAATCAACATGAGGGTAATAGTGGTAGGCGACGATCCACACGAACTGCCTTACACGTAAATATGGTCCAAGAAATTATTGCGCGCAGTCCGCAGAAGTCAATATCTCACGAACATCCGTGCATCGTATACTTCGTCTGAATTAAGCCTTTTTCCCTACGAAATTCACTACCAGCTTCACTGACTAATGTTAAAAAACAAAACGAATGGAATTCGCAACATGGATGTCAGCAAAGCTAGAAAAAGATCCTGAGTTTTTGAAACGCATCCACCTCACTGACGAGTGTTATGTACTGTTGTAACATCTGTCTAAGGAGATAAATAAGCAAAACTTTCGTTAGTGAGGAAACGCTGTCGTTCCAATAGAGCTCCCACGTAGTGTTGCTAACTCAACAGTTAGGTCGCTGTTGGGTGGTATGTAGTAGTAAGACCTTCTTTGAGAATGAAAGTGGAAAAGCAGTAAGGGTAACGCAAATTAATATCGTCAGATGCCACAAGATTTCCACTTACCAAAACTAATTAGTTTATCCCGTGAAAGAAATAACTGCATTACTCCAGATTCACAATGGTTTCAGCAGGATGGAGCACCTCCATACACTGCTTGTGAAAATAGCAACTTTTGAGGAAGCATTTTTCCGGCCGATTAATCTCCCTACATGAGCCAGTGTAATGACCCCCATACTCACGTGACCTCACACTACCTGACCATTTTTTGTGGGGTTACATAAAAGACAGGAGCTATTCTACCAAGCCTAAGACACTTGAAGACCTGAAGACCAAAGTCTATGAAGTAATCAACAACATCCCAACTGAGCTATTTCCAAAAATTATGTCAAACATTTGTGTAAATTAAATAGTGATAAAAAAAATGGTGATTACACTGGACATGTTTCATAATTAAGGTTAATAAACTCCTATGTATTATGTACCTATTCCGTTTGTCTTTGTGTCAAGATTAATTATTTTTTAGCTTAGAGCATTTATTTAGAAATAGGGACATTTTTTGGGACACCTAATATAGATATAGATATAGATATATATAGATATTATATATATATATATATATATATATATATATACACAAAGTTTAGAATCCTAAATACTGATACAACATAATAACAACCCATCTGGATCCACCAATAAAAACTTAATTCATACGTCTACCATAATATTTGTCAGAGTTCCCCTTACAAAAAAAAGTAAAACAATCTTCAGAGGGGAAAGAAATACGGAAAACTGGGGGTAAAATTGATGGCTGAGGGGAATCTGAGGGTAAGGATAAGGGGGAAAGGGGGAAAAGGAAGATGGGGGGGGTAGGAAAAAGGATGCGAAAGGGGGGGGGTATTAATAATAAATCAGGACACCCAGAGATTAGACTATATATATATATATATACACACACACACCCCGAACGTATACAGAAAGATAGGAAAACGTTAGAAAATAGAAAATAAATAGAAACAAATTATATAGAAAGACTCAACGAGGGGAAAAATAAAAAGGATTCTCAAGAAAGGGGACGTAAACAAACGAGGGAGGATAAAAATGGCACTCCATTAGAGGTTACATTTGTAAACGGAAAGGAGGATATGCAGACGTAGGAAAGAAAATGTGCAACGGATGTGGAAATAGCGTATAGCGAACTGCCAAAAACATGCAACGTACGACACTGAAAAACCATATATACATACATATATATACACATATACACAGGGTGTCCCGTAAGTCTGGAACCATAGGGCAAAATGATAAAAAACGGCAATAAAAACGCCGGAGAGACTTTTGGGGACTTTGTGAAATGAGCGAGGATGGTAACGGCTGTGTCATCGTCGGTGGATGTCTCGGAGGCCCACTGCGTGGTTTATCTCCTATGGATTCCGTTTCCCTGAACTTTGCTACAAGTTTGCCGACACAGCTGCGTGTTATTGGCGCGCGGTCCGGATGCAATCTGTTAAATTCCTCAGCGACCTCCCTCTGGCTCCGATTTCCTACGAGCAGAATTACCTGGATGCGTTCTTCCTTACTCAGACATCATGGGCACTTGCATAAACGGTAAAACATGAATTACTTATTTTACCTATGGTTCCAGACTTATGGGACATCCTGTGTGTATATATATATATATATATATATATATTACACTGCAGTGATGTAGTCGAGACCACCAAGTCCGAGACCGAGACCTGATCCTGTGAGACCAAGATCGAGACCGAGATCAAAGGTTCGAGATCGAGATCTACCTTCCGAGATCGAGACCCTTAAAATTCGAGACCGAGATCGAGATCGAGATCATGCCCTTTCAATTTGTTTTACACTACTATGGAAATTAGACTATGTTAAGTATATTAATAAACTAATAACTACTTTCTCAGATGTAGTGTGTTGAATGCAAAAAGTGTAGCCTATAAATTAACAAATGAATATATATATATATATATATATACTTTTTATTTATTTACGTCTTTTGTATCTGTTACAGAAGGTTTAATGACCGTACCCACTACCCAGTTTGACTTGTGCATTTATTTAAAGCATGATAGGTGCTGAAGTTCTTCTGTGGGGCCTCATTATTATGCCTCCATGGCTAAATACACGCTCAATTGGAGCACTAGAGGCAGGCACTATTAAAACAGTCATGGCAATATTGGCCAGTGATGGGAATTTATCCCTTTTCTGGTGCCAAAACTTTATTGGAGAGCAGTTGTCTAAAATATGAGATTCATCGATCTCTAAGAGGTACCGCCGCAACTGTTCCCTGCGGTTCAAAATCTTCCCAGTTTCAACGTTCTTCTGCTTGGACCGATAGCTTTGATATTTTGCCATTAGTCTCGGAACTTTGGTTTGACTGTTTTATTTCGTCATCGCTGCTGTGAGAATGAGCGCTGTCTCTCTGTATCTGCTCATTCTCCGTGCTTGAGTTTTCTGTATAGCATTTTCCAACGCCATTTCTATGAAAAATAAATTGACATATCGGTACTATAAACAGAGGCATGGCAATTAGCATAAGGTCTAAATATATATATATATATATATATATATATATATATATATATATATATATATATATATATGACATTAATTCAACATTCACTCAGCCCAAAGAGATCTACAGGGTGGGCCGTAAGTTTCCATACATAGGAAAAATAAACATTTTTTTATGGACAACCATTTTTATTTATATAATATGCTCTACATGGTTGCCATTGTTTTGAAAACACATTTCAATACGTGTTCCCCACTGTTGATGAACACGCATTAGCACAGTTGACGTTATGCTTGTAATGGCGTTGGTGATACGTTCCTTTAGATGATTTATGTCTCGTATCTTTTCCTGATACACCATGGCCTTCAAGTGCCCCCAAAGATAGAAATCAAGGGGGGTGAGATCTGGGGATCTGGGAGGCCACTCCACAGGACCACGTCGACCAATCCAAGCATCCGGAAACTGCTGCTGATCCAAATACCGACGCACGTGAAGACCATAATGAGGTGGAGCTCCATCTTGCTGGAAGTAAACTGGGAAGTTACCTTCCTCGTTTAGCAGGGATGGGAAAATCTCTTCTTACAACATGTTAAGATACCTTTCGGCATTAAGATTTCCACTGACAAAAATTGGTCCAATAATTCTGTCACCCCATATCCCGGCCCACACCATCACTTTACCGGCACCTTGCATCTTCGTCGGACTCAGCCAGTTAGGGTTAGCATTACTCCAATAACGTATGTTTTGCCGATTAACCTCTCCATTGACGTAAAAATTTGCTTCATCAGTAAACAAGATCTTACGTCAAACGCATATTCTTAGGGTATCTGAAACATAAAAACAAACGTTTAATTTTTCCTATGTATGGAAACTTACGGCCCACCCTGTATAATGAATTTTAACGATAAAAAATATACCGGTATAATGAATTCTGTGATAATTTTAAAAATTTATAATGAAATTATAACATACCTTTTATTTCCTCTTTAAGTTCTACTTTAATATCTTTATCAGTACTTCAATGTCCACCCACTTATATATATAATATATATAATTCTCTATTTAGTGTTTCCATTTTCAATAAAATTAATCTGACAGGGGCAGGGGGGGGGGGGGGTTGTAGCGCTAACCTAAAAAATCCAGACCCCCCCCCCCGCAAGACAAACGTGGCAACACAAAACAGGGTGACTGATTAGTGAATATCTAGAGTCCCTTACTTTTACAAACTTTCATAAACATTCTGAATTGTGTCTGTTCAACCAAGCCACCATCCTGAGTATGCCAATAACATGTATTTTTCATTACGGTCTCGAGAGGTCTCGAAAGGTCTCGGGGAGAAAAACCGAGACCGCGTCTGTCGAGACCGAGATCTAAATAGCGGAGACCGAGATCGAGATCGAGATCTGCAAATTGGGTCTCGAGATCGGTCTCGAGACCGAGACCTACATCACTGTTACACTGGTATGCATCAATTTTGCTGTCAAGGGTTTTGTAAGTGATTCTTATAGAGTTTTTCCTGCTGATTTCGAATCTGCAATCCGCTTTTCTCAATCAGCTCAGGTTATCCGGCTATGGCCTCATAAGTAAAATAGAATTTTTCGTGATTTTGTCAAAGCGGAATTGGAGCAGTAACATCTATCATCACTTGTTTCACTTGTATAATATCTTTTTTTACTTTTCAGGGATATAGATAAAATATTTCATAATGAATAGAGCGTGTAAAATGATCCCAATAGATTCTGCTACATATGTGGGACGGTTACCATGCCAAAAACCAGTCCCAAATCACTAAATTTGTGAAGACAATGTATAGAGCATACTTTGGAATTAAGCTAGGGGACCAGGACAAAAATTTCGCCCCTCATATGTGCTGCAAGACGTGCATTGAAAATTTGAGAAGATGGAGCAAAGGCAGAGCGAAATCTTTGCCTTTTGGAATTCCCATGATTTGGAGAGAAGGAAAGGATCACGTGACAGATTGCTATTTCTGCATGACAAACCTCCAAGGTGGGCTTATAAATTTATTTTTCTTAAATATTTTGAAATCTTCGTATGAAACTTGACATAATATTCACCATAATGTAATATTCACCATATATAGCATAATATTCACCATAATGGTAATCATACATTTACATATACATATTGTTATAGAAAATACATTTACACATACATATTGTTATACAAGTTACATTTACATATACAGTGATTGTATATTTTCTTTCTTTTTCATTCATACTGTCCCCGAAGGGACAATATGAATGAAAAAGAAAGAAAATATACAGACTCCATCGACCTATTTCATATCTTACAGACAGCCTTCCCTCACGAGCCGCCACTGTCTGAATGCTTCTTCTATTTCATATGCAAGTTTTATATCCATGTTTCTGTTTTCTATTTTCAGGAGTTAACAAGAATAATAAACACATTGTTGTATACCCTGACATTCCTTCTGCTACGAGACCTGTACCCCATGGTCCTGGAATTCCAATACCCGACCCACCTCAAACCCTGGACTTCGATGATTCTGATGATGAATCAATGACCAATGCCAATGACCAGTCCCAGTCGTATATACCTCAAAATACCGCTTCAAATGAGCCGAGGCCTCTCAACCAGGCCAAACTTAATGATCTTACCAGGGATTTAGGACTTTCCAAATTAGCTGCCGAGATCTTGGGCTCACGACTTCGAGAGGACAACTTGCTGGCTCCGGGAACAACATTCTCCTGGTATAGGAAACGAGAGGAAGAATTCCGCAAGTTTTTTGCAGTGCACGAAAATACCTCTTCCTTAGTGTACTGCTGCAATGTTGAGGGGCTAATCGAATCCTTGGGCCTGCCATATAACGCATCAGAATGGAGGCTATTTATAGACTCGTCTAAACGAAGTTTGAAAGCAGTACTTCTCAACATTGGGAATAGGGTTGCATCAGTCCCTGTAGCACATTCCGTACAACTTACTGAGAGCTACGATAACATGAAAATTTTACTGGATGCTCTCGTATACGACCAACATAACTGGAGGATCTGTGGAGATTTGAAGGTAATACTAATATCATAAGTAAATTATTGCTATTGACTATGTTGTTTTTCCAAAGGTTATTTGAGAGCGTATAAGAACACTTAACTTCCCCACAGAAGTGATACAGTCCAATGCATAGATTTTTTTATCTGATAGAACAAATTCTCTAAATTCTTTAAATATTTTCATTTTTTTTCAGATTGTGGCATTTGTATTGGGAATGCAAGGGGGATACACGAAATACCCATGTTTCCTCTGCAAATGGGATAGCCGAGCGGATGAGAAGCACTATGCACAGCGTGAATGGGCATCCAGAGAGAATTTTGAACCTGGGTCGCATAATGTCGTTTCAGTGCCCCCTTGTACCACCAAAAATAATCTTGCTCCCACCACTTCATATTAAGCTGGGCTTGATGAAAAATTTCAAATCAATGAATAAGGAGGGTTCAGCATTCCGATATCTCGAGAGTAAATTTCCTCATATATCTGATGCTAAACTAAATGCTGGGGTTTTTGATGGTCCTCAAATTCGAACTTTGATCAAGGATACTCAGTTCGAAAACGCAATGACTCCAACTGAGAAGAATGCCTGGCAGGCATTCAATTCAGTTGTCACTGATTTTCTTGGCAAGCGTAGAAGTCCAGAATACGAGTCCGTTGTCGAAAACTTGATGGAAGCTTTCAAAGCTCATGGGTCGCGCATGTCCATAAAAATGCACTTTTTGTGGTCCCACTTGGACTATTTTCCTGAAAATTGCGGGGATTATAGTGAGGAACAGGGTGAACGATTTCACCAAGATATCAAAATAATGGAAGAGAGGTACCAGGGAAACTGGGATATCAATATGCTGGCGGACTATTGCTGGTGTTTGAAGCGAGACGTGCCCGAAGAAAAACACAGACGGAAAGCCAAAAAAACTTCATTCCTTCCTCAATAAACTTTTTTCCATATTCATTGTATGAATAAAAGTATTTATTCACACAATGTTTTCATTTTTCACGAGTGTTCTTATAATATTACTCGTATCTACAGTGTTCAAGCTAAAAAAAAATCAATAAATTTGGGGATAAAATTGGACTTATAATAAATGGCCAATAGAGAAAAAACCTGACCTGATTGAGGAAAACCAATGTCATTTTCGAATTATATAATATGAGTTGAAAAAACCTTCACAGCAGACAAAAAATTTCATATGCATACCAGTGTTATATATATATATATATATATATATATATAGATATATATATATATACACAACTTGGTTCGTTCATGTTTAAGTTGCTTTCGGTTACCTAACTTGGACGATTTTAGGTCCACACTACTACTACTACTTCTGTTGTTGTTGTTGTTGTTGTTTTTAAGTTCATGATTTAGCCCCCATCCTAAGAGTCAGGATCATATGCCACAGGGCACTTACAGCTTAATGTGGAATCCGAACAACCATGGATCACTACATAATCTGGATGCACATTACCATCCAGATCCACTGTCATTTAACTTCGCTTATCTCCCGGGAAGTGGTGTTGCGATATATCCCCGACGTAGCCTAGTTTCATATAATAGTATTAATATAAACAAAATTATCTTAATTGATAATTACATTGTAATGCAAACGAACATTAGCATACCCAAGTCAAGTAAATTTGCTCCTCTCCAACTAAGCCTAAGCCTTATAGTTATTGAACTTTATCGCAAAAGTTCCTATCATAAGCCTATTTTTGAAGATTCATCTTACTAATCTTATCAATAGGAGGTCATTAACTTATAAAGGGTGTACCAAATTCTTTACCAATTTTGGGTGATTGAAAGAAGAGTATTTTGATTAATTTAAGAAAATGTGCCAAACCTGAATAAGGACCAATACTCTTTCCTTGTGCTTCCAACACCAATTTAACACGATTTTGAAAAGAATGCAGGAGTCCACCAAACAACTCTCTGTCAATCTCGATGTTTTGCAAAGCTTCTTTGAGTACTCTGACCAATTTTTCTTTTGAATTTCGGTCTTGACCTCTTCAAATATTGCAGAAAGCTACTTCAGTTCCTTGTTTGACAATTGCACCCAAATTTTTGCATAGATTTAAATCAGGGAGCTTCCAGGTCATCGTCCAAGTTTAACTTACCGAAAATAGTAGTCATATCACCTCACAAAACTACATAAAAATCGCCAAAACCGATAAAGAATTTTGTTACACTCCTTAAATAAGAGTGGCCCCAGGACAGATCTTTGAGGCATTCCATTTGTTACATTTTCTCACTGCCGACCTACTGATACAGTACTTAAAAAATTGTTCAAGCACTGAGGAAGAATTATCTTATTTAATTTTATCATTATGCTTGGGGATTTCTGCTTCCTCCGTACCCTCTATCCTATGAACCAGACATGGGCTGAGCCTGGCCCGGCCTCGAGGCCAGCCTCGGGCATATTTTGCAGGCCTTAGCCTCGGACCTCAAAAGTGGCCTTGGCCCGAGGCCAGCTGAAAAGTGGAAAGGCCTCGTGACTTCGTGAGGCCTTAGGAATCATGATTTGTTTGTTCTGTAATTTCAACCTCCAGTAGTGTTGGGGTGGAGATTCTTCAGGTGAGGACCATGACCTAACAGGTGATCGTATGGGCGGCATACTTTGATAAATATTATTCAGACAGGTGACTAGTCAGGCGGCAGTCTTGATAAATACTATTCAGTTAGGTGACCATGGATTAGTGACAGGTCACGGTGACGTTAGTACATAAATATAATAATGTCGCGGTAATAAAATATTATTCAGTCAGTCAGCAATAGACCAATTGATTTAATGCAGCAAAACTAGTGTGGGAAAGCAATCTATCCAGTTGGTCATCAGTTGAACTGAGCTCATATAATGTGTTTATGTTATTTTGTGTATAAACTATTGTACTGTATCTATTTCTATAACAAAAAATAGGCCAAACTAGAGAGAGAATAACACCATGGTATACTGATAACCGTGGTGGGGCACCGTAACCAAAAAGTTAACTTCGATAACGATAATCCGTTAACCCCAATTTTTACTCCGATAACGATAATCCGATAATTTTACTACAAAGTTAACGGAAGTTACGATATCCGTTAACGATAATTATTTCTTTACTAACATTTAAAAAATCAAGGAAAAACTTTAAAACCATAGAAAATGTTTATTTATGCAAATCCAACAATAAATAGGTATTTACTATTTTTATCAAGTTTCGCACTTTTTTGCTTAACTTTTTTTTTTATTTTTAATAAAAATGTACTGATTACATGTTTTGATCCTTGTACCACTAACCATTAACTAAATTTTAATTTACCAGAGAATTATTATGCGGAACTGAAAGGTAAATTAATTTTAGGCACATTTATTAAAGACTGACACAATGTGCTGTTGCCCTTCAGAAAGACAACTTCTCAAAGTTAGGCCCAACTGCCAGTCTTGACCTCTAGGGCCTCAGGATGTCCTTGCCGAGAGAGAAGAGCCGTTCCACTGCGGCAGCGGAATTGGCAGACTGAAGTTATGGCGGTTTGAATTCATTCGCGGCGCGTGATCTTCCGTGAATGACTCCTCGCAGTTAAAGTGTTTAACGGACTTTAACGGACTAAATATCGAGTTATCGGACGTTAACTGGTCCGATAACGTATAATGGAATTAACTTCCGTTAATAGTCCGTTAAAAAGTTAACTTCGTTAATTACCTGTTATCGCTTCGCTTTAGTGCCCAACCACTGCTGATAACTACTACTCGTCCAATAATTTTGTTTTTCCACCGTCGTAAATTGTAACATAAACTTCTAAATATTATTATTTGAAATGAATATACATGGTTCCCATAAGTCCGGCATCAAGGGAAAAATAATAAAAGGCAAAACAAAGCTTTTATTTACAGAACGTGCTCAATATGTCCACCATTGTTTTCAATACACAAATTCAGACGTGATACCCTCAGCAAGCACACGGTGAATGATGTCAGGAGTAATGGTGTTACATGCCCCAATAATGCGCTGCCGCAAATGTTCAACACTCCTAATTTTCTCTGCGTATACCAGCGCTTTCAAGTGGCCCCAGAGATAAAAATCTAGTGGCGTGAGATCCGGGCTTCTAGCTGGCCATTCCACAGGCCCTCGACGTCCTATCCAATGACCAGGGAATTGTTGGTACAGGTATTCCCTTACTTGGGTGCTGTAATGTGCAGGAGCGCCGTCTTGCTGAACCATGTTGGGAAATTTCCTTCTTCGTTCAAGACACTGGGAAATGCTTCTTCCTTGAGCATACGTAGGTAGGTGCCTCCAGTGACATGTTCATCGAAAAGAGGGGGCCTATGATGCGATCCTTCCAAATGCCACACCATACCATCACCCGAGATGCACCTTGTTCCTTCGAAGAGGTATACCAGTCAAGGTTGTTTTGAGACCAGTAGCGGGTGTTCTGTCGATTTACCTCACCATTTCCATAAAAAACAGCCTCGTCACTGAACAGAATGGTGGACGGGAAATTGGCATCCCGAGCATATTGTTCCGTAGCCCATTCACAAAATTCCATCCGCCGGTCGGGATCATCTTCGCTTAATTTCTGTAGGATCTGAAGTTTATATGGATACCATTTGTGAGCCTGAAGGATGCGATGGATGCTAGTTTTCAACACTCCTGTCTCGGCGGACAATCGCCGAAGACATATATTGGGACTTCTGTTAAAATGAGCCAGGATAGCAGTCGCTGTATCATCGTCAGTGGACCTCCTTGAAGGTCCACTGCGTGCTGTATCATCGTCAGTGGACCTCCTTGAAGGTCCACTGCGTGGTTTATCTTTCATGGATCCTGTTTCCTTAAACTTTGCAACAAGTCTGCTAACACAACTCTGTTATTGGCTCGCGGTCTGGATGCAGTCTGTTAAATTCAACAGCGGCCTCTCTTTGACTCCGATTTCCTATGAGTAGAATTATCTGGATTCGTTCTTCCTTGCTCACAGACATTATGGCCTGTAGAAAGAGAAAAATATGAATTATGGTTTGTAGAAATAGAAAAATATGAATTTCTCCTATGATGCCGGACTTATGGGACACCCTGTATAATATAGGATGCAAACAATAATTTTGCTAATATCGGCATTATAACAGATGTAAATTGTTATATTGTTTGCAAATAATTTTTTCGATCTTTTTCATTTACTTTAATAATATAAAGTATTAAAAACACAACTTTAAAAATGTCTGATAATGGATAATATCAGGTGTAAATATACTCTTAAATCAAATTTCATTTATAACATGTTGAAATATCAGGTCCAAATATATTATTATCGTTATTATATTATCATCTTATATATAATTATATAGTAATGGCATGATATAAACTTCATACCTATAGGCCTATCGTACATCAGAAACATCTTTGACATACAGTACAAGCTACAATTACATTAATGATCTTTGATAGATTTTAAGACCACAATCTCTTATTGTCAAGATACGTAAAAATACAAAACTTAAAAAAAATAAGGCATCTCCAAATGTAGCTCTGTTTGCAATGCTCGCTAGAGTCGCCAATAATTGTAGCCATTCAGAAATTATACGATCAACACTCAGTGAGTTAGTACAATCTTGAAATATTTTGATAGATCATCTTCACATCATAACTTTCCATATTATCATAAATACTTGAAATATTGCGGGTATATTAAAATGAAAAATAAGAACTGCATGAAATGAGAAGTAAAAAGTTATTGGGCTAATGTATGGTGCCAAGGAAATCTTGTTCTGCCAACTGTGTCTGACTGTGTGACCCGGCAAATGTAAACACAGCGTGTCGGTGTTGTGGTGTGGCCACGTGTGATAGATGAACGTGCTTAATGAAAATGAATGAAAATGAATGAAAATGAAAAGGTTTATTGGCAGACTATAGTCCATATGACAAATATTAATACAATGACAGTTCATATACTAAGGATAGAAATATAAACAATTGATTAGAAATAATACAGTAATGTTAAGTGAAGCTACAGACAGACGTTTTCGTACCAAGAATTCCATAGCTTAGAGGACAAATGACAGGACTCATGGATAGCTTGGATAATCGGGTTGGTTGATTTTTTAATTCTTTGATTAGAAAGAATTGAGCACGTCTTGTTAGCTGCGGGAAGCTCGGGACATTGCGGGTAGCAAACATTTGCGAAGCTGAGCATCTCGGGGGTAATTTATGTAAGAGCCTAAAAGACCTGTTGTACAGCAAATTTAGGGTTCTGCCAGAACCTTTATTATAATTCACCCAGAGTTCCTGTCTGTACATATTACTGCAGAAAGTACGAAAAAGAGTCTTTAGCTTCACTTCTACAGAACCGAAAGTTCCTTATAGTCATATTCGCTTCACCACAAAGGCTTCGAGATTGTTTTCTTATATCTGAGTCATCACTCAAGGAGCTGGTGATAGTCTGACCCAAATACTTAAATTCTTGTACTTCCTCAATTACTTCACCGCTCATTTTAAACCTAATATCAGATGGCTGATTACAGCTTTTAGGATGAAATTGCATAACCTTAGTTTTTGTAACATTAAAAAGAATATCATGTTTCTGCGAATACACTTCGTAGACTTTTAGTAGCCGATCCAAACCTTTAACAGAGGGACTTATTAACACCATATCATCGGCATAAACTAAGTTATTTATCCTTGTGTTATCTATACAACATCCCACTGTTGCCTCATTAAGTGAAGCAATTAATCCGTCAATATGCACATTAAACAGCATAGAAGAGACAAGGAGCCTTGTCTCACCCCGCAAGAGGAGCCAAAACATTCGGATAGTACATTGTCCTACCTAACGGTAAAAGATTGGTGGGAATACCAAAATTTCAATAAATTTAATATGTACACGGGAACCTTCCTGTCTTCTAGTTTTTTAAATAAAATATTGTGGTTCACTCTATCATATGCCTTACTTATATCTAGGAAACAGCTATAAATAGTTGAATTACTGTCAGAGTATTTAGATATTATTTCTTTAAGTACATAGATACCAGAGGCAAGATATATTCTCTCATGAACTCTGCAGGGCAAGCATGGCTGATAAGAGCAATGATATATGCAGACATACCACGTCATTGGCATATTTTAAGTGCTCATTCGATAGGTCATCTACCCCTGACGCAGAACCAGTCTTTAACTCTAATTAACCGCTTTGCTTCAGGAAATGATATCAAAAGTATTTTCCCTTGTCCGTCCAACAGGCGTTTCGCTGCAATCTATCTTAAGATTATCCCTACTCACACTGTTAAGAATGTTTGAGTAGTGGTTTTTCCACATCTATGCAATTTCATCCTCCCCCGACACCCCATCGATTGTCGGAGGGAGGACACTTTTGACACCCGTTTGATTCTTAACAAATTTCCAAATCTTTTTATTATCGTTATTTATGCGAGCTTCACAGGCTTTTGATGCTCGAGTAGACTCTTCTTCCTGTTTGCATCGCCTTATGGCCGCCTTATATTGACCCCTACTTCTACACGTATTCATGTATACTGGTCCTAATCTGGGTCTACCATGAAAGCACCACAGATCGTAGGCGTATTTCGATTCCCTCTTCAGGGGGGCAATAAAATCATTCCATCCAGGAATAATCTTAGTGCGATAGTTGTAAAATTTAGTCATGGGGGTTCCCGCTTCTCTTAACAGGGATACTATCTTACTATAATACCTATCTATGAGTTAACAATGAGAATCATTTGAGCAAGGATTACTAGAGGCAAGATGCAAAATTTCTAAATTATTAAAAGGGTGACCTGTTCTGTCTTTGTATTCTATTCTCTGTTGCATATTAACATTAGACCAATCGACGCGATTATTCTTACCTATTGATTTCTTGTTATGTCGTGTTGCGCATAAATTGGTAAAGTTAATTAATATTTCTAATGGTCTATGATCAGAAAGAAGGAAATCATGCAGAATATGAACTCTAACAATTCGATCCTTTAGATTATTACTAGTGAGATAATGATCAATCCACCTGTAGTACCACTCATATCACTAACGTATGTAAAATTATCACTGGTTACCCCTAATACATCTACATCATTTATACTTAATTTGGCCGACTCGCACATGTTACCCAATTCTACAAAGAATTCCGAGTTCACATGCGCGTTAAAGTCCCCCATTATTGTAGTGGGAATATTTGGGGTTATCTGATAGAGACTTAATTTTGTACAGCAAATCAATGTAGTCATCTAGATTACTGCTGTTGTTGTATGGTAAATAGCAGTTTACAATTAATATGCAATCATTGTTCACTTGTAATTCAATGCCTAACAACCTTACATTATCACTTGTTGAAAATTTTATGTTTTGACAAATTTTTTCTTATTAAGAAAGCAACACCACCAAAAGGCCTACCGTACATTAATTCATCTGACAAGTCTACTGCCGATGACGCATGGTACATAAAGTCATCATGGATGGTAGAGAGGAATTTTAGCTCTTGCTTAGGTAGCCAGTGCTTTTGCAGGAGTATCAAATCTGCAGTCACAGTTACTGACTTGTTGAACGACTGACCTTACGTTATACGAGACTATTTTCAGCAAGTTATCCGCCATGACTGATAGAAAATTTATTATTATTATTATGATTATTATACACAGTACAAATTTCAGGCATTACCGTTCGGGCGCCTATTATTATTATATTATTATTATTATTATATTATTATTATTATATTATTATTATTATTATGCCTGTTATCAAATCTCCTGAAAAAGTGTATAAACTCCTTAACAATAATACCGTCTGGTCACGGACTCATATTGTACGGGTTGAATTGCGAATTTACACCTTTAATTATTACTTTAAATGAGTTATAATACAAATATTTTGTGTTTAGTTTATTAACTAACAATATACTGTGTTCACCACAGACTTCTTCCACCATGTGTCGAATATCGCTTTCCTCGTTCGGGAGCTGAATTTGCGGCACAAAGAGGGTGAGATTCCTCACCGGTGGCCTTGCTGCGCAGACAGGTTGAGGAACCCTCCGTGAAGAGCGTCTGTTAACCGTGACCCACCCGTCCTCTTCCCTCAATCTCCCTGAGGCAGGGTTCACCTGACTGGGAGATGGGTGGCACGACCTTGGGAGAAAGGAGGCCCCTCCCCTATTCTGTGGCTTGGTGAGGGTCTGTTAGCGGTGTCTATATCCTGACGGACGCGCGTGCCCCTCCTTCTTCGGTGGGAGGGGGGGGGGGAGGAACTGCACGCCGAGCAAGGAGTTTGAGTAATCGAACGCCTCTCCCCTGCAGTCGAAGGTAAAGAAGAGGGCAGTGATGCCTCGTCTCTTGGCATCGGACAGTTCCTGTTCCTCATTGTAAAATCGGGAGCAGGAGTCCTTTCCTGAACAGGAGGGAGGTTGACCGCTTCCCCTGCATGCTGCGTTTCCACCCCACATTTGTTCGGGGGTGGATTCGTTTCCCTCGCTGCCCGACGCGCTTCTTGGGGTTCTGACTTGTTGAACGAATTCCGAGTAACTGGGCTTTGGGAGGAGTGTCTCTTTCAACGCATCTAACTCTGTCCGAAATTGTTCTAGCGAAATCGCATTTTTCTGATTTGACACCAAGTGTTGGTGTTTTAGTTCAATTAACGACTTTTGTTGTCGTAACCATGCAATTGGCATGCAGAAATGTTAGTTTTAAGATTTTTATTTTGTTCGCAAAAAGCCAAGCGTTTTGGGTTATGAATATTCATAAAGGCATAAGTTAAAGATGTTTTCAAAAATAGAACGGACGTTCTATTTAAGTGGTTCTCAGGGAAGAGGAACCCAAAACCGCTTGGCCGCGGAGATTTACAACTAAAGTTCCAATGTACAAATGGTTAGTTTCGCTTTCAAATGAGGTTGTGACTTTTAACGCAGACTCGAAGACGCCAACAAAGTTGAACCACGAGGGGTCATAAACTTAGGGCTTCGAATCTGTTAACGGTATTTAAATGTATTTCGTGGGAAGAGGAGGGGTCTATACTCGGAAATCAGGTCCAGCTCCAATCAGGGGGCCCAGGATCCTGGGAAACGTAGTGAAGACGCCTTCTTTCCCTCTTGTATGGGTAATAGCCTTCTGGAGGGACGATCTTAGGAAACAAATGATTCATAGGTTTGCAGAATATTGGAAGGCGGGGTCCTTCAAATTTGTAAAGAAATTCGAAAATTGTTAAGTCAGTTGTAGTCGTTCCTCCTTGAAGTTAACTGTGGTTAAACAAACACCCTGTAGACTTGTGGCGTAATAAACTTTAAAACGGAAAGTATACCATGTCATTAGCTTACGCGGAAATCGGCGCGTAAAAGTAAGAAAACTTAAAACTGAAAGAATCAATTGTCACTAAAGTAAAAATTAAGAACTTATAGTTCATGAAATTCGTTTACGCGGAAATTTGAGAATATCACTTAAGGTTAGCGACCTTAACCGAGAATTTGATTGTAACTTAATTAATGTTAACCAACGGACCAAGAGTTTTGTGAACGGTCTCTTAAGTAAATTGGCTCCACTTAAATAAGAAATAGGGTACGTCTGGGCCCTAATTTCCTGAATCCGTCCATTTGGGTTCAGAAAGAAGTCCCGTAGTTATATTGTAGTTTGCAAGCTTTGTAGCGGCCGTAAATCTACGGTCCGTACGCAGCACAAGTGGGAGTAAGTTTGTCTCCTGCAGAGTAAGTAAATTTATTCTTTGAATATCTGGGTCGAATTGCGACCACTTCATTTTTGTTATTTATTTTGTTGCACTAAAAAATAAAACCCCTCGATCTATAAATTATTGAAATTTAGATAACTATTAATCTTTTCTTTAGATTTATCATTGTTGATCAATTTAACGATTTAAAGTCATAACTGTGACTTTGTCTTTGACGTTAAGATTATTGTATTGTCGAAATTTATAGATGTAATTCAGAATAAATATTAAATGCATGTACTGTGTCGAGTAACATTTAATAAAATTTATAAGAGGGCGTGTGTTGTTTTAAATACCTTGTGATAGACCCCTCTTGTTAGCTGGGGAAAATTAACGTTCAAGTAGGCTTGTGGAAAGCCGAAGGAACCTAGCCTATCAATTTAAAGGGCCATCCGTCTGGGTGGCCGAATAATCCTGACGAAATAAGAGATAAACTCACCGGGTACGCCCAACTTAAAGGGTGCCCGTGAAGTAAATTAAAAGTCAGAGAACGGGCGTTCAATACCATAAATAAATATACGGATTGGGCGCGTACGTCATTTGGTGTCAGAAGTGGGATTCTATTTCAAGGTATTTATCGCAAGAGTGTAACTTTTGTTAAAATAAATTTGCGTAACAATAAAGCAAACGTAGAAAATAATTGTAACAGCAATTATATGAAATAATTGTAACAGTAATTCTATGAAATTTGCAACAGTAATTCGGTAAATAATTGAGAACAGTAAGAAGGGTCGTTAACAGTGATAAGTTTTAAAGGTTTTTAAAAATAAAAACAAATAACTTTCGCAATGTCGGTAAAGAGCGTAGAAATAACGAATGAGGAAAGCGTAAGTGACATGAGTGATTCCGAAACAACGAACTTAAACGAAATAAGTACAGAAAGTTTGGAAAATTTAAAAAGCATAAATTTGGCCAAAATTATTCGGTTAATAAGGAATGCAAGGAATTAGGAAGAAATAAATCGAAGAAGGT
This sequence comes from Bathynomus jamesi, assembly GCA_023014485.1. NCBI lineage: Eukaryota > Metazoa > Arthropoda > Malacostraca > Isopoda > Cirolanidae > Bathynomus > Bathynomus jamesi. The sequence continues at coordinate 303,154 of JAJOZX010004989.1, read as the reverse complement.
CGAAACTGGAAGACCTTGTAATGATTATTCCGCGATGGGAGTATTTGGACAACCGAAGATCGGGGGTTCGTCCCCGAAGAATCTCTCTAGTTCCTCCCGTACAGAAGAACTTGCGAGGCAAGAAAGGATTGGGTGGAGACCAGAGAACCCAGAAGACATCCCAAAGAATCCTTGCAGAAGTGCACACACCACAAGAGACGAGAAACACCGCACCGACGAAGACCGGCAGCAGAATATAAAAACCGTCGTACAGGTATTAAAGAGTACTAGCTTACCTTTGCAACGTGAACAGGCAGTAAGGGGTCCTGAGCAAACGACTTTTGGACACACCTTGGAAGGAAGTTCGCCGAAGTTTGGGCGAACGGGCACAAGAGAACCCAGGAACCAGCCCAAACGCCGTCAGGAAGGAAAAGGTGAGACAGTCAACCCAATTGCCACAGAACATTAAGTGCAGGTAATGCCTTGGTTCAGGCTAATCCCACAAGGAGACATATTAAAGTGGGCATACCTAAGGACGCGTTGAAGACCGTTATGCCGGAGTATGCTTGTAATTGCATCAAAGGAACATCCTTTCGGGACTATTGGATGGAATCAACCCAGTTTTCGGTAAACAACCCAAGCTTAGGACTAAGAGATGAAGAGGTCCTAAGAGAAGAAACGCCACATGACAGAAGCCGAAGACTGCAGAAACTGCAAAATCCTCCCACATCCTGGGACTACAACTCACAAGATTCAGAAGAAAGAACAGCCACAGCCACAAAGGAGGACAACAGCAAGGATGTGGAGGTGAACGACGAGACAAGTCCAGCAAGAGAGGAGAGCCCAGAAGGAAGAACTGTGACACTGGTCACAGGAGGAATAACACAACTCAAGAATGTGACTACAACCCCATGAGAAACCAGAAGAGAAAACAAACCAAGTCAAATGAAGACAGAGACTCCAAAGAGGAAACAATGGAAGAAAGTGGCCGGAGCCAGTGCAAGATTTGTCAGCAAATGCGAAATTGGGAAGAGGCGTGCCCTCGAGCAAACCTTCGACAGGATTGGAAGGAGAAGCCTCCCGAATAGCTTCAGAGGAAGTAGCGGCGAGTCCGTCGGCTAGGACTGATCACCCTACCAGTACTCGTCGCTCAACAAGCTTCCACCGCGCTGAGCGATGGTGGAGCTTCCGTCACATTGACATAAGCTATGCACAAGAACATCGGGAGCCTTCATTGGACAGTGGCCAACTTCTCAGTTGCACCTGCCCCGCCCTTCATGTAAGAGGAGTAGAAGTAAGTTTGACTATGGGAAGGGGGGTTGAAGAATTCTTTTGTGTTTGTATAATTCCAGAGGCTCAGCAAGACTTGACTATAGGCGTATTGTTTCGGAGGACATGAAGACGAAACAAAGGTACGAAGCCCAGGTAGACCACCGGAAGAGGACAGTCACTGAATGAAACAGTAACCATCCAAGTAAAGGGAGTAGACAGTAAAGTGCGAGGGTGACTCTGGTAGAGGCAATCCCGCACGAAACACTAAAGGTGGCCGCCGTGATTCTGACGAGGAAGTCAGAGACCCGGGGACGTAGTTCCCTGGGACGTCTATTCTCCGCTGCAATGAATGTGCAGTGAAGCTCGGGGAAACTTAAAAAATGTTACCGAGCAGGATCCCACAGAGGAAGATGAGGTTACTGATGATCAATCAGGATGACGAAGAATACCTTGGCGAAAAAAGAGACGTCGTGGGCATAGTGACGGAGGCAGAGCTAATTGGGAGGGTAGTCGACGCTCACCCCAAATTGGAACGAATGTCACGGTGAAAGGAAGTCAAGCATTGAAGAAGGACTTCGAAGAACGAGTGACAAGCCTCAAGTCCTATGTCCTTGGTTGGAAATCCTTTTCCGACAAAGAAAGGAAAATCGTCGAAGAGTGGCTAAGGGATTATTCAGATGTCTTCTTACTGGGTGGCGAGCCATTGGGTTATGATAACCTGATGCCAATGAAGTTGGAAACCCAGGACCATCCTCCCATCTTTAGGCGACCCTACAGGGTACCTATTACACACGAGGAGGAGGTAAAGCGACAAATAGCAGAAATGCTGGATCAAGGAGTGATACAGCATAGCCGTTCCACCTGGTCGTTTCCATTGGTAATCGTGAAAAATGGGGAATATGGGTTCCCCTGGACGTCTATTCTCCGCTGCATAGGATATGCAGTGAGGCTCGAGGATACTTGGAGAAGGTGTCGAGCAGAATTCCAAAGGGAAGTTAAATGATATGGGAATAGACAGTGGAAAATTGGGGATATGAGTTCCCCTGGACGTCTATTCTCCACTGCATGGGATATGCGGTGAGGCTCGAGGATACTTGGAAAGTTGTCGAGCAGAATCCCCAAAGAAAAGTTAAAGGAAAAGGGAATAGACGAAGAAGAAAATTTGGGGTATGGTTTCCCCTGGACGTTTACTCTACGCTGCAATGAATGTGCAGTGAGGCTCAGCGTGGTTTGCAAGTATCACAGAGCGGAAATCTCAACGGGAAGTTAACACTTTCCAAGGAGGCGGTAAAGTTACTTTTGAGAAATAAAAGTGACGACTAAAGAGTATTACCTGAAGATAAGATGACATCGGCATGGTGGTTGAGGCAACGAGAACGGGGAGGTTAGTCGGAACAGCCGTGTGATTCCTCGCCCGAAACGAAAAAATGGAACAAGTGTCACGGTGAGAAAGAGTCAAATTTCCACAAGTGACTAAGAAGAGATTGAAAACACCTCAAGACGCATGTTCACCGATGTCCGTCGCTCTCAAAGGGAAGAAGACCGACGAGGGAAAGAAAGATTAACTACTACCGTCACCGGTAGAGTACCAGGACCACGTGATCACTAGGAACGAAGAGTGACCACAGGAATCCAAAGGGGAAGCGATTGAAGAAAAGAAGCGTAGGGCCCTGAGGCTTTGTGTAGACTATAGACCTTGGGACGTCAATGGCAGCAAGGAAAATATTAAGTACCCATCATTGAGGAAACCTTGGCCAAGTTGCACGGGACTCATTACTTCTCGAGCAGGGATTTACGCTCGGGAGATTGGCAGTTGGCCATTCACGACGATAGCATCTCGAAAACTGCCTTCCCCACGGGAAGCGGTCATTTCGAGTTCAGGGTGGTCCCGTTTGGATTGTCCAATAGTCCACCAGTGTTCCAAAGAGTAATGAATTTTATTTTGCCGAAGCAATGGACAAGGAAGTACAGATTACTTAGATGACCTCATTGTCCTTGGAAGGTTTTAGAAGGACATGACGAGAGGGTACAACGAGCCTTGGATAGCCTACGCACCAACTTAAAGGTAAAGTTGGAAAAATGACAGTTATTACAGTCCCAGGTGGGGTAATTAGGCCATGTGGTCACCAGGAACGGGGTGAAGCCCCAACAATCCAAAGAAGAGGCCAACCAACAGAAAGGAATTGAAGCAATGTTATATTTGGGCAGAGAGTCATCGTCCGTTCTGACCATAAGCCGTTGAAGTGGCTTCTGAGGGAAGGACACCGAGAGCCCAAATGGAAGACTAGAGCGTTCGGTTATGACATTGCAAGACTGCGACGTTCTCATCGAGTACGTGAAAGGCAAACTCAACAGAGTGGCCGATTGGTTGTCCCGCCCGCCTGGAGTGACGAAGGAGTTTGTGAACGCAATATCCGAACAAAGCGATCATTGATCGCAAGGTAATCGGCAAACAACAGTAGAAGGACGTTGAAATAGCGGCAATTCGAGCAGCCATCGAAGAAGGAAAGGCTTTCAGCTGGTCCGTAACCAAGCCCATCCAGCCGTCGAGAGTCAAACTAGTGAGGAACCTGCTGGTTTACATCGATGCGAACGGAAGAGAGGTCATCGTAGTTCCTAAAAAGTTGAGAGAGCAGCTCATTTGGAAAGCCCACACTGACGTCGGGAGCATTCATCCGGGAGCTGCCGGAACTACAGAAATCCTACGGGACCTTTATTTTGGCCAGGTATGGTTCAACAGGTACGCAGGTAGTCCAAGCGTGCGACACGTGCGCGCGGAACAAATGGACGCGGAAAGTGACTGTGGAAACAATGCCTTGTGTGCGAGGCCACAGTCCTTGGGAACTTCTGCACGTGGACTTAGTTGGTCCCCTTCCTCCGACCGTGGAAGGCAGCCATTATATCCTCACGTGTGTGGATAGTTTCAGCAAATTCACCATACTGGCAGCAATAAAGGACAAGACGGCCCGGGAGGTGGCGGACAAGTGCCATCGTTTGATACGGTGCAAACTGGGTGCCCCTTCAGCAGTAGTATCCGACCAAGGCAAGGAGTTCTGGAACTCTACCTTGCAGGAGCTCTTCAGGGTTTGGGAGTACGACACCAGGACCGCCGCATACCAGCCCCAAAGCAACGGGGAGGTCGAACGTCGGAATAAAGAGTTATGCATCAAACTCTGCATACTTTGTAAAGAAACGGGACGAGACTGGGATAAAATCCTCGACACCGTGGAATTGTCCTTGAACATCAGAGTGCATCGAGCCACGGGGTATTCTCCATTCTTCTTGATGTACGGGCGAGCCCCAACGTACCTTCAAAGCTATTTCGCATGCCACAGGAGGCGTGCGGGAGCCCGTACAACCCAGAGGAATACGCCGAAGACCGAAAGAGGAGTCAGAGAAATCTACCGCCGAGTGGAAGAGTTCATGCGGAGATACGATACGGAAGGAATCAAGGAATTGAAGCCGTTCGAAGAGAAGGCGCCCCATGGCTTGGTGTACATTGATTACCCGCGACCGGGCAGAGGCAAGTTGGAGCCCCGGTACGAGGGTCCCTACATCATCATCAGGAACAGAAGACTCCAGTCACTTATCTCCTGCGTCACATGATCACTGGACATCAGATAGTGATCCATCGAGACCGCATCCGCCGCAGCATCGATGCCCCATGGGACGTTGAGCGACAAGGCGGGGCGGACGACGCAGGGGATGAGATGGGGGAAGGGCCACCGCCCCTCCTCTCGGGAGCTTCGCCCTCGACACCGGAGAAACATCAACACGGGGAAGTGAACCGGAAGGCGCCTCCCGCCCCCTGGCAGGACCGAGCGGCGGAACGAGGACCGCCGGGCGCTTCCGAACTACTTCCTCACGGAGAGCTTCGCCCAGGACAGGGAGAAACATCGACTAGGGGAGGTGAACCGGAGGGCGCTTCTTGCCCCTGGCAGGACCGAGTGGCGGAATGGGATCCGCCGGGCGCCTCCGAGCTACTTCCTCCCCGAGAGCTTCGCCCAGGGAACGGAGGAACATCGACCCGTGGAGGTGAACCGGAGTGCACCTCCTGCCCCAGGCAGGACCGAGTGGCGAGCAGGAGCCGCCAGGTGCTTCCGAACTACCTCCTCGCGGGGACCTTATGGGAATAGGGTCCCCCGGAGAAAGCAGACAGGCTGCTTTCCCAGGGCCACCGTTTGAGCGTCAGTATGCTCTTAGGCCCCGACCTCGAGTACACTACGAGGAACCCGAGGATGACTAAAATTAAGTGTGTCAGTGTTGGTGTCCCAATAAAGGGACAAATAAAATCTATCAGTGATAGTGTCCCAACAAGGGGACAAGTAAATGGAAAGTTTTTGTGAGTAAAGTGATAATACCCGACCCTAGTTAAGAAAGTTTGCATCGGAGTGCAAAATTAAAGGAGGGGAGGGATGTCGTACCATGCAATTGGCATGCAGAAATGTTAGTTTTAAGATTTTATTTTGTTCGCAAAAAGCCAAGCGTTTTGGGTTATGAATATTCATAAAGGCATAAGTTAAAGATGTTTTCAAAAATAAACGGACGTTCTATTTAAGTGGTTCTCAGGGAAGAGGAAACCCAAAACCGCTTGGCCGCGGAGATTTACAACTAAAGGTTCCAAATGTACAAATGGTTAGTTTCGCTTTCAAATGAGGTTGTGACTTTTAAACGCAGACTCGAAGACGCCAACAAAGTTGAACCACGAGGGGGTCATAAACATAGGGCTTCGAATCTGTTAACGGTATTTAAATTTATTTCGTGGGAAGAAGGAGGGGTCTATACTCGGAAATCAGGTCCAGCTCCAATCAGGGGGCCCAGGATCCTGGGAAACGTAGTGAAGACGCCTTCTTTCCCTCTTGTATGGGTAATAGCCTTCTGGAGGGACGATCTTAGGAAAACAAATGATTCAATAGGTTTGCAGAATATTGGAAGGCGGGGTCCTTCAAATTTGTAAAGAAAATTCGAAAATTGTTAAGTCAGTTGTAGTCGTTCCTCCTTGAAGTTAACTGTGGTTAAACAAACACCCTGTAGACTTGTGGCGTAATAAACTTTAAAACGGAAAGTATACCATGTCATTAGCTTACGCGGAAATCGGCGCGTAAAAGTAAGAAAACTTAAAACTGAAAGAATCAATTGTCACTAAAGTAAAAATTAAGAACTTATAGTTCATGAAATTCGTTTACGCGGAAATTTGAGAATAATCACTTAAAGGTTGGCGACCTTAACCGAAAATTTGATTGTAACTTAATTAATGTTAACCAACGGACCAAAGGTTTTGTGAACTGGCTCTTAAATAAAGTTGGCTCCACTTAAATAAGAAATAGGGTACGTCTGGGCCCTAATTTCCTGAATCCGTCCATTTGGGTTCAGAAAGAAGTCCCGTTAGTTGATATTGTAGTTTTGCAAGCTTTGTAGCGGGCCGTAAATCTACGGTCCGTACGCAGCACAAGTGGGAGTAAGTTTGTCTCCTGCAGAGTAAGTAAATTTATTCTTTGAATATCTGGGTCGAATTGCGACCACTTCATTTTTTGTTATTTATTATTGTTGCACTAAAAAATAAAACCCCTCGATCTATAAATTATTGAAATTTAGATAACTATTAATCTTTTCTTTAGATTTATCATTGTTGATCAATTTAACGATTTAAAGTCACATAACTGTGACCTTTGTCTTTGACGTTAAGATTATTGTATTGTCGGAAAATTTATAGATGTAATTTAGAATAAATTATTAAATGCATGTACTGTGTCGAGTAACATTTAATAAAATTTATAAGAGGGCGTGTGTTGTTTTAAATACCTTGTGATAGACCCCTCTTGTTAGCTGGGGAAAATTAACGTTCAAAGTAGGCTTGTGGAAAGCCGAAGGAACCTAGCCTATCAATTTAAAGGGCCATCCGTCCTGGGTAGGCCGAATAATCCTGGACGAAAATAAGAGATAAACTCACCGGGTACGCCCAACTTAAAGGGTGCCCGTGAAGTAAATTAAAAGTCAGAGAACGGGCGTTCAATACCATAAATAAATATACGGATTGGGCGCGTACGTCATTGTATCTTATTATACTGTTTGAAGAGCACCGAAACGTCTATATCACCCATAGAGATTACCAGTATTCTATGGAAGTTAGTAACGTAGAAGGTAATATTGTTCTCATTATCCCGGAGAGTCGAGGCTTTATTTATAATGTCTTTTAGGATACTCTCATTTCTAGAATTACCTCTACGAGTTGGGAGGGTAGCACTGAACAGGGTGTTTAACCGTACCCTCGCATGTTCTATTTCTTCCGAATCATAGGAATCATGACAAACAGATACGAGAAGGTCTGACCTAATATGATCTACTTTGTCAAATATAAAACAAAGGATTTTCTACAAGATCACGATTTTCAGCAGACGATCCCATTGTACCTCTGTCCCGTAGTGTAAAACTCTACGGTTCAAAACGAGTTCGTCTCTGACGAATTGCATTCTAATATTGAACCCAAAATTCATTAGTTCTGACATCACAGTGTGTGCAATCTTTCATACGCGGAGTAACCCCATGTAATCCTGTGTAACCCCCAGTAATCTCAGCTTAAATCATTAGATGCGAGATGTATATGAAAATATGCTCATCGCATGAATTCTTCGATCCCCCCCCACCCCGCCTCCATTATTGTCAGCATCACGCGATGCAAGGCGAGCGTCTATAAACACGTCAGTCTTTTCAATTTTTTTTTTATTAAATTTTACTAAAATCTTGTACCATTCCCATAGATAAAGCATAATTGTGTCAACCTATATACCACCCGACTTCTCTTAGCCTAACCTACTTCCATACCAAATTTCAGCTGTCTCTGATCACTATTTATCTTTTCCGAAAAAATCAAGCAAATTGATTATTTCGAACATGAGATTCATTTACGCTTCATAACTTCCTTCCCAATCGATTCCCTTCTGTACGGGTTCAACCCTACTTTCACGCCCCCCCCCCCGGCGCCTCTAGATCCTACAATTATGCTTTATTATCAAAAGAAAATGATTGGTTCACCCCCGGAACTCTCCCGAATCACAATTTTCCGATCATAGCTGTCAATTGAATTTACCTCCGCCTAAATTTGAATGTCGAGAACTATTATAGGCGCTTGCTGTTAAACTCATCCCGTAAGAGGGTGACCCTTAGTTTACCTCGTCTCCGCCTACCCCGAGGTTTTTAAAAACCCAGAGAGCGTCGGTAACGAGGTTCTTTGCTTTCTTATTATTCAATACCTCGCAGGCTCGTGATTAATTGTGCAGTGGCACTACCTCGACCTGATCAAATTAACCCCAATTTAATAATCAAATTTAAATCCAATCTATAAACTTTGCTGCAGATTGCTTTTAAGAAATGTTGTTTTTTTTAAATTGTACATTGTGCTTCTTACTGTATTTAATTTTACGATTTATTTTGTATTAAACCTTACCTTCAGAATCGTATAACCTTCATTTTTCTAAACTTAACCAAATTTAATTGTCCTCATCAAAGGATTGTGTAATCGAAGTAAAAATTAATAAAAACTGTTAAATTGAACTTCGTCGTTTCCATTCACCGCGCAATTCAGTTCAACCACAGTATTTTCTCCAGTGATTTCGTTAAACGGAATCAGGAAAGCACTTGAAGGTAACCTTCCGAAACTTTACAACGAATCGAGGTAAGAGTGGTCAGTGGAACCCACAAACATTTTATTACAAGGCGTGAGAGCCTGGTGCGTCCACTAGTGTCGACGTGAGACGCGACACCTCCAAGGAGTTTTTTTTTTGTGAGTTCTCGTAGCCCGAGAGTGACGTTGACCATCATCCTTCGGATACAACTCCGACTCAAACCAAGGGACCGCCTCTGGAATTCGTAGTCCATCGTCATCTACATTCGAGTGGCCCATTTGGGACACCGCTCGACACCTGTATCGATGGAGGAGCAGGCTTGCCGGGAAGCTAGATGGTGGGGGTGGTTGGGGTTGAGGTGAAGGAACGCCGATAAGGGTCCACTTCTCGTCCTTTTAAATAATGCTCGAGATACCACTTTTCCTTATGGATTTCAAAAAAAGAAGATCCAGGCTAATGTGAGGCTAAGGTGGGTTACATTTGGAAGAGTTTTAGGACTAGGCTAGGCTAGATTGTTGAGCTTTCCCAAAGCATGGAGGAGCTTATTCGTAAAAGATTTCGAAGCGAGTATCTGCACCCAGAGGTGCAAATACCGCATTCGTTATTTGCATCCGAATATCACACCTCTGGGTGCAAATACCTTCAGCCTAGCAATCTTAAGGCCCGTAGGCCTCCCCTAAAAAGGCCTCGAAGCCTTTGAAAATGTATGTCCTCGGCCTCGGGGATTTCTGAAGGCCTCATCCCAGCCTGCTATAAACAATACCCTGATTTCTGATTTTCGTCACCAATAAAAGAAAATGTGGGCGGGGCCTGTACAATGTACATCTCTCACAAATGTGCAGTCAGAACCCTGGGTTAAAGATCATGAACTGTCCAGTTAGGGACCGTGTTTTATTTTATGCTTTTGCCACACCCTTCATATATAATATATATTCTGTAAAAATATAAATAAATATTTGCAGAAAGAACAGAAGCATTTTATAAAATATGCGTTAATAAATGCAATAAAATAGTTATACATAAAATAAAAACTATTTTAAAAACGAAATACAATATTTACATCTTTACGAAACATAGTAAAAAATTCAAGTTATGACAATTATTGTTTTATTGTCATTACTAAAATATACTATTATAAATCCCAAGACAATTTATACTATGCTTAAGTTATTATCATTATTATTATTGTTGTTGTTGTCTTACACCGCACACCCTGAAGGGTTCCCCTCTGAACCGATTAACAGCAGGACTAATTTGCAGGACATGTGGAAATCGGTTTTCACTCTTGGGGGGGGAGTAGGAGGGAGAGTAGAGGAGAAAATGAAGGATAGGGAGGGGAAAAGGAAATGGTGGGAAGAGAGGACAAAGGATGGGTGTAGAGGGAAAGGGAAGGGAAGAGTAGGGAGGCAGAGGGGGGAGGGAGAAGTAAAAGAGTGGCGAAGGGGAAAAGTGAAGAAGGAAAACATGGAGAGAGGGGAAGGGGGAAAAGTGAAGAGGGAAAACATGAAGAGAGGGGAAGGGGGAATAAGGGAAGGGTAGAAAAGGAAAAGGAAGTTTAGAGATGAAGGTGGGGGAAGGGAGAGGTTACTTAATAATGAAATTGTTTTTAATTTATAATTTTTATTTTTTATAATTTTAATTATTAATTAATTTGCATTTATGAATTTTAATTCATTTAAGTAATTTTTAATTAAACTAATTTTAAATTAATAAATTAATTATAATTTAATTAATTCAGTTAATTTTATTATTTAATTTTATTATTTTTTATTAATTAATTACATTTTTAATGAATTAATTACTACTATTGAGTTTGTACACCGCACACTCTAAAGGGTTCCCCTCTCAATCGATTAACACTGAATTTTCGGGACATGGAGAGATCGGGTGGGACGGTAATAATATTTCCAAAGCTTTCAGGAATATCACGGGATTTACGAAATTTTTGCATGCAAAATAAAAAAAATGTATAAGAGGTAAGACGTTGGTCGTTTCTTTGGGATTAACCCATTAGTACTCATTGGTAGAATTTCCTACGCCAAAAATTGTTTGTCATTATTACATCATTTTTTCTCGTATTCACGTGATCTTCGGTACGAGTCATTGATATGACGCAATCCTTTAGATTCTCAAATCAATCCATTTTCAATGAATAGAATATTTCCTTTTAAAAGGAAATATTCTATCAATGACTCGTACCGAAGATCACGTGAATACAAGAAAAAGTGATGTAATAATGACAAACAATTTTGGCGGTAGGAAATTCTACCAGTGGGAACTAATGGGTTGTTAATATGTATAATTTTTGCTTGGAAAAAATAAAAATAAATATAGTATAACAGATTTTAGATAATCTCTTCGGGATTTCTCGATTAGAACGCAGCGACGATCAACCGCGGAGCGCGCGTAACCTCTATAGAAGCGCGTGCGAAGCCAGCGCATCATCATCATTATTAATTATTATTATTATTATTACTAAACTAAAATATAACGATACTCTCGCCAGAACGGTTGAGGAACTTATTTTTTTCCCCCCCAACTCTTTCAGCCGACTTCAAGTTGTCAAAACAAGATTATCGAATCTTCCTTCCCGTCACTAAGATCAATCCCTCAGAATACGTTATTCCCTCAATAATCAACCATGTTTTTCTTCTATGTTCAGTGCCTTAAATCTTTTTTTTGTTTTTGTTTTTTTATTCAACTTTTTACAAAACTCATTTTAGTATATTCACGAACCATGATATTTTCTGCTATCTGTTTGTCTTCCATGTTGTCCGTTGTCTTTCATGGTTCCATCTCATATATATATATGGGCCAAAATTACTATAATAAGGCTCGAGTGAAAGAGAACTCTTTACTAGGTAATTTCGGGCCACCCTGTATATACGTATATTATTTCATGGCTTCAGAGTTCGAGAATAATTTATGAAAATAAAAAAATATTAAAATTAAGAATTAATTGGACATAATTACGCTTTTTAGAGTAATCACAAAATCTAAAAGCAAATTACTTGAAAATTGTTGCCATGGCAACTGAATTGAAATTTTACATTGGCAAAATTTGCATAATATATATATACATACAGGGTGTCCCATAAGTCCGGTCTCATAGGAAAATTTATTTTAAATTAAATTTACAAAAGTAATGCATTTAGAACTAAAACATGTTCAAATTGATGTCTTGTTTTTTGGGACCTTTTTTTGTTGCAAGCTTCTTGAGGCCTTTTCCTCAGGAGCGTAACTCACTTCCATATTAGACATTGCGTGTTATTCTACCTGCAACAAAAAAAAAAGGTCCCAAACCAAGACGTCAATTTGAACATTTATTTTAGTTCTAATGTATTACTTTTGGAAATTTAATTTAATTATGGGACACCCTGTATATGCATTCGCTTTAGTATATGTTGAAGGCTAAAAATAATGAAAAATAATTTAAAAATAATACTAATAATAAATATATAAAATTTAGCTCAGCTTAGTTTAAATTTCGTTTCACAGAATTTTGGAGGTGTTCACCCCCCCCCCCCCTTTTTCAAGTTTACTTCTGTACAGTGGCCACAAAGTCCCTTTGCAGTGAAATTATAGCATATCTGTATGTTGCCCTTGTTTTTCCTGAAAAGGGACTGTGTGGCCACCCTGTAGAAAACGAAAAACTAATAATGATACGCCCGCTAGGCGATTACTTTCCCCCCTCACTGTTATTCCCGTGTTCATTCGCTGTCCACAATTGAAAATACCCAAAATGAGATATCCACATTTAAGAAAAGGCTTCCTTCATTTGAGAATGTCACTCCCATTTGTATTCGCGGTAAAGGTGCCAAATCAGAAGGGCTAATATTTACTAAACTAACATTAGGCTAACTTAACCTAACCTAGACCAAAGTTGGGAGAACCGTGGATAAAAATGGCATGAAATGGGAAGCGATTGATTTGAGGATTACTTCCTTTGAAATTCCTTCCCACTAGGCTATTTATTCCTAGAAAGACCTTGGTCATTCGCCTAAGCCTTTACCCGACTTTACTTTTACAAGGTGGCCAAAAACGTCAGGACACACAGGAGAAAATGATTTATATTAATATTGTTTGTTTTCTCTGTTCCAGGTAAGATATGGATGGGAAATTAGCGAAAGATGAGCGAGTGAAGTTGGTCTAAACGTACGCAAGAGAAGGAATCACGTATCGAAGTGTCGCAGACGAATTTAATCAGTAAAACCAAGAGAAAAAAAAAACTGTTTTCTCAACTGTCAGAAAAGTGATTAAGAGATTTAAAGCCACAGGGAGTGTTCTTGACCGACCACGTACTGGTCGGCAAATAACCTCCACGGAGGATGTGACTGCGACACTAGTATTGGTTAATTTGTTCAATAGCCCCAAGAAGTCAACCCGAAGGTTATCCAGAGAGACGGGCGTGTCGAGAGCGTCTTGTCAGCGAATTCTGAAGGCAAACCATTTCTATCAATACAAGATATGCCCGACACAAGAACTGAATGATGGCGACGATACAGGCCACCTCCTACAGTTCTGTGAGGGGTTGACAAGCCAATATAACATTACCGGTCATATCATGTTCACTGATGAGGCATTTTTATCTTAGGGGGCACGTTAACCGCCATAACGCTCGCTACTGATCAGATGAAAACCCTCACTGGACCGATAACAGTCATATTCAAAATGTTCCACGTGTTATGGTATGGACAGGCATGTTAGGTGATACCTTAACCCAATAATTCCCAACTGGTGGGCCATGGCCCACTTGTTTGTCTTTTAGCACTATGTTAATAAGTGTTAATAACGAAAATCTACTTATTAAACCTTATGTAAACATGATACCAACTTAGCAACAAGGAAAGTGGGCCATGAGTTATTCAAATCAGCTCTAGTGGGCCATCGCCTAAAAAAAGGTTGAGAACCACTGCCTTAATAAGGCTTGTTGCACATACCTTCAGATGCTTCAAACAACCTCTGAACCTTTCATTGACAACCTTGTGAACAACGGTGGGGACTCTTCTTTCAACAGAACGGCAGTCCACCACACTTCGCATTCAGAGTTTGTCATTACCCGAATGAATTATTTGGGCAGCGCTGAAATGGACAACGAGGTCCTGTTGAATGGCCTCCTAGGTCACCAGATCTATCGCCTCTTGATTTCTTTTTGTGGGGTCACTTGAAATCCTACGTTTACAGTGGTCGTCCCCGGTCCTTGGAGGAACTAAAAAAACGAATAACGGCTGAATGGTCCAAGATGAGGCGTGAGGATGTCACTCAGAAGGAGAATTGAGAAACATACCGAGAATAATGGGTCAGTTTGAGAATTTATTATGAATAAACCAACATAATGCGTGAATCATTATTTCTCCCGACTTTAGGGCCACCCTGTACAGCAGTTGTAAGTTTTACCACAGATATCAAATATAAAAATGTACATAATTAAACAAATATATTCCTATTAAAAATTATGCTACGTAGAAACTGGCATTATTATTTATTTAATTTGAATTAAATTAATTTATTTTATAGGAATAAAATCAACTTTGAAGCTGACATTTAAAAAGAAGTAAATCCTTCAAAAGTCGTTTGCGCGGAAAATCTTCTGAAGCTTAATAATTTTTCATAAATAATTTTAACATTTTAAAATGTGTCACTAAACATCGTTTGAAATTCTGAGTTTCACAATTTCGAAATAAGAAAATATAAAATTTTGAAGTGACGGTCTCTTCAAACGGCAGCCATTTTTTACGCATGGGTCAAATTATGGGGTTTGTTAGCCTAGTTTTCTGTGGATTAAGCTATATCAGTGGTTTTCAAAATAGGGTGCGTGAATCCCCTGGAGGATATGATGGAGATACGATGATCCACAGGAATAGAAACCAGTTAGAACTGCCATCCTTTAAGAGTTTCGAAATAATGAAGAGTAGGAAAGAATGGGTCTATCCCCCTGCCGGAACTTAATTTGGTCTCGGGGGTTTCGTCCAGCGAATTTATCAACCTTAGCACGATTCCGATGTGGACATCACCCCAACTTACGGACATATAAACACAGGCTAGACAACAACACAGACGACATCTGCCACCTGTGGCAGGACACACCACAAACAATTGAACACATTATGACAAACTGTACCACTCTAGCACAACAACGAACACAACACATCATCACTAGTGCGCTGAACCTCTGGTCCACTCCGGAGAGGGCGATCGGTTACCTGCGTGCCGCCGGCTTGCTCGATCAGGGTGGGCTGATCGGCTAAACAACAACCAACAACCTTCCTTAAGAACCCCATTTGCGATTGTTTTAAAACTATTTCAACAACAAGGGGCAACAAGGGGCTTTCCTGGATACTCCCAGTGGGATCCAATCCGAGAGGACAAATACAGAATTGACTCAAAGTACATACCTATATTTTATCCTGCCCCATAACCCTGATTTTTTTTTCATGGAGTTGTTTAACCTCCTCCGTAGCAGTGGTGGGCACCGTTAACCAAAAAGTTAACTTCGATAACGATAATCCGTTAACCCCAATTTTTAACTCCGATAACGATAATCCGATAATTTTACTACAAAGTTAACGGAAGTTAACGATAATCCGTTAGCGATAACTATTTCTTTACTAACATTTAAAAAAATCAAGGAAAAAAGCTTTAAAACCCATAGAAAATGTTTATTTATGCAAAATCCAACAATAAATAGGTATTTAACTATTTTTATCAAGTTTTGCAACTTTTTTGCTTAACTTTTTTTTTTATTTTTAATAAAAAATGTACTGATTACATGTTTTGAAACCCTTGTAACCACTAACCAAATTTTAATTTACCAGAGAATTATTATGGAGGGAACTGAAAGGTAAAATTAAATTTTAGGCACATTTATTAAAGACTTGTTAACTTGTTAACGTGTTAACGGACTTGAACAGACTAAATATCGAGTTATCGGAAGTTAACTGGTCCGATAACGATAAATGGAAATTAACTTCCGTTAATAGTCCGTTAAAAAAAGTTAACTTCGTTAATTAACTGTTATCGGATTAACGCTTTAGTGCCCAACACTGCTCCGTAGCAACTACGAAGGTCACATGACGGAGGTGGCCTTTAGCTTTACGTGCAATCCGAACGATCTAAGAGTCACTACATCATCATAGGCGCAGGGGACAGTCCCCATCCAACAACCACCTAGACCCAATGTCGCTTAACTTCGCCAATCGACGAGAAGCGGCGTTACGACATTGGCCAAGACGTATCCCTGAACAATGCTTATCCTGAGATAAAGCTCTCGTACAAAAATATAAAAAGGGTCCGAGATATTTCTTCATACGTGAAGTTCTCCTCAAACAGAATAAGTTTGGTAACCATGGGAACTACGAAACCCAAAAAATCAGTTTCAAATACGTAATTTGTATACTTCTGGAAAGAAATTTACCGAAAAGAAAATATTATTATTATTAGTAAACATTGTTACTATTATTATAATTTATATTATTAGGACCTACAAGTAATAGTAATATTTGTAGAATTATTAACCTATCTAAACGTGTATTTATCTTTAACACGCATAAAAATGTCTGACTTTATAGCCCAATTTTTTCTTAATTATCCATACATAAATCATATAAAAGATATACGAGTGTATTATATATAGATATATATATGTGTGTGTGTGTGTGTGTGTGTGTGTGTGTGTGTGTTTTACTTATTAATGACAAGGGCCCACCCACTGCAGAGATGTTTCAATCCCCTCTACCCAAAGATGGGCTTAATCGCCCAAGTTTCAATCAGGTATGTTCCCACACTCTGTCATCATTCCCATTCCAGTCTTTGTTCAAGAACAAGAAATTCCAAAGTTGGAATCCCATTTCCCAAGAGGGAATTCTCAAATCGATCCGTCCATCCCCAATGAAGGGTTCCCAAAGTTAGATTTTCATAGAAAATACCACTTGGACATGGAACTGCGCCACAGACATTTTTTTACCCATCCCCAAATCATAACATTTTTCCCAAATCTGGAATCCCCTCTTCAACTATTCCCAATTTCGGACCACGAATGGGAATGGTGTTACGTAAGGATTAATCTCTACATCATAGGCCTGTGGACCAAGCTCACATTTGATGGAAAACTTCCATCATGACAATACTAACACCAGTGTAGCCTTTTTTGCGTTATTGCAGCTACACAAGATGGAGCTGCAATAGGGTAAAGAGAAAAACAAAATGTCGACGCTTAACACAGACCTACAGTGCTATATTTTGAGTTTATTTTAATCCAACTTAAACTAACCTAACCTTACTTAACCTAAAGTAATATAATTTGAGATAAACTATCCCAGCAGTCGGCAGCCTATCGCACGCGTGCCAAAAATGTAGCACGACGAGCCATACCAGCTGGCACCCTCAGGTGTCACTTTAAAAGAAAATCAGATGGGATGGTAGCACTTCGGAGAAATGTGGCAGGGTGTAAATATATCCGCAAATTTTAAATCGTCTAAAAACTTGAGGGGTATGAGCATTTGCCCTGTGGTATGAATTATAATTATCGATGTTAGGCCTTATCAGCGAGTGATTTTAGTACTCTGCGAACAAAGGTTTTAATAGACTAGTCTAATGAAGATTTAATTTAATTAAGTTGGCATGCATGTAGGCCTAAGCTGTAACAAATCTAAACCCGAGTTAATTAACCCTTTAAGACCTAACTACGTACGATCTTAATTTAATGGGCGTAAAAGAAACGCCGTCTGTGACACATACGTTCCGCGAGCGGGTTAAGTGTTAAAATTGCACAAAATACCAACATACATTGTTGGTATGCTTTGCAATTAAATCTTACGTACAAAGGGGACTAGCATAACATGCCAAAAAAAAAATGTTTACCATATTTTTGGCGCTTGGTATAAAAAGGTTGTTGACCCCGGGGGGTCTAGCTTAACGAATTAGGGGTTGGGGGTCGAAACTTTGACCAGTTGGCTTATGTAATTGTATTCTTTTACAAAGATCTCGTGTATATCCTCGTACTGTAACACCTTTTATTGGTAGAATGAACAATTCCTGTTTGTTTGTTTCAACATTCCCCCAAGATACCCTTGTTTGTATTGTTTTCTAGATTCTAACATACATTTGGTTAAGTGCAAATACTCTACAATTCCGTCAAGACAGGTAAAAAAAACAAAACTTGCTTCGAGCAATTACGATAAAATGTACAATATTGCACGCACATCATGGTAAAGTTCCTCCTCCACCAGTTCACATTCAAAACATGTTTACAATTTCGATGAATTCAAAGACAAACCTGTGTCAAAATGGGTCATGCATCAATCACCGATTTCAATTAAAATCTGAACGAGGTGGTAAGGTATTTATTTCGTTACTCAATTATTCCTTTCGTGCAAAACTTACAAATGTGCATTGATATCCGCAAAGTTTACTCTTCACCACTCAAATACTGATACTGCGAGTTTCCTATATACAAGTGGCAAACCCGCGCGGAAAAATAGTCTTAAATATGAAAACATAACTCGTCTTTCAATTTTAAAATAATTCCTATAGCAGAGGATCTACTTTGGAGGGTTTAACAAACTGCAAACACCCCCGGCTACTAGAGGGATTTCCCGAATCTTGTGAGGGAAAAAAATAGGATGAAAATGACAATATAATGAAATCGAAGTTATAGGGCGGGGGGAGGGAGAGGGGGGTTCCAAGTAGAGAGAAGTGTCGATCGAAGGAGGGTCGGAGTTTATAAAAGTTGGATAACCTTGAGAACTAGTATATTATACACTGTTCTACTGAGAATGAACAAATAAATAATTATTTATTAAATAAATACAATTTCACAATTTTTGTTGTTACAATAATTTTAATAAAATAAATAATTGTAAAATTGGACTATTTATTTTATTTTATTTGGCCTTTAAGCTTTAGGCTTTACTGGGCTCTTACTATACACAATCTTTCAAAAAAAATGCTAAAATTAACTGAATTTTGTAGCATGTTCACAATAACAACGACAATGTCCATAGTTCAGAAGGATTCAGCGTGTCCACGTCGTAACATAGCTTCCCGTCGATTAGCGAAGTTAAGCGACATTGGGTCTGCCTTGTAGTTGGACGGGGACCGTCCTTCGCGCGTCCAAATGATGTAGCGACATCTTGATGGTTGAGTTTCATCCGCCACATGATCATCTTAGCTGCGACGAAGGAGGTTAAGCAACCTCAAAACGCTCCACAGTTCATATCAACTTTCAATTAGCTCACAACAAAAGGATATAAAAAAAGTAACAGCCAGTATGCTCATTCCCCCACAATGTGGGGGTAAGTGTGCCCCAAGGGTCACCCTTAGCTCGAGCAATGACAGGGTAAGCGGTCAATTCAATTCAACCCAACCAGGAGAGCCAGCAGGCAGGAACGAAACAGAGCCCCATCGCTCAGCGACCGTCATCGTAACCAATGAGCTGTCGGGCGTCCAGAAGGATATACAGGGTGTCCATAAATTATATTTTAAAAAAATTAAAGAATTTATGGGCACCCTGTATAATTGTCTAAAAATTACCCGAAATAAATATAGAACAAAATACAGCAATCCCTTGCCAACCGCGAGTTTTGCAACCGTGGTTTCAAGTATCCACGCAAAATTTCCTGTATACAGTTTTGGCTACCGCGGTCTACAGTTTTGCTTAACCACGGTTTTTCGTGTTCCGCACCGTAGCAATCATTTATCATTTCGTTTATATTTGCATTTATAAACGTAATTATGGCCTCTAAGCGTCGAGTTGATGCTAAATAGTGAGGTGAAGGTCATCCCATCATTATTAAAAGTTAATAAAAGTATTCTTATTCGCTATTAATATTTAACGTAGTTTTGTTCGTTAATGTTCATATTAATGTTTATATATATATATATATATATATATATATATATATATATATATTAATGTTGTTTTGGTCGTACAGGTACATATTTCTCATGTTTACTGAGGGAATAGGATGCGTAATTAAGGAAAAAAGTGAGTGTCAACCACGGCCGTGGAACCTAACCCTCTATTTCCCATAAGCCTTTAGTTTTACCAACCGCGGTTTTGCCAACCACGGGAGTTTTCAGGAACGTAACCCCCGCGGTTAGCGAGGGATTGCTGTATAAAAAATAAATAAAAATAATAAGTAAAAATATTTTTATTGGACCATGGAAATCCGTCAATAATATGATAACGCTTGTTGTTGTTGTTTAACCTACTATATAACGGCAAAGCTTTACGTGGGATCCGAACCACGGGTGGCTACATAATTTGGACGCAGAGGACGTTCCCCCATCCAACAACTACCTAGACCCAATGTCGCTTAACTTCGCTGCTCGACGGGAAGCGGTGTGACGACACCGCCCACGAACGACATAGCCCTGTATTCATTTATATATGTGTGTGTTGTTTATTTGCTGGAAAAGGAATCCATTTTGGTTTAAAGAAATATATAACCGTCGTTAAAGGGGAGAGGCTTATATTTTCCTCCTCAGTGCCCTCTGGTGGACGGTAGACATAAATTGAACCAATGAAATTTCATATTTTGGGATTAATTTCCTTTTTTTATTTTAATCAATCTATCGCTTTATATTCCTTTTTGTAATTTTTTTTTTAATTTACATACCCACCCCCGTCCCCCCAAATTTAATACAAATATTTTTTGTATTTTTTACATTAACGAAGTAAATAAATGATATCGCTTAAAAATAAATTTTGCTTAAACACAAAATTATATTTACTTGAAATGAATAATTTTTCAAATTTCCCACATGAACTCGATCGAACCCAATTCAAAGTAAATATAATTTTAATTAAAATCAAATTACTTTTTAAGTAATTTATTGAGTTCAGTTTTAATAAAATTGGGGACTAATTTTTAAACACCTTGTTTTTATTATATCTACAAAATCTACAAACAAATATTTCGTTTCAATTAACTAAAACACTTATTTTTAGTATATTTAAAACTTAAAATATATTAATTACAAACTTCTATGAGGGAACACACCTCTTTACTCCGATATTTTACATATAGGTTCGCGTAACGGTAATTTTGCGTATATATGTCAAGGAAGGAGTTGGTAAGCGTAGATCAGGAAAAAGATTTAGGAGTTATCGTCACTGGTGATTTAAAAATGGCGAAACAGAGTACAGCAGCGGTCAATACGGCGAACAAAGTGCTAGGTTTTATAGCTAGGAATTTTGAGTACAAATCGCGCGATATTATTGTTCCTCTTTACAAATCATTAGTTAGATCCCATTTCATAACATTTCCCATTTATAGCCAAGGTCATTTCCAGTCAAAAACTTCATATGAACATAGGTCCGATTCTTAACGGTTATGGAGCTATGGATGTTTGAATTCCAAGCATGCGCATGCGTAACCTTGAACTGAATTGACAGTTACCTACCGAACCGAACTAACTACTCAGTACAGTGTTGTGTTTCACAGCGTGCAGTTGATGTTTTGTGCGTTCAGTACGCCTTTTACGTTTTCAAATGCTGAATATGCCGATATGGTGTATGTTTACGGATGGAAATACGAGTGCTGCTGTCGCTGAATACCAGCGACGTTTTCCAAATCGAAGAATTCCGGATCGACGAGTGTTTAGCAACGTTTTTCAGAGATTGTGAGAAAGTGGTTCATTTCCTAGCGTTACTGTTTTAGCTGAGCGTCCGGTACAACAAGATGTGGCTGAACAAGAAAACATTATTTAGATAGTACAGCGGAGTCCTCATGTTAGTAGCGAAGGATTTCCACACGTCTTAGAGTTCCTCAAACGAGAGTATGTAGAACATTATACGAAGAAGGCATGTATCCATACCACGTACAGCGCGTTCAGAACCTCCAACCTGGGGATCGTGCCCGACGGATGGAATTTTGTAATTGACTCAATGCCGATCGACAATTGCATCGATACGTCTTCTTCTGTGATGAGGCTCAATTTACCCGCGACGGTGTCAACAACACTCGCAATTCACGTGTGGACAGAAATGAATCATCATGCCATTGTGGAAAGTAATTTTCAACACCGGTTCAGTGTCAATGTGTGGTGTGGTATTCTCTACGATCAGCTGATATGTCTGTTTATCTTCGAAGGTGGTCTTACGGGTGACATTTATCTACGATTTCTGCAAGACGAACTGCCGCTACTGTTAGAAGATGTACCTTTGGCAACACGATTGCTATGTACTTCCAACAAGACAGAGCTCCTCCCCATTTTAGCCGTGCAGTGAGAACGCATCTCGATGATCGCTTACCTGGTCGATGGATCGGTCGTGGTGGGGCACAAAATTGGCCACCCAGGTCTCCGGACCTAACCCCTCTAGATTTTTATCTGTGGGGGCGCATGAAAGAGCTGGTGTACCAGAGAAAAGTGGAAACACGAGATGCATTGCTCCGTCGCATTTTGGGTGCTGCAGCCCTCAAAGGACGATCGTAATGAACTGATGCGAGCTACACGCGCGATTCACAGACGAGCCGCGGTGTGTATCGAGGCCGAGGGTAGTCATTTTGAAGTTATTGTAAATTCATGAATAAAACTTTAGCAGCTATTTGTTCGCTTATTCTTATTTTTAAATATTCAAACATCCATAGCTCCATAACCGTTAAGAATCGGACCTATGTTCATATGAAGTTTTTGACTGGGAATGACCTCAGCTATAAGCTCCCGAAGTTATGACATTTCGTCGTGACTCACCCTGTATCGTATAACTAAAAATAACGGGTGTAAGCTGACGAGTAGAAGATTCGAGACAGCAGTTGGCAAAAACGTTTTTACTCGTAGAATGGTAAATAGTTGGAATAGTTTGCAGGTAGAAGTAATTAGGAGCACGTCTATAAATGTTTACAAACCGATTAGATGCATATGTTGATAGATTGGGTATAGTTTAAGGTAGTAAAATTAAGGTTTTTGTGGTTCGGAACCCACGTAAAATTGTAGGTCCCCTCTGCCACCACGGAGGACATGCGCAGTACACAATTACAAACACGGTTAGGTAGACCAGCCATGAGTGGATCCTAGGGTCTTTGTTGGTCTGAAACATTATAACATTAAACAAGATCAGATAATTTCTTCCTCAGGTGGGGCCCAACCCAAGTTTGACCAAAATCGGTATGTACGTTTGTGTACATCCTTTTATGAATAAACGGAGACAAACAACAAACAAAACAAACAAACAAACAAACACCTAAAAACCGAAAAATATCAAGAAAAAACAACAAACAAAACAAACAAACACACACAAAAACCGAAAAATATCAAGAAAAAACTTTTGCGACTTTTAAAATGGGAAAGAAATTTACATCAAATTGAAAGATGTATTCTTGGTCTAAAAAAAAAGCTTTTATCGTTTGTTATTTTCTTTGGAGAGAGAGAGAGAGAGAGAGAGAGAGAGAGAGAGAGAGAGAGAGAGAGAGAGACTGAATTTCTCCTGTAATAAAATGAACGAGGTCACATCCCAAAGCAACACTTTCACAGCAACAAGTGAGCTTAATCACGCACAACACACCCCAAATCGTAATGGAAACCCACTTCAGAGTGTGTGTGTGTGTGTGTGTGTGTGTGTGTATGTGTGTGTGTGTGTGTGTACACCTTGGTTAACCTTGATTTTGTTCCGCCCGAATTGTTCATTCTGACGAAGATCAAGCTTGTTGCTCCACTTTAGACCTACAGCTTAACGTGGAATCCTAACCACGACCCACCACGGGCGGTCAGAAATTACAAAGTCCTCGCCAGGACTTGAACTCACGACCTACCGATCAGCAGTCCAGCGTCTTAACCACTAGGTTCCCGAGGGTACCCATTTATCTACCACTCAATTTTCTTGTATGGAAGGATGAACAGCTGCGTGAGCTGCGCGCCCCCTGCGCCACTAGGAATTGAACCCGAGGCCGATGGATTCGTAGTCAATGATGCTAACCACTACACCACAGAGGCGCATATATACGGTATATATATATATATTTCTTTTTAAGCAGGAAGGAGGGGCCAAGGGCGTATGTCCGAAAAAAACGTTCCCAGCATAGATTGAGAAGAGAGCCAAAATCAAGGTCCAAGGTTTTCCCGAGATGCCTGGACACTGCGTTTGAAAGATTGGAGGTCATAGAGAGGGGAAAAGATGGACTAAGGAAGATTGTTCTACAGTTGACCGGTTGAGTAGATGAAAGATTGCGATTACCGACTAACTCTTGCGTTAGAGAATTGGATAGGAGAGGAATGAGAATGTGTCGAAAGTCTGCAAGAAATCTGGTAAAGGAAGAGGTATGCGGTTAGAGCAGTGGTCGGGGAACAGGGGTAAATTACCCCAAATGGGGTAAATTTAAAAATTTTTGGGGTAATGCGTGCGGTATGAGAGAGACCATATGCAACAATTTTAAGAGCATTTGGCTTGTTTTTGTTTACTTTGAAGTCTGGGGGTAATTTCATTTTACTCAAATAGATTTTTGGGTAATACCCAAAAAAGTTCCCCGACCCATGGGTTAGAGTGTTCAGAAAAGCGATGTCCGTTATAACAGCGATAGTAAAGAGAGGGTGATACAACATTGCAGCGAAGAGAGGGATTGAAGACGGGGAAGTGATGAGACGAAAAGCCTTAGATTCCACCCGGTCAAGTAGGGCTGTGTGGGTTGAGCCACCCCACACGTGAGAAGCGTACTCCACACAAGGGCGGACAAGACCCCTGTACAGAGACACCAACTGAGTGGAGGTGAAGAAACTGCTGAGCCGGTACAGCACACCTAACCCATAAGAAGCTGTTTAAGTAGTAGAGTATATGTAATCTTTCCGGGAAAGATCAGGACAAAAAGGAAACGCTAAGAATGCTCAGAGAAGAGGGTGGATTTAGTTGTGTATTGTTGAAAGAAAGGGGGATAGTCGTGTAGAAGATTGTGACGAGTAGAGTGGGTGACAGGACAGAGCCCTGAGGAACACCACTATTAATAGCTTTAGAAGAACAGTGGCCATCTCCAACCGCAGCTATAATGTAGATCGGCCAGAAAGGAAATCACAGACGAAGACACAAATAGGAGGATAGAAACCGAAGGAGGGCAGTTTGGAAAATAAGGATTTGTGCCAGACCCTATCAAAAGCTTTTGATATATCTAGCGCAATAGCAAAGGTTCCACCGAAATCCCGAAAGGAAGATGACCAAGAGTCAGAGATATGCAAGAAGATCGTCAGTAGAGCGCCCCTTGCGGAACCCATACTGACAATCTGAAAAAAGATTGTGAGAAGTGGTGTTTTTAAAAATCTTCCTATTATGGATAGATTCAAAAACTTTAGAAAGGCAAGAAATCAAAGCAATTGGACGATAGTTAGAGGGTTGAGAGCGGTCACCCTTCTTTGAGACAGGTTGAAATAAAAGCGAACCAGCAGGAAAGAAAAATATCAGATGAAAAAGACAGATAAGAGAGTTTGATAAGGCAGTGTGTCAGCACAAAACACAGTTCTTGAGAATAACAGGAGGGAAACCATCAGAACCGTACGCCTTCCTAGAGTTGAGCCCAGGAAGGGGCAGAAAACACACCTTTGGAAGAGATTCTAATTTCAGACATAATTAAGTCACAGGGAGGAGGAGATGGAGGGACATTATCGGAATCGACCAGGGTTGAGTTGGAGGCGAAAGTTTGAGAAGAAACTGCAATTGAGCCATCGGAATGGAAAAGATGAGGGAAAAAAGAGGAAGTAAAGTTGTTGAAGAGGTTCTTAGCTAGATACCAGAAAGAACGAAAAGAATTAGAATGATTTTCACATTTTTGCCTGATGAAGGAATTTTCGGACAATCGAAGAACAGATTTTGCACAATTCTGGGCAGAAATATAAGCTAAGTGAAAGTCAGGAGTTGGATATTGCGGATAGCATTAGAACAAGCAAAGTTTATTTTACATTAGTAGTACTAGTACGAATGGAATATGGAATGTATGCCTCCATGCTGGGGAGAATCACCTCCGTGATATCCTCAGCGCACTCGGAGGGCCCCCGGGCACAGAAGCAGTAATCACTCCATGGGAAATCAGAAAAGTACTGCCTAAGGGCCTCCCAATCAGCGGCGCCATAGTGGCAAAGGCGTCTCCTCTTGGGAGAATCCAAAGGCCGTATTGGAGCGATAGGACAGGAAACAGATGTAAGATTGTGGTCGGAGTAGGCCAACGGAGAAAAAAAGTTTGGAGGAGGATGAGAGGTGAGAAATAAATCCAGAATGTTGGGCCTCTCTCCAAGGCGATCGGGGATACAAGTAGTGTGCTGTATAATCTACTGTATGTCATTTAGGATAGAAAAGTTGTAAGCTAGTTCACGAAGGATGTTAGTGAAATGGGAGGAAAGCCAAAAGGTGGTGGTGAATATTGAAATCTCCAGGAATGGAGATTTCAGCAAAGGGAGAGCGGGAAAGAATGTAGTCCACTTTGGAAGTGAGGTAGTCAAAGAGTTTTTGATAGTCAGTAGAATTAGGAGAAGGGTAAACAGCGCAGATGTATTTAGTTTGAGAGTGGCATGTAAGCTGTAGCCAGTTGATATAGAATTCGGAGGATTCAAGTTCGGGAATACGAGAGCAAGTTAGGTCGATGCGTACATCAGCCATTTTGGTGGCATCGGGCATCGGCCAAATTTAGTCGATTCTTTGAAATTTTCAAAATTTTCACTACAAACAAAATCTATAAAAAAAATTTAACAGACAAAAACACTATTTATGATAATTTATACTTCAAACTAATTATATAAAAATATTTCCACTCACGAAAGAGGCAAAGTTTAATAAGTTAAGAGAAAGTAGGAGGGTAAAGAAAAGGGGGTTGCTGTCAGTCGTCCCAGACGCCTGAGTTTCAGTGAGGAAGAGAAGTTTATGAAAAGTGAATCAGGCAGAGAGGCCCAGAACACCTCGAAATGGCAGTAGCAGAACCAGCTCCGGTGCCCGGGTCTGCAGCGGAGGGAGCCAGAAGTGGGGACATTTATGGTCCCTTCCCCAGGGGACTCCGAGGCCCTTACCCTTTTGTTGGTTTTTAATTTTGAAAAGATTGTGTAGTAAGATGCCCGTATGTATAGTGAGTAATAGTGACAGAAGTGTGTGTTTCAGAGCATGCTGAACTACACAGAGGGTAGACGAGACACGGAAAAAGATTAGCTAAGGAGGACAGTGACAGGAGAAACGGGTGTTCCAGCACTCCCTGTCTCCTGCCTAACGTTCACCCCACCCCCCGGAGTACTTGACTGGTCGATTGGTGTCTACAATATCCTCATATATAAGGGCGGATCTAGGCACTTCAGTAAGCGGGGGTCCAAAGAAAAAAAAAAAGGGCACCCCCCCTTAAATAAAAAGGGCACGGTACTAAAAAAATTTTCTTAAAACAGACCACCAATGAGCGAGTGTAAAATCAATTGTATTGTTTTATTAGATTAGTCTCATTCAAAAGGATACAGAATAAAAATCTAATTTGGGTAAAACAGTTATCACAGAAAATTTTTCAAACAATTACGAATGTCTTTCCAATTAAAAGAACTATCGGAATAAGATAAAGATAAAAATAGTGATATGGCTGCACCAGTACGAAGGGTACCTATGAAAACCATTACAACTACAAATTTGGAAGTACAATGTATACGGATAAAGACTCAAAATAGAATTTGAATAAAATAACCCTGACCTATTTACAAAAACAAAATTTGTTTTCAGAGGCATACCACATCATTTAACTAGGGCACTTGCAATTGAAAAAAGGGCACTTCCAAGAAATTGAGGGGGGTCCAGACGGTCTCCCGACACCCCCCACCTAGATCCGCCTATGTATATATATATATATATGTTAAAAGTAAATTCTGTGAGTGTATTTTTAGAGGTTCCCCGGTTGGAGATTGGGCCGGTAAACTAACCTGTGATTGTCCGAGTTCAGTTGATTCTCAGAAGGAAGTTCCCCTAACCCCGCGTGTGGGGAAACAGGTAGCTAGTGGAGGTTCCCTAACAAGACGAGAGGAAGAGGATTCGGGGATGGGGTGGAAGGGGGAGCACGGAGTGGTCTCCAACCCCGTAGCCTGAACGACCCCTTAAGTCATATAATTAAAGTTTAAAACTTGTAAGACATGACTAAAAGATAATGTTATCGGTGGTGTAGTGGTTAGCGTCGCTGACTACGCATCCATCGGGGTCGGGTTCGAGACTCGACGGCAGCCGGCGCGCAGCAAAACCCAGCTGTTCATCTTTCCACACAATAAAGAAAGTGGTTGGTAGATAAATGGGCACCCTAGGTGGCCTAGTGGGTAAGCCGCTGGGCTGCTGATGAAGCGTGGTTCGGATTCCACGTTAAACTGTAGGTCTAAGGTGGAGCGAAAAGCTTGACCTTCGTCAGAATGAACAATTCGGGCGGAAGCTAACCAAAGGTTATATACCCAAGTACGAAGTTTCAAAATTTATTATTTAAAAATTTTGGATCTTGAGAGAGTTCCAAGCAAGCTATGTGCGAATAGCCGTGTGTACATTACTACATGTATGTACTTCCTGAGGCACACACACACACACACACACACACACGAAAGTGAGCAGGTAGTTAAAAATCTTTAAGGAAAAAATCTTCAGAATTGTCTACTCATACGAAAAGAACATGGCTCCAGATGCAAATCTTCACCAATTTTCAGGTTTTTACTTTTACTATTTTATTATATACAGGGTGTCCCATAAGTCCAGTCTCATAGGAAAATTTATTTTAAATTAAATTTACAAAAGTAATACATTAGAAATAAAGGAAATGTCCAAACTGATGTCTTGGTGTGGGACCTTTTTTTTTTGGTTGTAGGTAGAATAAGACGCAAAAGCTAATATGGAAGTGAGTTACACTCGTGAGGAAAAGCCTCAAGAAGCCTGCAACAAAAAAAGGTTCCTGAAAACAAGACATCAATTTGAACATTTGTTTTAGTTCCAATGTATTAATTATGTAAATTTTAATTTAAAATAAATTTTCCGGATCACCTGAAGATCAGGGCCCCCAGCCTTCTTTAGTTAGCCTTATAAGGCTAACTAACAAAAATATCACGACCTAACCTAACCAATCGTTAGATCAACTGTACGCCCTTGACGACTGGTTAGGTTAGATCGTGATATTTTCGTTAGTTAGGCTTATAAAGCTAACTAAAGAAGGCTGGGGGCCCTGATCTTCAGGTGATCCAATTTTACTATCTACAAAAAAATTAAACAGACGAAAACACTATTTATGATAATTTCTACTCATTTCAAAGTGTAATTCTATAAAAATATTTTACATTCACGAAAAATCCAAAGCTTAAGTTAAGTTGCACATAAATTTATATTTTCTCTAACTAGCTAATCTCTAAATAGTATAAAACTATTGTAATCTCCTACGCTATATTAATAATAATTCTATATTAAGTTGCATGCCCTTATATATCAAGGGGGGGGCCAAGTAAGTCTCTTTCAAACCAATGACCAAAAACAAAATTGTATACCTATTCTTTAATCTTACATATTGAAGTGAACACATACGCAGTTGAAATACAGCACATTGTTACAATGTTACATATACCTAGAGACGAACTAAATCACACCAAACAAGTGCAAGGTACACTCGTATATCGGTCAGGGTTGGCAAAAACCTGGGTTTTTCATTAAAAAAACCAAAAACCATGGTTTTTTTTTTTTTTTTTTTTTTAAGGTCACTTTCAAGTTATTGCTCTTTTAGATTGAAGGACAGTAGTATTTTTTCAGGATATATGTTTAGTAACTCGTTTATTAACAGTATGACAGGGTACAAGTGGTGGATGTATGTTGAGATGAAGGAAACAAAGGGTCAGAATTTGCCTGCACGATTTGCAACATTTATTAAAAATTTGCAAAGTTGTGCTGCTAGTTCCGGTTCTCTTGAAAGATTCTTTAATACATTTGGTATACTGTAGTATGGAGCAAGCTAAGAAATAGACTTGGGGGAGAGAAGGTGGAGATGCTTGTTAGAATTCATAAGCATTTAAGATCAAGTAATACTTGTGAATAATATACAGTATATGTATATATATACACCTTTATATAGCATTTGTTAGTTTTACTGTACTCTGTGTCTGTAGTCTGGACACCATTTAAAAGGCCAATAAACCTTTTCAATTTTTCATAATCTTTGTTTACACATTGCGTAATTTAAGAGTTGTTTTATAAGTCAGCTTACTTGAAATAATCAACATGCCAAATCATTCTAATTAGCTACAATTGAACAATGTAGCAATCAGAAAAATTTCAATTATTTTAAAATAAACATCTCAGACCAAAAACCCACTGAAAATTCCTGTGGGTTTTGGGTTGGGTTTTTGGATCCCAACCCTGATATTGGTACAGTACTTTACAGATGGGTACATATCTAATAATGTCGCTTTAAAAAATGCGTGAATGCTTGCACACAATTAGGAATTATAAAATCCACCATTTTTACCAAATCGATTACAAACAGCCAAAATATATGCAAATTTAACACGCAAGTATACAAGCAAATAATATCCACAGCTGTTTATGCGTCACAACTACAGCTTTAAGAATATATAAATAAATTCAACATAAATTCACAGCAAAAATTAATTATTTACAAAGAAATTCAATTTTGTGCCGTCGCTACCTATTATACAACCAACGACCAATGCTGGACAACGTAATGGCCAGTCACCCTCACACACACGGTTTAATCCTGAAGAACATCAACTAGTTCCATGAGACATGGATGCCTTCTCGCGAAGTTGTCTGAAATGATGTTATAATCCAGATCAATTTTGCGGTGAATCATTAATAGAGCTAAACCAGTCAGCCTATTTTTGCCCATTGTTGATCTCATGCAAGTCTTGAGCGTGCGTAAGTGACTAAGTGACTGAATGTACGCTCTCACTCAAGATATAACTGGTATGGTATGGTATGGTATGGTAGCATAAAGACAACATCGCTGTGACATGTGGGAACAAAGTGGCCGGTGTATGCTCGAGTGTTTCCACAAGAGAACGTGGTTTTTAGAAGTGTCCAAGCAGTCCACTTTGCTTCCCAGCATTGTAATTCGGCTTGTAGAGACAAAAGTGCCAGAATGTCGGGGGGGGGGGCATGGCCCCTTGTGCCCCCCTAAATCCGGGCCTGAAGTTGTACTTTATAATTTATATATTAAACATCTTATTATGTTGCCTATTTTAAACATTTTAATAATTTTATAAACCCAAATTATATAATTTTTTTTATTTTAGCCCCCACACTAATAGACGAAGTTTATTTCCACAACAGTTTCGATGCCCATTGGCATGATTAAATATGCCTATGACATAATTAAATATGCCTATGGCATGATTAAATATGCCTATGACAATTAAATATGCCTATGGCATGATTAAATATGCCTATGACATAATTAAATATGCCTATGGCATGATTAAATATGTCTTCAGATGTTGTAACACTAATAATGCCATTTTTTATCACGCCAGCCAAAATAATCATGCCATAGATTCGGAATCAAGTAAGTTACTTTATAACGTAATAATTATGTCAAAAGAAAAATAATAGAATCTGTGTGTATAGAAGAAGATAATTTTAATTTGTGCGAAGGTACTTATAAGCTGGAGCCTTTTAATGAGATTCTTGGTCAAAAAATCCTGTCCGGTGTCGGGTGAACGGGATCTAACCTAGGTGTGAATTTCTTAATGGTCTCTTGCCTTCTAGAATGTTCCTCACCTTTCCTGAATTGTTTCCTTACTCACTTTTGTTCATTCGTTTTTCTGTATCCACCCGAAGAGGATGTCAGTGGGCATCGAAACTATTGTGGAAATAAACTCCGTCTATTTGTGTGGGTTTTATTGTCACATTTCTTCAACCTCCACATAAAAAAAAACTGAAGTTTTGCATTTTTTAATTTTAATTGGCGACCAGAGACTTGCAATTTTAATGAAACATTTTGTAGTTGTTATTTACATTGTTGTTGAAGAAATGAAATACGTTCAACATAATGAAAAACAATTAATTTAAATATTGGTATTCAGTTTATGAAACTAAAATAAAATTATTTTATCATTTTACTGAGTAATAAAACTTTTTAAAACATCATTTTAGCTACGATATACGAGTAACAAATTCTGGTGCTGTATATTATGCAGAGAGCTAAGGAAAAACATTTAAACAAATTTGGAATTTTAAAAATATGAAAATTGAAAGTTTTCACATTAGATTAGTAAAATTTATGAAAGGAATTGATTTTTTTTAAAATAGAGGGAAAGAATCGGCATCGGCAGTTTTAATGGAATCGGCATCGGCTAAATTTTGGAATCGGTACATCACTAGTTTTGTCCCTAACCTTCTAACCTTCAAACGAAATAGAAACACACTGGAATGTGAGAAGCAGCAGATTCTGTACTGTCCCAAGTGGGATGGAACAGGGGGTCATGAAAACGAGGATTGAAAATACTCTCTGAATACGAGGCCCAAAACTTTTTAATGGTCTGCCCAAAAGAACTGAAGAACCCCCAGCACACCAACTTTAATAATTTCAAGAACCAGCGGGACAGGCTCCTGTGCAATATCCCAAACCAGCTATGCGTGGCTGACTACGAGAGCAGGAGGCGTAGGAAACCAATTCCCTCCTCCACCAAATCCCGAAAATGAGGCGAGATGCTTGATGGGCCGACTTCTAAATGCAAGGTGTATATATATAACCAAACACACCCATAAATATATACATGTTGATAAAAAAAAGTTCCAAAAATAATGTACAATAATGATTTTGGGGAGGGAACACATTTTTCTAATCACCCTGTATATTCCTATGCCTTGCTGTGGATAACAATCTTATACCAATGAGTCAGAACTTATTGCACGTTGAAACGCAATATTAAGTTAGATTTGCTTAAAAAATAAAAATTACATTTTTATCCCAACCGCGTCTCCAACCTAAACTTTCCTCCGTCCCCATTTTACACGCGACTACTGTAATTTCCATTCCTAATCACGAGCTCACTCGCAGCCAAATCAATTACTGGGTTTGATGAAAAGCAACAACAATAGTTCGGAAAACCAACGTATTTATGAAAACTTTTTGCAACAAACAAAAAGGTCCAACATCGAAACCGTATCAGCGACGCGGAACAAAAGACATTTGGTGTTTCAATAAATTAAAGCCTCGCTATTTTACATTGGTACGATTCTATTCATGTTCCCTTTTAAATGTATGCAATTTCTGCTTCCCTTTGTAATGTTCTAATGATTCTATTCCCAATTATTACTCCTGTTGTACATCAAAAGTTTCAAGAAATTGAAATTTCTGTATACGAGCTTTGAAATTATACTGTATAACTTCTTTTAAATGAATTATTAAGTCTGTATATACTGTATATAAAATTATTAAGAGGTTTCTCCCATACTACTTCCTACTCCCACTGAAGATGGGGACAGTTGTTACTGAAATATCTTGTTCATACTTTAGTTATACTCTCATGACTATATACAGGGTGTCCCATAAGTCCGATTTCATAGGAAAATTTATTTTAATTTAAATTTATAAAAGTAGTATATTACAACTAGAACAACTGTTTAAATTGATGTCTTGTTTTGGGACCTTTATTTTGTTGCAGGTAGAACAACACGCAATGGCTAATATGGAAGGGAGTTACACTCGTGAGGAAAAGGCGGAGACATCATTTTGAACACTTGTTTTAGTTCTAATGTATTACTTTTGTAAATTTAATTTTAAAATAAATTTTCCTACGAGACCGAACTTATGGAACACCCTGTGTGTGTATATAAGCGGAAAATGTAGCTGGCATATTACATTACATTTCATTTGGGAAAACATGAAGCCACTAGGGTCTATCGATTAAGTATGGGGGGGGTTTCAAAGGGTTACAGTGGTTGTGGTGTATAAGTCTGAGTGTATGGAGAAATGGGAGTGTGCCAGAACATTGGAAGAAAACAATAATTGTTCCATTTTACAAAATGGAAGGTGAAAGGAGTGAATGTAAGTATTACAGAGGTATAAGAGTAATGGAGAAGGTGTATGGTAAGATGGTGAGAGAGAGAATTCGTAGTATAACGAAATGCTTGGTGAGTGGTGAGCAAAAAGGGTTTCGAGGTGGAAGAGGTTGTATAGATCAAGTGTTCGCAGCGAGACAAGTGAGTGAGAAAGCATTTGAAAGGTATTGCAAGGCATACATTACTTTTATGGATCTTGAGAAAATGTATGATAGAGCGAGTAGTGAAGCATTGTGGCAGGTCTTGAATATACATGGGATTGGCGCTACTCATGAATGCGGTGGAGAATTTCTATGACAGAAGTAGTGCATGTGTGAGAGAAATAAAGAACCGAGTGATTCGTTTAATATAAGTGTTGTTGTGGGTGAAGGATGGTGTGATGTCTCCGTGGCTGTTCAATCTGTTTATGGATGGAGTCACGAGTGAGGTGAAAGTGCGGCTGTTAGAAAGAGGAATGAATCTGGTGTGTGATGAGATTGAGTGAGGCCTGTCGAATGATGCTGTGCTGTTTGCTCAGAGTGAGTGTGATATGCAAAACGTTGGTAAGAGTTTTGTGGCGGTATGCAAGAGAAGATTGTTGAAAGTGAATGTGGGTAAGAACACGTTATTAATTGTAGAGAGAGAGGGAAATTCAGACTGTCATGCGATGGTGAATGATGAAACGCTAGAGGTGCTACTTTAAGTATCTGAGATGTGTATTGAACAAAAGAGGTATGAGTGCGGATGAAGTTAATTGTAGAGTGAATCAAGGAAGGTGATGGATGCGCTGAAAGCGGTTGTGATAACGTGGAGACTGGATAGAGATGCTTTGATTTGCTTATATGAAGGTGCGTTAGTACCAACACTTTTGTATGGGTGTGGAACATTGGCATGGCATGAAAGGGAGAAGTCAAAAGTAAGAGTGGTTGAGCTGGATATTCAGAGACGTACAGTATGTATGGCGTGCGTCGGATTTATAAAGTAAAAAATTCGCGTGGTTCTGGAATAGGATGGAACGAAACACAGGCAAAAAAAAATTGGAATCTTAAATTTTATATGGGTGCAAAATTTGCCAAATGACAGTATTAATACAGGATTAACATGAATACAGGATTTTTAAGCCAAACTATCATCTTCAGATGTCAATATGACTGAATTTATCCCATACAAAAAACATGTAAAGCCCATAGGACTATATGTTGAGCATACCATAGACTATCAGGGCGCAACTCTTCGTTAATTTCAATTTAAAGCTGGAATTACCTACAACCCACCACGTGGAGATGGTTGCACATCGGGTTCTACCAATCCCAACCGCCATTATGGGCAGGTTCATTCACACCTGTACTTTGACTTCCTGTTGAAGTACGGTATGCTGGATCTTGTTTGAACTCATGCGCGAATGAAACCGTCACGGCTTTCAGCGCCACAAACAAGAGTATGTGCTTCTGTGACAAGTCCAACACCTCACTGCAGTGCTTTTGTGTGATATACAACGTTGTCAAATTCCAACTTGACTGAGTCAAAAGCGGTTCCAACCTCCCAGCCTTTTGCCAATCAGTGATCAATTCGATATAATCGGAAGTGCTAAAATTCAGTTCCGAAACTGAGTCGTCTCACGCTAATATGTTTTTCCTTGCTAACAGCAGTTATTCTTCGATGTGCTCACGGTCATCGGTCAGCACTGCCAGTAGAAAATTTTCTGCATGACCGTATTATTTGCCGAATGATGGGGGTTAAATGTTATCAAGTCGTCTGGCGGGTATTTCGAGCTGTGAATTATGCCCCACAGAACGTTTGGTCGCGTCAGTGCTTCTAGAACTTTTTTTTATGCGAAACCAAGCTCGAGCCTATACTTCGCTGACGAATTTGGTCAATATTTTCAGGGATGTTGATAAATTCTCCATCAATTACATAAAACTGCAGGATGCGATTAACGGTTGTTAACCTTTTCAAATGATTAACGGTACCTGGCTAGCGTCTTTCCAAATCAGGCGGGCAGTAACCAGATGACACCGCGTTATATATGTTTAAAAAATACCGCTGGCCTATGTTCAGTTCCATGTCAGCTAAGCCTTCCGGCAAGTTCACAGGAACTGAATAAAACTTCACAACAGGTAGTTGGTCGCACGTGGCGATTGCTTTGCCAATCTCGCTTGTGGCCTGTGGGCCACGGGTGATGCCATCAAAGTGTTGGAATAGATGGCGAACTCAAAACTCATTGATGTGCAGCATACACACCAGCCATTGGAGTTGTTTGACAACATGCTGTTCCAGAAGTCTAATCAACCCGAGCAATGAGATCAGCTGTACCGGAATCTTAGTTTCCCAAAAATGTTGTTATTGCAGCTGTTATAGCCCCAGCTGTTCCAGAATTCGGTGTTAGATGTAGATTGCCGCTCCTGGATTTGGGTAGCATGCATGTTCTTCAACCTTGGTAGTGAGGTACTACTTCATTCCTTCTTAACATGAATTGGTTGGCGTGTTATCTTTACGACTATTAAAACATAGGCCCTTCAACAGTGGAAAGTTGAAGTGCCGTTGTAGTTCACTCCTGTGCTTTATCCTTTCTCGTCTGACCTTGCTTCTGTCAACAACACATGAGCTGTCTTCTTTGTTCATTATGCCAAGGTCCTGTATGACACCACTTGAAATGGCTGCAGCCGAACGATCTGATATTCCACATCAATCGCATGTTCGAACCAGTGATGTAGGATTCGAGACCTTTTTCTGGTCTCGGTCTCAGTCTCGGCCATGGTGGTCTCGACTACTAAGTCTCACTTGAGAAGATTTGGCTGAACAAACTTGAGTGTTTGTAGCAGATAGCATAGGCGTGAGCTCGGTCTCTTAAAGTTTGAAGTCGTAGATTTCGGGTCATGTGCGGCACCTCTAAATGACCTTGAAATAAAAAAGTATTTTACACAGTAAATACGTACGGTACGACAATATTCAACTTTTGCATCCCTGTAGAGATAGATTACGAATCTTCATTTTTTTTTTTTTCGTTCCACCCTATTCTTGAAAGGTGGTTTGGACAAGTTGAAAGAATGGAAGTTGACAAAGTTGTGAAAAGAGTGTATAACAGTATGTGTGAAGGCAGGAGGAGAGGAAGGCCGAGAAAAAGAAGGATGGACGAGGTGATTGATTGCCTGAATAAGCGTGGACTTGATCTGGGTGATACAAGAAAAGTGGCTCACCAAACTTTTGGAATAAAGTGGGAGTTTCATTCTCCACGGTGAGCAAAACCCTCTCTCATCACTCGCAAAATGGGAATGTAATGAACAAAGTAAGCCGACGGCGAAAAAGGAAAACCTCGGAAAAAGAAGACAAATACATGATTTTATTGAGCAAATGCAACAGAAAGAATACTAGCGTTCGAATAGCTGCTGAAGTGAATGCGTCACGCAACGGCAGCATTTCTACTTCAACAGCGAATAGATGTCCGAAGGAGGTTGGTTTAATGGGTCGAGTTCCTACTAGAAAGCCGCTTTTGCCAGTCTTAGAGCGACCATTTTTTGTGATTTTATGGCAATTTCAAACATTTGGCTCTATTTCTTCGTCGCAAAAGCGGCTTTCTAGTAACAACCCGGCCCATTAAACTAACCTCCCTCAAACGTCTCTTCGATGTTAAAGTAGAAGTGCTGCTATTGCGTGGTGCATTGACTTCAGCAGCTAATTCGAACGCTAATATTCTTTCTATTGCATTTGCTCAATAAAATCCTGTATTTGTCTTCTTTTTCCGAGGTCTTCCTTTTTCGCCGTCGGCTTACTTTGTTCATTACACTCCCATTTTGCGAATGACCAGTGAGGGTTTTGCTCACCGTGGAGAATGAAACGCCCACTTTATTGGCTATTTGTCTCTGTAGTTCTTCATCAAGAAGGTATTAATTAATCTTGAATCTACTTTCGTATGATATTTCCTTTCCAAGAGCCATTATACAAAGATATCCGTAAGAGAAGGGCACGATGTTACCAAACAATGTTCAGGTGTAGGTTTCACGAGTCAAATTACATTTTTGAAGGAAAATGGGATAAAATGTATAAATACAAATAATAGAAAAACATTCTAACCAATAATATCAATATTTCTGTAAACAAACAATTATTTTAATCAAAACGTGATGTTACCATTAAATACAATTTCTTTTAATATTGATTAATTGCTCGTAAGTCTTCATGTAACAAAACCACATTTGAAAGCTACTGAATTGGACAGACATATCATTTTACTTCCTGTAACGTATAAGAAGAATTAAAAGAATTATTATTATTATTATTACATAATCAGCATTTTAAAAAAAGTGTTTCCATAATTTTGAACGCCAGTATAAGTGCCTCATATACTGTATATACAGGGTGTTCCATAAGTCCGTCTCACAGGAAAATTTATTTTAAATTAAATTTACAGAAGTAATACATTAAAACTAAAGGAGGCCTTTTCCTCACGAGTTTAACTCGCTTCCACATCAACCATTGCGTGTTATTCTACCTGCAAACAAAAAAAAAGGTCCCAAAACAAGACGTCAGTTTAAATATTTGTTTTAGTTCTAATATATTACTTTTGTAAATTTAATTTCAAATAAATTTTCCTATGAAACCAGACTTATGGGACACCCTGTATACATATAACTCAGAATGGTCCCCTGAGAAACATCTGACACACAGACCGTGCATGGAACAAGGAACTCTTCTGGGAAAAAGAGTTCCTTGTTCCATGCACAGTCTGTGTATAACTTTTCAAATGTTCCGTGCGATGATTCCTCATTTCACGAAGGTCAAGCTTGTCGCCCCTCCTCTCGAGTTGGCGTGGTGAAGTAGAGTTGGTTTCTTTTGTTCTCCACCTCACATAGCCAGGTACTCCCGGCTCATCGGGGATTGTTCTGAGGTAGTACGAGTGAAACTGTGATTGTTACAGGTAAATTTGTGTTGCCTTAGGAAGGAAAACTTGCGGTTCATCTTGCTCCTGAAGAATCACGCACCGAGACTGATATTGGAGGTGTCTGCAGTACAAACTAACGAAAATTGTAATAGAGTACGGATATGGGTGTTCTTTGGACTAGACTAACACAGAGCATTGTTACTTTCGGTGGTGATGAACCACATGCAAAAGCTTCGTCAGTACTCTGACTCCCTATTTGTTTGGCAATGCTGCTGCGAGCTGCTCGTACCCTGAAATGGGCGTATGGGTGGAATGGTGCTCTATGTAAAAAGATGTTTAATTCTTCATACTTCCATTTAAACTAAGAATGCAGCGATGATATATATATATATACAGGGTGGCGCAAAAGTCGCGCATCATAGGAATTTTCAGTGTTGATTGTATATATTTTTTTCTTTTAGGTAGGGGATGACTACGAAATTAAAAACAGACGAGAAGGTGAGCTTTGTTTTAACGCATGGAATACCAGGTACAATAAATCGATGAATCGGTACAGAATTTAAATTCTATACCGATTCATCGATTTAAAGACTCAGAGCTGGGCACTTGCGGCATATTGCGGTACTGCGGTACTGCTGCACTACCAAACCGGTACCAAACCGGTACGCGGAAATTTGAATGCGGTAGCGGTACTGCGGTACTTTCAGCGATCCTTTGCGGTACTGCGTTATGGGGGCCCGGGGTGGTAGTGCGGTGGTACCGCAAGTACCGCAGTACCGCAAAATATGCCGCAAATGCCCAGCTCTGTTTAAAGTACTTGGTATTCCATACATTAAAACCAAACTCACCCTCTCGTCTATTGTTAATTTCGTAGTCATCCCCTACCTAAAAGAAAAAAAAAATATAATCGACTGAAAATTCCTATCATGCGCGACTTTTGCGCCACCCTGTATATATATATATATATAATAATATACATACGCAGTACTTAAGAACTATATACACAATATAAAAACACAATTGCATATATACACACACACCATAAATATAAAATAATGTACATCACCTTTAGTTAAAAACTACCTACGTATAGTAACACTTAAAAAGACGCAAAATTGCCTCGCATTCGGCATAATAAACAGCTCCGCTAATGTTACGTCGTACGTACCGTAACAATGCATTTCCCAACAAGTTATTTCAGTAATATATAATTATATCGTAGAACGCGTGATAAAATAGTGCCATATTTTCTTTTTGTGTATGCAAGTTTGTTTGTTTGTTTGTTAGCATGACGAAGCTCGAGTCTCATTTTAGTATTCCACGAACGAGTTGAATATTCTTGAAAAATGGCAACATTACACTGTTGCCATAAATGAGCAAACTTTTAATCTCCATTAAACTTGTAATAAAATTGACAATTTTTATTTATATAAATAATAAGCGTTTATTAAATAAATTTATTCTTTTTTACTTTCATATTTAACATACATATATATATACATATAAAGGGTGATCCAGAGAAATGGGACCCAAAAGAAACCCCTGTAACTCTTAAAGTATAAGTCCTTTTATAAAATCATACGCATCATTCGAAAGAGGATAGTTACAAGTTTGTACAGGATTGTATAGGTTTTGACAATACGAGACAAGATAAGATACAAAACAAAATAAAAGTGTTAGTTAAAACTAACCCTTCAAGATGACTGCATGGACTGTGGAACAGCTGCGTTTCATAACTGAGCAATATTATGAGCATGAAAGAAGTGTAGTTTCAGCTCAAAGATCTTTCAAGACAAATTTTTCTGGGCAACAGAAAATCCATTGAATATTACCGAAGTCCCGTTGCATAGTCAGCGTGTAACTGTTTGGTGTGGTCTTACTGCATCTCAGATCATAGGGCCGTACTTTTTCGAGGATTCCACCGGAAACACGGTCACTGTAAATGGTGATCGCTACGAAAAAATGTTGACCGATTTCCTTATTTCTAAATTAAGAGATCTTTGTCTAGAAAACCACTGGTTCCAACAAGACGGAGCTACCTGCCATACCACGAGGAACTGCATGGCAGTTTTGCGTCAAACGTTTCCAGGCGAGTTAATCTCAAGATTTGGAGACGTTGAATGGCCCGCAAGGTCTCCGGATTTTTCTCCCTTAGATTATTATTATCTCTGGGGATATTTAAAGAGTAGAGTCTACAGAAATAACCCAACGACCTTGCAAGAATTGAAGGCCGCCATCACAAATGAGATACAGGCCATACCACCGCGCACTCTTGCAAAAGTGATGCAGAACTTACAAGCGAGAACATTGGAATGCTTGGCAACTAATGGAGCACATTTGAAAGGAGTCATTTTTAAAAAATAAATATTTCATAATAAACTTGTAACTCTACTCTTTCGAATGATATAGTTTTTATGAAAGGAATTAAATATTAAGAATATTTGGCTTTTTTTTATGGGTCCCATTTATCTGGATCACCCATTATATATATACACACATACATAAGTCCCACTCAACTGACCTGTGTATCTATGTATTTAAACAAACAATATCTACTAAATACATTGACAGTAATTCAACTATTTATAGCTGTTTCCTAGATATAAGTAAGGCATATGAAAGGGTGAACCACAATATATTTGCAAAACTAGAAGACAGGAAGGTTCCCATGTACATACTAAATTCATTGAAATTTTGGTATTCTCACCAATCTTTCACCGTTAGGTGGGCAATGTACTATCCGAATGTTTTGGCTCCTCTTACTGGGTGAGACAAGGCTCCTTGCTCTCCCCTATGCTGTTTAATGTGTATATCGACGGATTAATTGCTTCACTTAATGAGGCAACAGTGGGATGTTGTGTAGATAACACAAGGATAAATAACTTAGTTTATGCCGATGATATGGTGTTAATAAGTCCCTCTGTTAAAGGTCTGGATCGGCTACTAAAAGTCTGCGAAGTGTATTCGTAGAAACATGATATTCTTTATAATGTTACAAAACTAAGGTTATACAATTTCATCCTAAAAGCTGTAATCAGCCAGCTGAGTAGTATAGCCGCAAAAGGGGAGAGTG
Organism: Bathynomus jamesi; assembly: GCA_023014485.1. NCBI lineage: Eukaryota > Metazoa > Arthropoda > Malacostraca > Isopoda > Cirolanidae > Bathynomus > Bathynomus jamesi. The sequence continues at coordinate 261,377 of JAJOZX010004989.1, read as the reverse complement.
CAAGAATGTTGCAGGTTATTATGTAATGTTGCAAAGGGGGGTGGGGGTTGTTGCAAAGGGGGGGAGGGGGTTGCAAAAAAAAAATAAAAAAGAAAAAAAAAAAAAAATTCCCCAAAGGGGGATGCTGCAGGTGCAACAAGGGGGGTCATGAAACTTGGAGGCGGCGTTATCCCCCAAGAGAAAGGAGAGAAAGGAGGAGAGGTGTTCACCTGGCAGGAGCCAAGTGCACACTAAGACTTCAGCCGAGTTGGCGTTGTTTTATAGGCTCCTAATCAGCCAGTTGGCTGAGCCAAGGTGAGAGAGACGCCTGAAGGAGAGAGAGAGAGAGCTGAAGGGGAGAGAGACCTGAAGAAGAGAGAGACGCCTGTAGGAGGGAGAGACGCCTGAAGGAGAGAGGAGAGGCACACATGCAGGAGGTACACACACATACGCACACATGCAGGAGGTACACATGCAGTAGTTACACATGCAGAGAGAGAGAGCTGAAGGAGAGAGGAGAGGTACACATGCAGGAGGTCCACACACACACATACGCACACATGCAGGAGGTACACATGCAGGAGAGAGAGAGAGAGAGCTGAAGGAGGGGGAGAGAGGCCTGTAGGAGAGAGAGAGCTGAAGGAGGGGGAGAGAGGCCTGTAGGAGAGAGAGCTGAAGGAGGGGGAGAGACGCCTGTAGGAGAGAGCTGAAGGAGGGGAGAGACGCCTGTAGGAGAGAGAGAGAGACGCCTGAAGGAGAGAGAGAGAGTAGTTGCCTTTAAGGCATATTATTTTCGTTTTCCTAACCTAAGAGGCCACTAAGGGGTTTACCAAAGGGCCAAAAAGAGAAGGACCAGAGGTCCTTGCTCGGCTGGAGCCGAGCTGGGAATGAGTCTTCACCAGCTTCTCGATCTTTTATAAGCCTCTATTCTGGCTGAGTTGCCAGATAGCGCAATGTGTTCAGTTGCCAGATAGCGCCATGTGCCCCATTAATCATCCATTGTGCAACACAATATGACGATAGTTATTCCAATTAAATTCTGTTTAAATACACCTTTATTAATTGCATACCTTTCCAGTTTTTTTTTGCAATGATCGGATTGCTAGATATATATTATTATGCTATATATATATATATATTATATATATACACATTCTTTTCTTATGTTAGGTAAATATATATATATATATATATATTATTTATTTTATAACATTTAATTTTAGTTTAGAAGCAAATTTAACATTAACTTCATTGAACTTAAAGAAACAAAACATAGTTTACCTTCGAAAACGCCATAATAGAAAATAATTAATTTTACGATTAACTAGCTTATTTCGTTTACTATAATTATACATTCTTTTAAACAGCTTATGATACATATATATATATATATATATATATAGTGTAGATGAAGCCAATTAAATTCTACTTATTAATAAATAACTTTTACACACAAACTACATCTTAACTGCAAACACCTTGCACATCAATTCTTATTATCATTATTATTATTATTTCTACAATGAAACGGGGTCGGGTCGAAGAACACCTGATGGGTGAGAGATCTTCCCCCCAATATATATATATATATATATATATATATATATAAAATAAACGAGTAACAACTCATGCACACACACACACACGATGAAAGGCAGAAGCTAAATCAGTTCGAATCGTGTCCCTAGAGACCTTTTTCGGGTCGAGGGATTATCCTTCTACAAGCTATTCGAGCAGAAATCACCACTGACTTCAGATATTAATATTGTCAGAGATCAGCAAAGCCCAGCTGTTCATCATTCCACATAATAAAAGAAAGTGGTTGGCAGATAAACGGGTACCCTACGTGTCCTAGTGGTTAAGACGCTGGGGCTGTTGATGGTTCCACGTTAAACTGTAGGTCTAAGGTGGTCATTCCACATAATAAAAGAAAGTGGTTGGCAGATAAATGGGTACCCTATGTGTCCTAGTGGTTAAGACGCTGGGCTGTTGATGGTTCCACGTTAAACTGTAGGTCTAAGGTGGTCATTACACATAATAAAAAAAGTGGTTGGCAGATAAATGGATACCCTGTGTCCTAGTGGTTAAGACGCTGGGCTGTTGATGGTTCCACGTTAAACTGTAGGTCTAAGGTGGTCATTACACAATAAAAGAAAGTGGTTGGCAGATAAATGGTACCCTACGTGTCCTAGTGGTTAAGACGCTGGGCTGTTGATGGTTCGGAGTTAAACTGTAGGTCTAAGGTGGTCATTACACATAATAAAAGAAAGTGGTTGGCAGATAAATGGGTACCCTACGTGTCCTAGTGGTTAAGACGCTGGGCTGTTGATGGTTCCACGTTAAACTGTAGGTCTAAGGTGGTCATTCCACAATAAAAAAGTGGTTGGCAGATAAATGGGTACCCTACGTGTCCTAGTGGTTAAGACGCTGGGCTGTTGATGGTTCGGAGTTAAACTGTAGGTCTAAGGTGGTGGACACAAAGAAAGTGGTTGGCAGATAAATGGGTACCCTACGTGTCCTAGTGGTTAAGACGCTGGGCTGTTGATGCGTGGTTCGGAGTTAAACTGTAGGTCTAAGGTGGAGTGGAAAGCTTGACCTTCGTCAGAATGAACAATTCGGGCGGACCTTAGACCCACAGTTTAACGTTGAAACCGAATGTTATTTTTAAAATATATTATGATATATTTCTTTATACCCTCTCGATTACATTAGTGACTAATGATGCGGGAAACTGAGTAAATGGAAATATTATTTTCTCGAAAACTATGGGTGATAGAAAACTTCTGAAACCATATTTGGAATCAATATCAAAAGTTCTATACGAATCACCAAATAATTTTCAAAGGAGAATAAGAGCATTAAATCTATTAGTGAAAATATAAAGATGCAATTACTCGTCCGTACCCGTTATAGCGGAATGGTACACGTCATAGCTCCACCCAGCTACATCGGCAGCCAATCACGACGAACATCTGGTCTTTTGGGCGGAGCTTGGCGAATGTGCATATAAAAGGGGATATTTTTCAGTTGGGAGTAACAGTAGCTATTTTCGCGTCAGTGAATAATCATTCCTCAACCATGGACCTGTACGTCTCCCCAGATTTGTATGAAGAAAGTGATACTGCAGCATTAACTGCAGTTAGTCTTTTTAACGCGATTGATCGTGACGACTTATTTTCAACGCAACGAAACGTAGAAGATATTTGCAGTGAAGCTCCTTACAATCCGACGCAAGGGACTACCATAGAAATGTAAGTGTCCATAATTCGATTTTATATATATATGGAGAGTTGTAGTATTTCGTCAAATAGATACTAGTCAAAAATGTCAATCAATGTTATTTCCCCATCATGCTAAAATCGAAATTGGTAATCGAACCAAAGATATCTTCACATAATGGGGATCTGTCTGTATACTCTGTATATGTTTTAAAAGCATTATTCCTTTAAGGTCCGATGAGGATTTGACACGTGTTATACAATCTTTTGAAGAACCTCGGAATATGGATGATATACTGATCAGTCAGCAGTGTCACACATCCTCCACCATGGACCTGTACGTCTCCCCAGACTTGTATGAAGAACGTGATACTGCAGCATTAACCGCAATTAGTCTTTTCAATGCGATTGATCGTGGCGAATTATTTTCAACGCAAACCGTAGAAGATATTTGCAGTGACGCTCCTTACAATCCGACGCAAGGGACTACCATAGAAATGTAAGTGTCTATAATTAGAATTTTATATATATATGGAGAGTTGTAGTATCTCGTCAAATAGATACTCGCCAAAAATGTCATCATGTTATTTCCCCATTATGCTAAAATCGAAATTTTTATGGCGTTCACTCCTCGAACCAAAGATATCTTCACATAATGGGGATCTGTCTGTCTGTATACTCTGTATATGTTTTAAAAGCATTATTCCTTTAAGGTCCGATGAGGATTTGACACGAGTTATACAATCTTTTGAAGAATCTCGGAATAGGGAGGGTATACTGATCAGTCAACAATGTCACACCGAAATAATGTAAGTGTTTTTCGATCTTTTTGGGATAAGAGACAATATATTTTCATAAATTTATTAAATGAAGAAATCAGTACAATAAACGAATATATCGTTACAAATATACGAACAAAAACATTATAATATACAACGAGTACGTACAATTGGAAAACGGTTTTTTATCTGTCTGCATACCATTTCATCGTTTCGGCGAGTGTGACACGGGTCAAATAAATTTAAAAAATTTATAAATTCTTTATCATTTGACATATGCATGAGAAATGAGACACAGTACATTCCGCAAACATTAGTAAAATATCCTTGCATGCGAAATGGGGTCCACACAACTTCGGGAATATGTAACTGAGCGAGAAATTTTACAATAATAGGGTCACTCCAGGGTTGAGTACCGAGTGAATCAAAATAGTACAGGCGCTGTCTATTTTTAAAATAGACAGCGATCCAGTGAATCCCTTCATTACCGATGATGTCTGTGTTCACAATAAGACTACCGCATTCTCGCGTACTTGGCAAACTCAATGTTTCATTCTTCGCAAACACGCCGATAAATTTGGAACGTGTGACTCGCTCCATTACTTTCTGAAGTGTATTAGCATCCATTTTAAAAGTCAGTGATAACGCTCTAAATCTATCTACTTCTATTAGGGCTTGCGATTCGAGATATACTAGTACACTAATAGGAGCGTCTATAGCTTGGCGAATTCCAGCCGCACTGAGATGTTCCGCTCTGCTGTGGGGTTAAATGGGTATTTACGCTAGCAGATAAGTCAGGTGTAATGTCAAACGGTAAAGGTTAAATTGATCAATGAATTCTTCCTGCGTTACCCCATTACCAAGCTCATCACAATCACCTGCAATATGGGTCAGATTACTATAGGCTCTGGCACAAAGAGGTAACACAGCGTCTGATGAATAGTCCGTACCCATTGTTCCACCCAAAGCAGTGCCATTAACGTATAGAGTTATATTTTTAAGTCCGAAATTCTCGAATTTAAAGGCACTCTTTTTATATTTTCCATTCACCGAAGCGTGGTCCTGCATGCCGATTAATATCCTTTTAGGAAGATTTCCCAGGGCAATGTTTTCTATCTGCTTCGATGCCAACCCTGCAGGAACCGTATATAGTTTGATCTGCACTCTGTTAATAGGATATTTCACTGTAGCGTTTAGTAAATTTTTCTCAATTTCTAGTTGTTTTGGTGAACTTAATTTCACTCGCCGTACGCGGAGGTATGTGTCCATAATGTGAACCACAACGGACTTTGCACCCTCTTCTTGATTCGCATCCAGATTTAAGCAGATCTCAGGACTCGTGCGGGTGAGCTTTATTTTCATATCCACCCCGTTCACAAGCAACTTCTCCTGGAAAGTGAAATCTGTGTGCAACCGTCCAAAACACTCGTATATTTTCTTTTTAGAATTTTTAAATTTGTCCTTTATACTATTTTCATCTTTAGTTTGATAATATCCCTCCGCACTTAAAAGGTAGCCTTCGCTTCTTTGGAAAAGTTGAGGACATTTTCCAAATAGGCTCGTAGATGATAGTACCCCGTGCCTGCCGATATGTTGGTCTGATTTAAATATACGTCACACTGGTTGAATATGGCGTGCAGAAAGTTTGTTTCAGGGTATACAGCATATTTGTCATCGCAGACCGTTCCATCAGAATGGGCTATACGTAGCTTAGCGTACATGTGCACACAGCTTGGATCAAAAAAGTAAGGACCTGAGCTGGGTATCACGAATTCTATAGGTGCACTCGGGGAACTAATTGTGTTTAAAGGGTTAATTGTAATAAAGTCACTGTGCTCAATAGAAACTTGGGTTGGCGGGAGCTCAAAAAAGGACAGCTCCGATTTACAGCATTGTGAACTACATGGGTGGATGAAGCGTGCCATGGCGAAATAGTGACTCCTCTCTCGACAAGTGGTAAACAAACTATGATTCATGAGATCAATATCCTTAGCTTATATCAGTCAAAAAAGTGGTCAACCATAGGTTTCATTCGCTTACAGCATTTTTTTTTTTGATAGCCTTTTACGTTTAATACCACGTGACCCCTTCTTCTTCCGGGGAGCCCTCTTCTTCTTCCCGCCACCACGCATTTTTCTCTTTGCATCTTTGATGATTTCGTTCCGTGTACGCTTTAAATGTTTTTTTTAGAGCTTCTTTAGGTTTAGCCCCGGCCAATATGTCTTCTGCAGTGTTAAGGCCTGATTGTAGCGCTTTCCTTCCAAGGTATCTGGCACCCCTCTTCAGCAAAGGAACAGCCGTACGTAGTATGGATGAAAAAATGGATCCAAGTCCACTACCGCGCTGGTATCGCATCCTCGATAGACGGTGAAAGGCTTTCTATCCATTATAACTCAGTGCGTCGAAAGTGTAGCTTCACTGTTAAGCTCCCGTTACCGAATGGGAAGTTTTCGCCCTCAATCGTTCTTATATATATTGTGATATTGGTTATTAAATTAGTTGCGACATTCACATAATGGGGTCTGTCATATGTAATACTCAAACTCCTTCCTCTATGGTTGGGGATGTGAGCAATGCGCAGCAGGCGTGCCTGGGTATCCCCAACAAACTGGTGCTCCACTATATTACTGTAAATATAGCACATGTCTGGGGACCTTTCAGCCAATTTCTCCATCTTCAATTGATACATTAATCTGGACAAGTTATACTGTGTCTCGTGAAATGTGTCTCTTTGGAAGGCTGCGCTATATCGGCCGTTGGTTAGAATTTTGAACTTCTATGTTCTTTAAGACGTCTGTAGTCTTTGATTTAGGATAGTGTATGTGCAGGGTTGTTTACGATTTCATATACTAAATCATTCGTAAGGTTTGAGTTTCTTAAACTTACGTTTAAGCCTCTCACAACATCCTCGGGCCGAACCCATTGACCCGGCCCTAGTCTACTTCTGTACTGTAATACCGTGTAATCTTAGTCCGAGCGATGCGCATAGTTTCATCCATAGCTACCCCAGCTTTTTCACACTCGTCAATGTCCCTAGAATCGTAAAAACGGTTTCTTTATGTTCAATATTTAAAAAGACGGTGTCCAGCTGAATTTCGCATACCCCTACCTCATACGAATCAAGACCCAATTCAATGTGCCCATGGAGTTCTGTTACAAAGTTGGCTAGCGTGTTGTTAGGGTGTACAGACAGGACGAGGAGGACGGGAGTGTGACGTAGAAATGGTTAGGAGCCATGTTGCATACTATTTAAGCTTCATTATTGCATCAGCTTTTATATAGGTGTTGAAGCTTTCTGGGTTACCCTAGCCATTTCACCAGGTACATTTTCTCCTTCCTGAACCTTTGTTTCCTAAAATTTTCTCAATTTAAACACATTTTTTTCTAAATTAAACGCAAACTTTCTGCAATTCCTCGCGGTAAAAGCCTCTGAGATTTCTTCCCATCAAATCTTCAATGTAATACATCATTATCTCACTTTAGGTCTCACAGCCCTAACTTTAAAAATCTCGCGTGTCCATCCTTGCTCAAAACCCTTTGCGAATTTATTCCCCGAACGCGACAGCCTTACATAATCATTGATTTGAAGCGCACAGAGTGTGGTGGTGGTGGTGGTGATCCATCTCTTATCGGGAGCGTACCTCTTTCTAAAACTTCGTTAGGTGTTGCCCCAATCGTGCGATGGTGTGAGCGGTTGTAGGGATGCCAATGATTCCAGAATGTCTAGAAATCTGTATGTGTTTTTATGTGTAAAATAACGGTGCATGCGTTCCTTTATGGTGCGCTGAAAACTTTTCAGCTAAAGAAGCCTTATGTATAGAATTGGTTGTGTAATAGCTGATATAAACTCTGTCAACATATTCTGAAAAACACGGCCTATAAACTCCTTCCCCATATCCGTACAAAAATAGCCAGGAACCCGTTTCTTTTAAAATTAGCGTTTTGGTGGCTTTAGCAAACTGTTTCAGGTGATTTATTTTTCAGGGAACTAGCCACAGATATCTAGAGGAATACGTTATTATGAATAGAATGTAGCGGTAACCATCGTTATACACAGAATATCTTTGCATGTGTTAATCTGCTTGCCAAATAGAATCAATCGAGGAAGCCGTTGTCTTGGCTGTTTTAAACCTTTTTCTCACAGGCTTATGAAGCGTATAAGCGTCCTGCTCCCTCAAAAATCTTTCAACATCTTTTTTCCTACTCCGTAAACACTTCTGTACAGTCTATCTACGCCGCGCGTAAGAGGATGGGGTAGAAATGTCATAATAGCGTTAGTTAATACGTTAGCCATTTGCGTATTTTAGAGGCACGTGGGTAGGGTTGGTTTAACCTCTTCTTGCTCCTCTTCAAAGGTGTTACCGCCGGGGGTGACGGCGCCTTCAATTGTGCACAGGCGTTGCATGTTCCAAGTCTTTTAACCTGTTCAGATTTCCTATCAACGTTTTAGGGACATTATTTGTTGTAGTCTTGCTTTAATATGCTTCCATCCTGATGGTGATGGCCTATCCCTCTTTCTCACCAGATCATGGACAATGTCTACGATATTCGATCCCTGTACCTTTGATCCTTCCACAATGATCTCCCCTGTATCGGTCCATTGTATGGCGGGATCCTCATTCAATAGATTATAAAGACTTAAGCCTTACTCCTCAATGTAAGTGGGAGGGTATTTTTTAATACATGTTCGATATGTTGTGTGGCTAATCTTTTTGGTTGGTCAGCTGTGTCGTCGGGTACAGGTCCTATGTCGCCATCGTCCCCGTGCTGTGCCTAATAAACCACAGGAATCTCTGTAGGGCTCTTATAATTTCGTACTCGTGAAGAAATTTCTGCAGAGCTTCTTGGTATAAGATTCTTTTTCTCATCAGGTGTTTTTTCACTGTTTAATAGGGCTAACAATTCGCTTTCCATTCTTTTAAGTCTGCTTTTACGGGGATCTAGATACGTGTCTGGATTCCTTTGCAGTGAGGCGTACACCTCGTGGGGAATCACTACCACTTTCTTCATTATATTAATCTAGTCAGTTAAAGGACCCAAAACTGAAATAAGATGGGGAGAAATGACCCTCCTGTTTGTACAATAATTCGTTTTTCTTCGCTACAGTTTGGCTTTTACGAGCGAGTGCACGTATTATGTTCTTGTAGCGGCGTAGGCGAGCCTTCTGATGGGTTTCATTGATACATTGCAATTTATAACGTTAAGACAGATTTCACAGATGCATTTTAAAAGTCGGCATCGATATTTTAATAAACATCTGCTGCATTGCCCGGGCAGTCGATGATAGTTTTTATTAATTCACGGTATTTCTTTAGTCTCTTTGTCATTCTGGAATATACACCGTTTCAGGCTCGTTTGGAAATATATTCGTTCGCAGAAGCACTCTAAAACGTGTTTCGCGGATGAAGGTCGCAAAGCAAATATCCGTAACGCGTGCTTGTAGCTTCTTTATAAACTTCCAAAAAACTCCTTACGCTGATTCGGGAACATTTGATTGGCTAATACCCAATTTGTGATACATCTCTACGTTGCGCGAATAAGACTAGATATTGCGTATTTAACGACACATCGCGCATGTATCTATTTTGAAAAATAGATTCTGATTGATGAAGAACACGCTTATGTTAAGATGGTGGGAGAATACTGTAAATGTCTCGGCAAACGTTTATCCATCTCCAACATGAGATCGTCAATTACAATGATTGTATGTTCATTTCCCTTTAACGAATTAACGTCATATACGCCTTTGTGGAACAAAATATCATCTTGGTACTCGTTGAACACTGATTGATACGTGTCGAATAGCACCATATAACTTTATGCACAAATTTCGAGAACATCCCCTTTTTCTTTAATGATTTTAAGCATAAACACAGTTTTACCACATCCTGTAGGTCCAGATATAATACATGTGGATGGGCTCGTGAATCTGAATTTTCTACAGAGTCCATTTCTAACACGTCACACTCCTAAGTGAGTCATTTACAAAATATTACAAATTTTGAGTGCTGATCCTTATATTTCTTCTCCCACAGAACCGTGAATGACGATGAGGTAGCAGCCGCCCATCATTACGGATGACCTCGACGACAGTGTAGTTGTGATCTCCTCCCCTGAACCCTCACCAGCGATACCGGTAAACACGTCCAAAGCGGAGGTATGAGATGCCCACGTCAGGTATAAAGCGACCGAAATACGCGTCTGTTGCAGCGGTAATAGATCCCCAACCTCAACCTCTTACGCAACAACACCCCCAGCAGCACCTAATATATCCCCTTATTCATCCGCCGCCCCCCGTTCTGTTAAGTCTACAATAATAGAGCCCCAACCATCCTACGCAAAGGGGCCCCCATCAGCAGCACCTTCCGCTAATATATCCACTAATTCCGCCCCCCGTTCTGTTGAGGATGGTATAACGCTGGAATTGGTGCGATCCGCAGCCCCCACCCCAGCCTTGACTAGAAATCGGCATAGAGTCAGGGTCGACCCTAGAGTTATGTATAGCAGTGGAATTGAGCGCGGACTACGCCGGGTTGTAGAGCATATTATAGAGTTTGCTCTTCAGAATCGTGACGAGCGTGAAGTCAGGACGAGTCTGTCCTTTGGATTCGGGTCAGATGACGGTGATGTAGACGATTATTGGGTGATAGTGCCATTTAGACGTTTGGCGGCTGAAGATGTAGAATATATATTAGGGCGTATAATGCAAGCCGCCCAAAGTAGTATAGCCTTCAATATGGACAACTTCACGGTAAATATTGACCATGTATACCGTGTTGCGGGTCATAGTGCCATACCGTATACTCTTAACTTCATTCTCAGCTATTTATAGACGGCATATAAACGTCGATCGTGGTTGCGGCTTTATAGCAGTACTCTTAGCACGTATGTTTACTGTACAAAATACACGAACTCAAAAAATTTGGTTGCCTACAGTCGTGGAGCGTGCCCGTAAACTAGCTGTAGACTGTGAACTTGAATTTGACTGTAATATGGGTCCTGAAGAGCTGAGAAGGTAGAACAGGAAATGAATGTCCGCATAGTTGTGTTTGGGTTGGATGATCGTCGTAGGACTGTGTATGTTTTAAAAGCTGTGTGAGAGATCGTACAAGGCCCCTACTTATTTTAGGATTGTCAGGGACAACGTATCTCCCCATCCATAATATAAGGTGGCTTTACGCGAGTTATGACAAAAGTCGAAAATATGGGAGACATCATGATTTGTGTAAGGGGTGCCTCGAGTTTGCGGATGATATAGTGAGACATTGTAAAGAATGTCACATGGTATGTGAGCAGTGTAAAAGCACCAAATGTGAAAGCCGTGTAGTTGAAGCTGAGAAGAGAGACTGTGATGTGTGTAGACGCACATTTTTCGATAATAGCTGTTTGATTTCCATAAATCAATTGGCACGTGCAGGAAAATGAGAATCTGTGAATGTGGTATGTTTCACACAATGGATAATTGGGGAAAATTTAAGCACAAGTGTGACGTAATTCACTGTCCTACATGCCAGGAGGAATATAAGGCGGATGGAGTAAAGCATTTATGTTATATGAAAGATGCTAAGCCTAAAAATAACCCTTGTATAACTGTATACTACGATATAGAAACATATACGAACGCTGAAACCAAAGAGGTAATTCCACATTTACTTGTGAGCCAGACTATCTGTGATGAGTGTATGGATATCGAATGTGACGAGTGCCCCAAATGTGGTAAACGGACAAACGTTTTTTAAAACGAATGTCAGCGATAGTCCTGTGAAACTATTTGTGTCCTATATTGTCAAGTTAGCCGACAAGTTCAAAAAATGACTGTGTATATTCTCGCCCATAACGGGGCAAAGTTTGACACGCAGTTCCTTTATAAGGAGTTGCTTGAACACGAATCCTCTGAGATATTTACAGGTGATCCATTGAAAAGAGGCAACAAATTAATACAGATGCAGATAAGAGGCAATGTACAATTTAAAGATACTTATTATTCACACCTTGTAAATTAGCAAAGCTACCCAAGGTGATGGGGGTAGCAGCTGAAGTTTCCAAGGATACTTCCCATACACTTTCCTCACCAGCGAGACTTTAAACTACGTAGGCCCACCACCCCCCAAACATTATTTTGACTGTATGGATGAACGTGAAGACTTTGATCGATACTACGACAGTTTAATGAAAGTAACCCTTATAATATAGCTGATGAATGTGAGCGTTATTGCGTGAATGATGTGCGCGTGCTTAGAGTATGTTTCCAGGCCTTTAGAAGGATGTACATAGCCCGTTTCAAATGCGATCCACTACAAGTCGCAACCACCATCGCATCATTATGTTTTACGGTGTTCAAGAATAACTTCATGCCGAAAGACACTTAGCCATTATTCACCGAAACAATCCCCGCAGTTACGGGCACAAGGCTATTTACTGGCTCATACACCTACAGCAACAGACAGGTGTATACATAAAGCACGCCCGCAACACGGGTGAAGTACCCATTAAGATTAATGGACGTGTTTTTTGGGTTGATGGGTTAAGTGAAAATCGTGTCACTGGTGTGAAGACTGTGTACTCCTTTAACGGTTGCTGGTGGCATGGATGCCCCCGTCCTGAGTGCGGAGTCACCGGAGATAACCACGGTAGGTCTCCTGCCGACTGTCTTGCATCGACCCGCACCCGCGATCAACTTATAGGATCACAGTTCACTCACAAAGTCTTGTGGGAGCATGAATATGATGCACGGATGGAGACAGACGAGGTGTACCGTGAGGAAATAAAGCGATCAAGCGTTCAATGGTGCTGGATCCTCTCAAATGTGGTGATAGCTTGTTTGGAGGACGTACAAATCCTTTCAGACTATACTTCCCACCTACGGAGGGCGTGAAGCTCCATTACTACGATTTCTGTTCTTTATACCCATACGTGATGAAGAGCCATCCGTACCCCGTGGGCGCTCCTGAGAAATGGTGGGACCTAGCCTACCATCCATCAATGAATTTTCAAAAAAATTTGAATGATCGTACTTTGGGATCTCTTTCGTAGACGTACTCCCCCCACGCAATTTATGGATGCCGATCTTACCTGTCGTTATCGACGACAAGCTCATGTTTCCCCTGTGCGTGAAGTGCGCGGAAGAGGATAACGGCGATTGTAACCATATACCCCACCAGCGTAAGATCAGAGGCGTATATACAAGTCCTGAGTTGGCCCTAGCCGTGCGCCATGGTTATAGAATACTGAAGATACATGAGGTGTGGAGGTTTCAGAAGCTACCCAACCTTTTCACACCATATATAAACACCTTTTGAAGGATAAGGTTGAGGCATCAGGGTATCCGCGAGGAGTTGATACCGAAGATGAAAAGTCTGCCTATATTCAACGTTACCGCGACCGCGAAGGTATACAACTTGATCGTGTCCAAATTGTAAAGAATCCTGGCAAACGCTTTAGTGCAAAGTTGTGTCTAAACAGTCTATGGGGAAAATTTGCGCAGAATACCGGCAGAGGGAGCATTCATTTGGCACAAAGTTATAGCGATGTCTGGGATTATGCCAATGCCCCCGATAAAGAGGTCATGGAGATCGTAAATGTAGGTAATACTTACGTAATAAAGTACAACAACACTGAATTTGCCACAGATACCTCAAGGGTTACAAACATACCTATGGCCAGCTTCACAACAGCCTACGCCCGTATAAAACTTTGGGGTCTATTGCACTCTCTTGGGCGGAGAGTATTGTATGCCGATACAGATAGCGTGATATTCACAGAGAAGGAGGGTGAATACATGCCCACTATTGGGGAGTTCCTCGGCGAGCTCACTGATGAGATCAAGGATGAGTATGGGGACAACGCATACGCCGATTCTTTTGCCTCAACAGGACCTAAGACTTATGGGGTACGGGTCAGGGTGGGGGAGGAAATGAAATATATCGTGAAGGCAAAGGGTATTACGCTCAACCATGCGAATCGGGAGGTTGTTAACTTTGAGTCGTTGAAGGATCTAGTATGTTTGAATGAACAACCTCACCAACTAATTGTAGGCACCCACAATTTTCGGGCGCAGAAGCTGGGGGGCGTGAAGGAACTTAGGGGTACGATGGTGTGCCGTAACACCTATAGGAAACGTTACCAGTTACCTGGTACCTATGATACCGTACCCTTTGGATACCAATGATGCTTCTAACTCACACGTCTTGTATATAATCGTATCTATTTGTAAATATATATATATATAACTTGAATATCTCGTTTATTAAATCGTATTTGTAAATATATATAACTTGAATATCTCGTTTATTAAATAAATCATGTTTCAAATAGCGTTTCACTTTCTCCTTTGTGTGTGTGTGTGTGTGTGCAGGTGAAAGTTCTAAGCTCCGCCCACTGTAAGACCGTGAGTCATGCTACTATCTGGGAATCCCTGCGTGGTCAGTCGACCGCAGTAAGCCCGAGAGATCAGACGTGTATTCAGATCAGACGTGTATTCAAATGGCTACCTTAATATTGCTTGTACTACGTTTACGAAATGGTATTCAGTAAAGTGCCAGGATGTGGTGGATACCGAAAACTTCCTATTCATCCCTCCTATGCCTCTTTTAAAAACATTGGATTGTGCGAAGTTCCAAGATGTACAAATACTCTACGGATGTTCTGGTGAGACCGTTGAAGGCTTTCGTTGCACAGACGATGTGCTGAAGTATACTGCAGAGCTAAACTTTATAAAGTCTCACATACACCGTGAAGTAAAAGAAACAACGCGTGCAGAAGAGAAGCAGCAGGTATGGATAATGAGTCTTGCTGATGGGTGGTGTGACAAGCGGTATTACGTCATGCTACACCATGTCGATTACTCATACCCTACGACTGGAAATGTGAATCTCGTGATCATGGACAATCTTAAGTATTTTTATCACTATATTAACGTATATTATGATGAGGTTCGTAGTGAGGTTGTGGCTAGTGCCCTGCGTGAATTTTTAACAGAGTTTAGAGACGAGTATCGTTTGATGGGCAGAAAGGAAAAATATGAACATATGTTCCTCTCAAATAGTGCGCCAGAGTGTGGAGATATTTAGTAAAACGTTCCTAGTTCTTATCCAAAATGTCTGGTGCGTAGGCTGGTAGTGATATTCTTGTACCGGTACAACAGTTCTACTTGCGGAACAAGCCCATTCACGTATCATCGAGTCAGCCGCCCGTCGAACCATTCCTGCCTACCTGCGTGCCTCACACGGCTCATAGTTATCTCAGAGCTTGAGCCGAGTGGACGTGCGCTCTTCGAATACGATGGAACTTCCTTTGAGCAGCATTCTCAACGCCTCGTACGATGTGTCCGTGACGAAATCGTTGCGCGTGTTCAGGCGTAATTCCGGTACCATTAGCTATGTACTGGAAACGGAATGTAGACCGACAAACAAACGGGTTTATTTAAGTATCGAGGAGATGAATAGAATCTTTGTGATAGTTGAGAAGTGGAGTGAAGATCGTTATAAAAACCTGCTAACGTAGGTACAAGAAGAGCAGATTAGTGACGCACCCTCATACGCCGTTGTATGTACGTTGTGTATAAATAACGATCGGCCGTGCATTGATATACGGCTGATGTGGAAGAATGCTTCTGATAATAACGCTCTTATTCCTACGCGAAACCGTTTCATCCTCGATAAATGTTTGAAATCGTCGGATTCCGTAAACTGAAACCTATATTAGACGCAGCGTGTTACGGACATGCTTATTTTGATACAGTACTTGAATACGCATACACCGCTCTGCTCGATGGGTTTACCGAGTGTAGGGCTGGTGAGAATGGTCTAGTGCTGGATGTTATTTAAAAAGTTTAGACTCTTTGAAATACATGAACTTTGGTACAAAGCAATTGATCGGTACAAGGCTGAGCTCACCTACACCGTTCACCCTGAAGAACTATTTCTTTATATAACGCGCAGTTGTCGTAACGATTTAGAGGATTATTTCAATTGCCGCATGTTAAGTGAGTTCACGATTGAAAAGCTCGAGTCGGTAGAAATAAACCCTCGATTGAAAAAGCGTTCTTATAAACTTGTGTTTAATCATGTAGCTAACGATGAACTCTTTGTGCGTGTTTGATTGTATCTAGACGTAAAGATGACTTACCAACCGGTTGTAAAGTGGGAACAAAATAGTACTGAAACGATATGAAAGCCCTTCATATCGAATACAGGTTTCCCTATACTTTAAGCGGTGAATATTATTAAGCCGCATATACTGCGTAATGCAGAGCAATAATGATGTAATTGTAAACTCGATTAAGACCGAGTTTAGTATGAAAAAAAAGTGAATTGTATTTATATTTTGCTTGACATTTCTCCTGTACTGATTATACGCATTTTCTATGAAATGTATATTTATTTGAAAAGTATATTTACTTTATAAATATATCTCCATAATGTGTGTGTGTGTGTATTTCTCCTGTACTGTTATGTACATATTTCTATCGGTGTAATTTATTTGAAATGTATATTTATTTTATATATATCCATAATTGTGTGTATATATTTCTGTTATACGCATATTCCTCAAATGTATATTTATTTTCTATATATTTATAATAAAAAGAATGATGCAATGTTGTTTATTGTTATGCCTTCTACTACCGGTATTCAAATATAATAATGCATACAACGGTATTGCGGTATCTGGCAATATTTAAGCCTTCTAAGCCAACTGGCTGATTAGGCGTATATAATAATGTATACAATAATACTGCTAAAAGAGGTATCTGGCAATATTTAAGCCTTCTAAGCCAACTGGCTGATTAGGAGTCTATAATAATGTATACAATAATACTGCTAAAAGAGGTGTCTGGCAACTCATTTACAGCCAACTGGCTGATTAGGCGTATATAATAATAATGTATACAATAATACTGCTAAAAAGAGGTATCAGACAACCATTTACAGCCAACTGGCTGATTAGGAGTCTATAATAATGTATACAATGGTATCGCGGTATCTGGCAACTCAAGCCATTTACGCCAACTGGCTGAATAGGAGCCTATAAAACAACGCCAACTCGGCTGAACTCTTAATGTGCACTTGGCTCCTGCCAGGTGAACACCTCTCCTCCTTTCTCTCCTCCTCTCTCTCTTGGGGGATAACGCCGCCTCCAAGTTTCCCCCCCACCCCCCTTTGCAGCAACCCCACCCCCCTTTGCAACAACCCCACCCCCCTTTGCAATATTACATAATAACCTGCAACATTCTTGCACTCTCCCCTTTTTCGGCTATACTACTGACATCATTGAAAGCGGTACGCGTAAGCGGGAAAACAGCTGTGCTAAACTTTCTAGAGAGATCGAAGTTTTGAGAGGAAAGAACGTTAGTGGTGAGATCATTCGACTGTACCGTCATAGGAAAGGTTGAAAGCCTTGGCATGAACTTCCAAAGCCAAGAAAAACTCAACTTAACATCGATGAGAGAATGCGGTTTGCCCATTATCTTGAAGATTGGGATGTGGATGATTTCATGCATTTAGCTGTCTCCGATGAATTTTTTGTTTACGTAACACGTCGGCCTAATTACCAAAATGATCGAGTGTGGGCCACAACACCAGATGAAATCGATGACAATGTTATCGCGAATTATTAAAAAGTCCAGACTGTGTTGGTGTGTTTGTTTTGTTCACTGCAAAGAAGCTCATGTGGGTGCTGAAGCCAAATGGTCAGAGTTGGGATGGACAGTATTTTCGTGATATTATTCTATCCCAGCATGTCATTCCTTTTCTAAGAAACCCAAACAATGTTATGGATGTCGATCAGGTCACACTTCTGCACGATAAGGCCCCCTGCTTTAAGGCATTAGCCACTCAACAGTTGTTGCGGAATCATGAGATCGATTTCTTTGGAAATGAAGAATGCCCAGGAAATTCTCCTGACCTGAAAGTCTGTGAACACATTGGATCAGTTATAAAGGACAAGGTTGAATGTCTCTTGTTTCAAGAACCTGCAGCAAATCGATTTTCGAAGGATACAATGACGCAACACATTGAAATTGTTTTAGTAAATTTGCGTAACGATCAAGATCTATTCACGTCACTTTTGGCAAGCTACCCAAAGCGAATTTAGGCTGTCTTGGAAGCCAATGGCGGGAACACCAAGTTTTAATTGTTTCTCATTAAATGCAGGATTAAATTCTCTTTTGTAAGGTATATTTAGTTTTACTGTACCTTTAATGGTTTAGACCATGGGCGGTGGGGCTAAGGTTTATTGCAGCCCCGTATGTACGGTATGCGTGTGTGCCCCTGAGGGCATTTGATTCAGCTCGTATGTAGGAGAATTACGAACACTGACTAATCGGGGTCCTTGGTGTAGTGGTTAATATATCCGACCGGCAATTGGATGATCCCGGTTTCGATTCCTGGGTGGTACCTCATTATTCATTTGCTCGTTCTCCATCCGCATCTTGTGCGCAACACTCTTTTACACAAGCGTAGCTCTTTACATTAATTACACTGTGTTGTTTGCAGTTAAAATGTATATATGTACTTCATGCGAAGGTGCCCCCTTAGGGCATTTGATTCCGCTCGTATGTAGGAGAATTACGAGTACTGACTAATCGGGGTCCTTGGTTAACATATCCGACCGGCAACTGCATGATCCCGGGTTCGATTCCTTTGATGTACCTCATTTTTCATTTTCTTGTTATCCCTCCTCATCTTGTGCGGAACATTCTTCTAAACAAGCGTCGTTTTTTACATTAATTATACTGTTCTTTACCTTAATTATACCGTGTGTTGTTTGCAGTTAAAATGTATATGTACTGCATGCGAAGTTGCATTCTCAGGGCATTTGATTCCGGTTGTATGTGGAGAATTACGAGTACTGACTAATCGGGGTCCTTGGTGCAGTGGTTAACATATCCGACCGACAAACGGATGATCCCGGTTTCGATTCCTGGGATGTACCTCATTTTTCATTTGCTCCTTCTCCCTCCTCATCTTGTGCGCAACACTCTTCTACACAAGCGTCGTTCTTTACATTAATTATACTGTGTTATTTGCAGTTAAAATCTATATATGTACAGTATGCGTGTGTGCCCGCTGAGGGCTTTTGATTCAGCTCGTATGTAGGAGAATTACGAGTACTAACTAATCGGGGTCCTTGGTGTAGCGGTTAATATATCCGACCGGCAATTGGATGATCCCGGGTTCGATTCCTCTGAGGTACCTCATTTTTCATTTGCTCGTTCTCACTCA
Source organism: Bathynomus jamesi (assembly GCA_023014485.1). NCBI lineage: Eukaryota > Metazoa > Arthropoda > Malacostraca > Isopoda > Cirolanidae > Bathynomus > Bathynomus jamesi. The sequence goes on along the minus strand of JAJOZX010004989.1, from coordinate 242,177 downwards.
TGTTGTGCGGAACACTCTTCTACCTAAGCGTCGTTCTTTACATTAACTACACTGTGTTGTTTGCAGTTAAAATGTATATATGTACGGCATGCGTGGGTACCCCCTCAGGGCATTTCGTTCCGCTCGTATGTAGGAGAATAACGAGTATTGCTTAATCAGGGTACTTGTTGTAGTGGTTAATATATCCGACCGGCAATTGGATGATCCCGGTTTCGATACCTGGGTGGTACCTCAGTTTTCATTTGCTCGTTCTCCATCCGCATCTTGTGCGCAACACTCTTTTACACAAGCGTAGCTCTTTACATTAATTACACTGTGTTGTTTGCAGTTAAAATGTATATATGTACTTCATGCGAAGGTGCCCCCTTAGGGCATTTGATTCCGCTCGTATGTAGGAGAATTACGAGTACTGCCTAATCGGGGTCCTTGGTTAACATATCCGACCTGCAACTGCATGATCTCGGGTTCGATTCCTTCGATGTACCTCATTTTTCATTTTCTCGTTCTCCCTCCTCATCTTGTGCGGAACATTCTTCTAAACAAGCGTCGTTCTTTACATTAATTATACCATGCGTTGTTTGCAATAAAAATGTATATATTTACGGCATGAGAATTACGAGTACTGACTAATCGGGGTCCTTGGTTAACATATCCGACCGGCAACTGCATGATCCCGGGTTCGATTCCTTTGATGTACCTCATTTTTCATTTTCTCGTTCTCCCTCCTCATCTTGTGCGGAACATTGTTCTAAACAAGCGTCGTTTTTTATATTAATTATACAATGCGTTGTTTGCAATTAAAATGAATATATGTGCGGCATGAGTTGGTGTCCACTCAGGGCATTTGATTCCGCTCGTATGTAGGAGAATTACGAGTACTGACTAATCGGGGTCCTTAGTGTAGTGGTTAACATATCCGACCGGCAATTGGATGATTCCGGGTTTGATTCCTGGGAGGTACCTCATTATTCATTTGCTCGTTCTCCCTCCTCATCTTGGGCGTACACTCTTCTACACAAACGTCGTTATTTTAATTAATTATACTGAGTGATGTTTGCAGTTAAAATGTATCTATGTACGGCATGCGTAGGTGCCCCCGTAGGGCATTTGATTCCACTCGTATGTAAGAGAATTATGATTACTGACTAATCGGGATCCTTGTTGTATTGGTTAACATATCCGACCGGCAAGTGCGTGATCCCGGGTTCGATTCCTTTGATGTACCTCATTTTTCATTTGCTCGTTCGCCCTCCTCATGTTGTTCGGAACATTCTTCTAGACAAGCGTCTTTATTTACATTAATTATCCTGTGTGTTGTTTGCAGTTAAAATGTATATATGTACGGCATGCGAAGGTAAACCCTCAGGGCATTCGATTCCGCTCGTATGTTGGAGAATTACGATTACTGACTAATCGGGGTCATTGGTGTAGTGGTTTTCATATCCGACCGGCAATTGTATGATCCTGGGTTCGATTAATGGGAGGTACCTCATTTTTCATTTGTTCCTTCTCCCTCCTCAACTTGTGCGGAACACTCTTCTACACAAGCGTCGTTCTTTACATTAATTATACTGTGTGTTGTTTGTAGTTAAGATGTATACATGTATGGCATGCGAAAGTGCCTCCTTTGGGCATTTGATTCCCCTCGTATGTAGGAGAATTACGATTACTGACTAATCGGGGTGCTTTTTGTAGTGGTTAACATATCCTACCGGCAAGTGCATGATAACGGGTACGATTACTGTGATGTACCTCATTTTTCAATTGCTCGTTGTCCCTCCTCATGTTGTGCGGAACATTGTTCTACACAAGCGTCGTTCTTTACATTAATTATTCTGTGTTGTTTGCAGTTAAAATGTATATAGGTACGGCATGCGTAGTTGCCCCTTCAGGGCATTTGATTCTGATCGTATGTAGGAGGATTAAGAGTACTGACTAATCGAGGTCGTTGTTGTTAACATATCCGAATGGCAAATGGATGATCCCGGGTTCGATTCCTTGGAGGTACCTCATTTTTCATTTGGTCGTTCTGACTTCTCATCTTTTGCGCAGCACTCTTCTACACACGCGTCGTTCTTTACATTAAATATACTGTGCGTTGTTTGCATTTAAAATGTATATATGTAAGGCATGCAGGGGTGCCCCCTCAGAGCAGTTGATTCCGCTCGTATGCAGGACAATTACGAGTAATACTACTCAGGTTCCTTAGTGTAATGTTCAATGTACCCGACCCGCTATTGGATGATCCCGGGTTCGATTCCTGGGATGTACATCATTTTTCATTTGCTCGTTCTCCCTACTCAACTTTTGCACAACACTTCTCTACACAAACTTCAATCTTTTTATTAATTATACTGTGTTGTTTGCAGTTAAAATGTATATATGTACGGCATGCAGGAGTTCCCCCTCAAGGAATTTGATTTCGCTCGGATGTAGGAAAAAAACGAGTACTGCTTAATCAGGGTCCTTGATGTAGCGGTTAATATATCCGACCGGTAATTGGATGATCCCAAGTTCGATTCCTGGGAGGTACCTCATTTTTCATTTGCTCGCTCTCCCTCCTCATCTTGTGCGCAACACTCTTTTACACAAGCGTAGTTCTTTACATTAATTACACTGTGTGTTGTTTGCAGTTAAAATGTATATATTTACTTCATGCGAAGGTGTCCCCTTAGGGCATTTGATTCCGCTCGTATGTAGGCGAATTACGATTACTTACTAATCGAGGTGCTTTCTGTAGTGGTTAACATATCGGACGGCAAGTGCATGATCACGGGTTCGATTCCTGGGATGTACCTCATTTTTCAATTGCTCGTTGTCCCTCCTCATCTTGTGCGGAACAGTCTTCTACACAAGCGTCGTAATTTACAGTATTTATACTGTGTTGTTTGCAGTTAAAATGTATATATGTACGTCATGCGAACGTGTCCCGTCAGGGCATTTGATTCTGCTATTATGTAGGAGAATTACGAGTACTGACTAATCGAGGTCCTTGTTGTAGTGGTTATCATATCCGACCGGCAAATGGATGATCCCGTGTTCGATTCCCGGGAGGTACCTCATTTTCATTTGCTCGTTCTCCCTCTTAATCTTTTGCGCAACATTCTTCTACACAGGAGTCGTTCTTTACATTAATTATGCTGTGTTGTTTGCATTTAAAATGTATATATGTACGGCATGTAGAGGTGCCCCCTCAGAGCATTTGATTCCGCTCGTATTTAGGAGAATTACGAGTACTGCCTAATCGGGGTCCTTGGTTAACATATCCGACCTGCAACTGCATGATCTCGGGTTCGATTCCTTCGATGTACCTCATTTTTCATTTTCTCGTTCTCCCTCCTCATCTTGTGCGGAACATTCTTCTAACCAAGCGTCGTTCTTTACATTAATTATACCATGCGTTGTTTGCAATAAAAATGTATATATTTACGGCATGAGTAGGTGTCCCCTCAGGGCATTTGATTCCGCTCGTATGTAGGAGAATTACGAGTACTGACTAATCGGGATCCTTGGTGTTGTGGTTAACATATACGACCGCCAAAGTGATGAACCCGCGGTCGATTCCTGGGATGTACCTCATTTTTCATTTGCTCGTTCTCCCTCTTCATCTTGTGCGCAACACTCTTTTACACAAGCGTAGTACTTTACTTTACTTACACTGTGTGTTGTTTGCAGTTAAAATGTATATATGTACTTCATGCGAAGGTGCCCCCTTAGGGCACTTGATTCCGCTCGTATTTAAGAAAATTACGAGTACTGACTAATCGGGGTCCTTGTTTAACATATCCGACCAGCAATTGCATAATCCCGGGTTCGATTCCTTTGATGTACATCATTTTTCATTTGCTCCTTCTCCCTCCTCATCTTGTGCGAAACATTCTTCTCTACAAGCGTCGTTGTTTACATTAATTATACTGTGTTGTTTGCAGTTAAAATGTATATATGCACGGTATGCGAAGGTGCTCCCTCAGGGCATTTGATTCTGCTCGTATGTAGGAGAATTACGAGTAATACTACTCGGGGTCCTTGCTGTAATGTTTTACGTATCCGACCAGCAATTGGATGATCCCGGGTTCAATTCCTGGGAGGTACTTTATTTTCATTTGTTCGTTCTCCCTCCACATGTTGTGCGCAACACTACGCTACACAAACGTCTTTCTTTACATTAATTATACTGTGTGTTGTTTGCTGTAAAAATGTGTATGTATATATTGCATGCGAGGGTGCCCCCTCAGGGCATTTGATTCTGCTCGTATGTAGGAGAATTACGAGTACTGACTAATCGGGGTCCTTGCTGTAGTGGTCAACATATCCGACAGGCAAATGGATGGACCCGGGTTCGATTCCTGGGAGCTGCATCATTTTTCATTTGCTCCTTCTTCCTCCTCATCTTGTGCACAACGCTCTTCTACAGAAGCGTCGTTCTTTATATTAATTATACTGTGTGCTGTTTGCAGTTAAAATCTATATATGTACGGCATGGACGGGTGGCCCCTCAGGGCATTTGATTTCGCTCGGATGCAGGAGAATAACGAGTACTGCTTAATCAGGGTCCTTGGTGGAGCGGTTAATATATCCGACAGGCAATTGGATGATCCGAGTTCGATTCCTGGGAGATACCTCATTTTTTATTTGCTCGTTCTCCCTCATCTTTTTCGGAACACTCTTCGACACAAGCGTCGTTCTTTACCTTAATTATACTGTGTGTTGTTTGCAGTTAAAATGTATATGTACTGCGTGCGAAGGTACCTCCTCAGGGCATTTGATTCCGGTTTTATGTGGAGAATGTAGGGGAATAACGAGTACTGCTTAATCGGGGTCCTCGATGTAGTGGTTAATATATCCGACAGGCAATTGGATGATCGCGGGTTCGATTCATAGGAGGTACCTCATTTTTCATTTGCTCTATCTCCCTCGTCATCTTGTGTGGAACATTCTTCTACACAAGCGTCATTCTTTACATTAATTATACTGTGTGTTGTTTGCAGTTAAAATCTATATATGTACGTTATGCGTGTGTGCCCCCTGAGAGCATTTGATTCAGCAAGTATGTAGGAGAATTACGAGTACTGACTAATCGGAGTCGTTGGTGTAGTGGTCAACATATCCGACAGGCAAATGGATGAACCGGGATAAGATTCCTTGGAGCTACATCATTTTTCATTCGCTCGTTCTCCCTCCTCATCTTGTGCGGAACATTCTTCTACACAAGCGTCGTTCTTTACATTAATTATACTGTCTGTTGTTTGCAGTAAAAATGTATGCATGTACGGCATGCGAAAGTAACTCAGGGCATTTGATTCCGCCGGTATGTAGGAGAATTACGAGTACTGAATAATCAGGGTCCTTGGTGTAGTGGTTAATATATCCGACCGGCAATTGGATGATCTCAGGTTCGATTCCTTTGAGGTACCTCATTTTTCATTTGCTCGTTCCCCCTCCTCATCTTTTGGGCAACACTCTTGTACACAAGCGTCGCACTTTACATTAATTATACCGTATTGTTTGCATTTAAAATGTATATATGTACGGCATGCAGAGGTACCTCAGAGCATTTGTTTCCACTCGTATGTAGGAGAATTACGAGTAATACTACTCGGGGTTCTTGATGTAATATTTAACGTATCCGACCGGCAATTGAATAATCCTGGGTTCGATTACTCGGATGTACCTCACTTTTCATTTTCTCCTTCTCTCTCATCAACTTGTGCGGAAAACTCTTCTACACAAGCTTCGTTCTTTACATTAAGTATACTGTGTGTTATTTGTAGTGTTATTTGTTGTGCCTCCTCAGGGCATTTGATTGCGCTCGTATGTAGGAGAATTACGAGTACTGACTAATCGGGGTCCTTAGTGTAGTGGTTAATATATCCGACCGGCAATTGGATGATCCGTAGTTCGATTCCAGGGAGGTACCTCATTTTTCATATGCTCGATCTCCCTCCTCATCTTGTGCGCAACACTTTTTTACACAAGCGTCGTTCTTTAAATTAATTATACTGTATGTTGTTTGCAGTTAAAATATATATATGTACTTCACGCGATGGTACCCCCTTATCTCATTTGATTCCGCTAGTATGTAGGAGAATTAAGAGTACTGACTAATCGGGGTCCTTTTTGTATTGGTTAACATATCCGACCGGGAAGTGCATGATCCCTGGGTCGATTCCTTTGATGTACCTCAATTTTCATTTGCTCGATCTCCCTTCTAATCTTGTGCACAACACTCTTCTACACAAACTTCGTTCTTTTCATTAATTATACTGTGTGTTGTTTGCAGTTAAAATGTATATATGTACGGCATGCAGGGGTGCCCCCTCAGGGCATTTGATTCCGCTCGGATGTAGGAGAATAACGAGTACTTCTTAATCATGGTCCTCGTTGTAGTGGTTAATATATCCGACCAGCAATTGGATGATCCCGAGTTCGATTCCTGGGAAGTACCTAATTTTTTATTTGCTCGTTCTCCCTCCTCATCTTGTGCGCAACACTCTTTTACACAAGCGTCGTTCTTTACATTAATTATACTGTATGTTGTTTGCAGTTAAAATGTATATATGTACTTCATGCGAAGGTGCCCAATTAGGGCATTTGATTCCACTCGTATGTAGGAGAGTTACGAGTACTGACTGATCAGGGTTCTTGGTGTAGTGGTTAATATATCCGACCGGCAATTGGATGAAAACGGGTTCGATTCCTGGGATGTACCTCATTTTTCATTTGCTACTTCTCCCTCCTCATCTTGTGCGGAAAACTATTCTACACAAGCGTTGTTCTTTACATTAATTATACTGTATGTTGTTCGCATTTAAAATGTATATATGTACGGCATACGTAGGTACCCCCTCAGGGCATGTGATTCCGCTCATATGTACGAGTACTGACTAATCGGGGAACTTAGTGTCGTTGTTAACATATCCGACCGGCGATTTGATGACCCCGGGTTCGTTTCCTGGGAGGCACCTCAGTTTTTCCTTGCTCGTCCACCCTCTTCATCTTGTGCGGAACACTCTTCTACACAAGCATCGTTCTTTACATTAATTAATTATACTGTATGTTATTTGCATTTAAAATGTATATATCTACGGCATGCGTAGGTGCCTCCTTAGGGCATTTGATTCCGCTAGTATGTAGGAGAATTACGAGTACTCACTAATCGGGGTCCTTGGTGTAGTGGTTAACATATCCGACCGGCAATTGGATGATCCCTGGTTCGATTCCTGCGAAATACCTTGTTTTTCATTTCCTCGTTCTCCCTCCTTATCTTGTGCGGAACACTCATTACAGAAGCGTTGTTCTTTACATTAATTATACTCTATTTTGTTTTCAGTTAAAATGTATATATGTACGGCATGCGATGATGCCCCCTCAGGGCATTTGATTCCGCTCGTATGTAGGACAATTACGAATACTGACTAAACGGGGTTCTTGGTGTTGTGGTTAACCTATCACAACGGGAATTGGATGATCCCAGGTACGATTCCAGGAAGGTACCTCATTTTTCATTTCCTCGTTCTCCCTCCTCATCTTTTGCAGAACACTATTCTACACAAGCGTCGTTCTTTACATTAATTATATTGTGTTGTTTGCAGTTAAAATGTATATAAGTACGACCGGCGTGTGTGCCACCTCAGTGCATTTCTTTCCGCTCGTATGTACGAGAACTACGAGTACTGACTATTCGGCGTACTTGGTATAGTGGTTAACATATCCGACCGGCAATTTGATGATCCAGGGTTCGATTCCTTGGAGTTACCACATTTTTTACTTGCTCGTACTCCCTCTTCATCTTGTGCGGTACACTCTTCTACACAAGCGTCGTTCTTTACATTAATTATACTGTATGTTGTTAGCATTTAAAATGTATATATGTACGGCATGCGTAGGTGCCCCCTCAGGGGATGTGATTCTTCTCGTATGTAGGAGAATTACGAGAACTGACTAATCGGGGTCCTTAGTGTAGTGGTTAACATATCCGACCGGCAATTGGATGATCCAGGGTTCGATTCCTGAGAGGTACATCTTTTTCCATTTGCTCGTTCTCCCTCCTCATCTTGTGCGGATCACTCTTCTACACAAGTGTCGTTCTTTACATTAATAATACCATGCGTTGTTTGCAATTAAAATGTATATATGTACGGCATGTGAAGGTGTCCCATCAGGTCACTTGATTCCGCTCGTATGTAGGAGAATTACGAGTATTGACTGATCGGGGTCCTTCTTGAAGTCGTTAATATATCCAACCGGCAATTGGATGATCCCTGCTTCGATTCCTGTGAGGTACCTCATTTTTCATTTGCTCGTTCTTCCTCCTTATCTTGTGCTGAACACTCATTACACAAGCGTCGTTCTTTACATTAATTATACTGTGTGTTGTTTGCGGTTAAAATGTATATATGTACAGCATGGAGGGGTGCCCCCTTAGGGCATTTAATTCCGCTCGTATGTGGGAGAATTACGAGTACTAAATAATTGGGGTCCTTGGTGTAGTGGTTAATATATCCGACCAGCAAATAGATGATCCCGGGTTTAATTCCTGGGAGGTAACTAATTTTTCATTTGCTCGTTCTCCCTCCTCATCTTGTGCGCAACACTCTTCTACACAAGCGTCGTTCTTTACATTAATTATACTGTGCGTTGTTTGCAGATAAAATTAATATATGTACGGCATGCGAGAGTGCCCACTCAAGTTATTTGATTACGCTCGTATGCAGGAGAATTACAAGTACTGACTAATCGGGGTCGTTGGTGTAGTGGTTAACTTATCCGACAGGCAATTGGATGATCCCGAGTTCGATTCCTGGGAACTACTTCCTTTTTCATTTGCTCGTTCTCCCTCTTCATCTTGTGGGGAACACTCTTCTACACAAGCGTCGTTCTTTACACTAATTATACTGTATGTTGTTTACATTTAAAATGTATATATGTACGGCATGCGTGGGTTCCCCCTCAGGGCATGTGATTTCACTCGTATGTAGGAGAATTACGAGTACTGAATAATCGGGGTCCTTGGTGTATTGGTTAACTTAACCGTCCGGCAATCGGATGATCGTGGGTTCGATTCCTGGGAGGTAATTCATTTTTCATTTGCTCGTTCTCCCTCCTCATCCTGTGCGGAACACTCTTCTACACAAGCGTCGTTCTTTACATTAATTACACTATGCTTTGTTTGCAATTAAAATGTATATATGTACGGCATGCGTAGGTTCCCCTTAGGGCATTTGATTCCGCTCGTATGTAGTGAGAATTATGAGTACTGACTAATCGGGGTCTTGGTGTAATGGTTAACATATCCGACCGGGAATTGGATGATCCCTGGTTCGATTCCTGTGAGGTACCTCTTTTTTCATTTGCTCATTCTCCCTCCATCTTGTACGGAACACTCTTCTAGACAAGCGTCGTCTTTACATTAATTATACCGTGCGTTGTTTGCAGTTAAATGTATATATGTACGCATGCGTGGGTGCCCCCTCAGGGCATATGATTTCGTCGTATGTAGAGAATTACAAGTACTGACTAATCGGGGACTTTGGTAGTGGTTAACATATCCAACCGGCAATTGGATGAACCCGAGTTCGATTCCTAGGAGGTACCCATTTTTCATTTGCTCGTTCTCCCTCCTCATCTTGTGCGGAACACTCTTCTACACAAGCGTCGTTCTTTACTTTAATTATACTGTGTTGTTTTCATTTAAAATGTATAAATGTACGCCATGCGTTGGTGCCCCCTCACTGCCCTTAGGGAATTTGATTTCGCTCGTATGTACGAGAAATACGAGTACTGACTGATCGGGGTCCTTGGTGTAGTGGTTAACATATCCGACCGGCAATTGGATGATCCCGTGTTCGATTCCTGGGAGATACCTCATTTTTCATTTGCTCGTTCCCCCTCTTCATCTTTTTCGGAACACTTTTCTACACAAGCGTCGTTCTTCACCATAATTATACTCTGTGTTGTTTGCATTTAAAATGTATATGTACTGCATGCGAAGGTGCCTCCATAGGGCATTTGATTCCGGCTGTATGTAGAAGAATTACGAGTACTGACTCTTCGGGGTACTTGGTGTAGTGGTTAACATATCCGATCGACAATTGGATGATCCCGTGTTCGATTCCTGGGAAATGCCTTTTTTTTCATTTGCTAGTTCTCCTTCCTTATCTTGTGCGGAACACTCTTCTACACAGGCGTCGTTCTTCACCATAATTATACTGTGTGTTGTTTGCAGTTAAATTGCATATAAGTACGCCATGCGTAGGTGCCCTCTCAGGGCATTTGATTCCGCTCGTATGTAGAACAATTACGAATACTGACTAATCGGAGTCCTTGGTGTAGTGGTTAACATATCTGACCGGCCATCTAATGATCCCGGGTGTAATTCCTGGGAGGTACCTCATTTTCATTGCTCCTTCTCCCTCTCATCTTGTGCGGAACACTCTTCCACAAGCGTCGTACTTTACATTAATTATACTCTGCGTTGTTTGCAGTTAAAATGTATATATGTTCGGCATGCGGGGTTGCCCACTCAAGGCATTTGATTCCGCTCGTATGTAGGTGAATTACGAGTACTTATTAATCGGGTTCTTTGGTGTAGTAGTCAACTTATCCGACCGGCAATTGGACGATGCTGGGTTCGATTCCTGGGAGGTACCTCATTTTTCATTTTCTCGTTCTCTCTCAGCATCTTTTGCGGAACACTCTTCCACACAAGCGTCGTTCTTCACATTAATTGTACTGTGTGTTGTTTGCAGTTAGAATATATATATGTACGGCATACGAAGGTGCCCCCTTAGGGCATTTGATTCCGCTCATATGTAGGAGAATTACGAGCACTGACTAATCGGAGTCATTGGCGTAGTGGTTAACATATCCTACCAGCAATTTGATCATCTCGGTTCGATTCCTGGAAGATATCTCATTTTTTATTTGCTCGTTCTCCCTCCTCATCTTTTTCGGAACACTTTCTACACAAGCGTCGTTTTTACTTTAATTATACTGTGTGTTGTTTGTATTTAAAGTGTATATGTACTGCATGCGAAGGTGCCTCCTCAGGGCATTGATTCCAATTGTATGTAGGAGAATTACGAGTACTGTCTAATCGTGTTCCTTGGTGTACTTTTAACATATCCAGCAATTTGATGATCCCGTGTTCGAATCCTGGGAGGTACCTCATTTTTATTTGCTCGTTCTCCCTCCTCATCTTGTGCGGAACACTCTTCTACACAAGCGTCGTTCTTCACATCAATTGTACTGTGTGGTGTTTGTAGTTAAAATGTATGTACTGCATGCGAGTTGCCCCCTCAGGGCATTTAATTCCTCTTATATGTAGAAGAATTACAAGTACTGACTAATTGGGGTCCTTGGTGTAGTGGTTAACATATCCGACCAGCAATTGGATGATCCCTGGTTCGATTCATATGACGTACCTCATTTTTCATTTGCTCGTTCTCCCTCCTCAACTTGAACGGAACCCTCTTCTAGAGAAGCGTCGTTCTTTACATTAATTATACTGTGCGTTGTTCGCAGTTAAAATGTATATATGTACGAAGGTGCACCATCAAGGCATTTGATTTCGTTCGTATGTAGGAGACTTACGAGTACTGACTGGTCGGGGTCCTTGGTGTAGTGGTTAACATATCCGACTGGCGTTTGGATGATCCCGGGTTCGATTCCTGGGAGGTACCTCATTCTTTACTTCCTCGTCCTCCCTCGTCATCTTGTCGGGAACACTCTTCTACACAAGCGTCGGTCTTTACATTAATTATACTGTATGTTGTTCACATTTAAAATGTATATATGTAAGGCATGCAAGGTACCCCTGAGGGTATGTGATTTCGCTCGTATGTAGGAGAATTACGAGTACTGACTAATCAGGGTCCTTGGTGGTAGTGGTTAACTTATCCGACAGGCAATTGGATTATCCCGAGTTCGATTCCTGGGAAGTACCTCATTTTTCATTTGCTCGTTCTCCCTCTTCATCTTTTGCGGAACACTCTTCTACACGAGCGTCGTTCTTTACATTAATTATACTGTGTTGTTTGCAGTTAAAATGTATATATGTACAACATGCGTAGGTGCCACATCAGGGCGATTGATTCCCTCGTATGTACGAGAATTACGAGTACTGACTAATCGGGGTCCTTCGTGTAGTGGTTAACATATCCGACTGGCAATTGGATGACCCTGGTTCGATTCCTAGGAGGTACCTCATTTTTCATATGCTCGATCTCCCTCCTCATCTTGTGCGCAACACTTTTTTACACAAGCGTCGTTCTTTACATTAATTATACTGTATGTTGTTTGCAGTTAAAATGTATATATGTACTTCAGGCGATGGTACCCCTTTACAGTATCTCATTTGATTCCACTAGTATGTAGGAGAATTACGAGTACTGACTAATCGGTGTCCTTTTTGTATTGGTTAACATATCCGACCGGGAAGTGCATGATCCCGGGGTCGATTCCTTTGATGTACCTCAATTTTCATTTGCTCGATCTCCCTTCTAATCTTGTGCACAACACTCTTCTACACAAACTTCGTTCTTTTCATTAATTATACTGTGTGTTGTTTGCAATTAAAATGTATATATGTACGGCATGCAGGGGTGCCCCCTCAGGGCATTTGATTCCGCTCGGATGTAGGAGAATAACGAGTACTTCTTAATCATGGTCCTTGTTGTAGTGGTTAATATATCCGACCAGCAATTGGATGATCCCGAGTTCGATTCCTGGGAAGTACCTAATTTTTTATTTGCTCGTTCTCCCTCCTCATCTTGTGCGCAACACTCTTTTACACAAGCGTCGTTCTTTACATTAATTATACTGTATGTTGTTTGCAGTTAAAATGTATATATGTACTTCATGCGAAGGTGCCCAATTAGGGCATTTGATTCCACTCGTATGTAGGAGAGTTACGAGTACAGACTGATCAGGGTTCTTGGTGTAGTGGTTAATATATCCGACCGGCAATTGTATGAAAACGGGTTCGATTCCTGGGATGTACCTCATTTTTCATTTGCTACTTCTCCCTCCTCATCTTGTGCGGAAAACTATTCTACACAAGCGTCGTTCTTTACATTAATTATACTGTATGTTGTTTGCAGTTAAAATGTATATATGTACTTCATGCGAAGGTGCCCAATTAGGGCATTTGATTCCACTCGTATGTAGGAGAGTTTACGAGTACGACTGATCAGGGTTCTTGGTGTAGTGGTAAGATATCCGACCGGCAATTGTATGAAAACGGGTTCGATTCCTGGGATGTACCTCATTTTCATTTGCACTTCTCCTCCTCATCTTGTGCGGAAAACTATTCTACACAAGCGTCGTTCTTTACATTAATTATACTGTATGTTGTTTGCAGTTAAAGTCTATATGTACTTCATGCGTAGGCCCATTAGGGCATTTGATTCCACTCGTATGTAGGAGAGTTACGAGTACGACTGATCAGGGTTCTTGGTGTAGTGGTTAATATATCCGACCGGCAATTGTATGAAACCGGGTTCGATTCCTGGGATGTACCTCATTTTTCATTTGCTACTTCTCCCTCCTCATCTTGTGCGAAAACTATTCTACACAAGCGTCGTTCTTTACATTATTATACTGTATGTTGTTCGCATTTAAAATGTATATATGTACGGCATACGTAGGTACCCCCTCAGGGCATGTGATTCCGCTCATATGTACAAGTACTGACTAATCGGGGACTTAGTGTCGTTGTTAACATAATCCGACCGGCGATTTGATGACCCCGGGTTCGTTTCCTGGGGCACCTCAGTTTTTCCTTGCTCGTCCACCCTCTTCATCTTGTGCGGAACACTCTTCTACACAAGCATCGTTCTTTACATTAATTAATTATACTGTATGTTATTTTTGCATTAAATGTATATCTACGGCATGCGTAGGTGCCTCCTCAGGGCATTTGATTCCGCTAGTATGTAGGAGAATTACGAGTACTCACTAATCGGGGTCCTTTGTGTAGTGGTTACATATCCGACCGGCAATTGGATGATCCCTGGTTCGATTCCTGCGAAATACCTTGTTTTTCATTTCTCGTTTCTCCTCCTTATCTTGTGCGGAACACTCATTACAGAAGCGTTGTTCTTTACATTAATTATACTCTATTTTGTTTTCAGTTAAAATGTATATAGTACGGCATGCGATGATGCCCCCTCAAGGGCATTTGATTCCGCTCGTATGTAGGACAATTACGATACTGACTAAACGGGGTTCTTCGTGTTGTGGTTAACCTATCACAACGGGAATTGGATGATCCCAGGTACGATTCCAGGAGGTACCCTCATTTTTCATTTCCTCGTTCTCTCCTCCTCATCTTTTGCAGAACACTATTCTACACAGCGCGTCGTTCTTTACTTTAATTATATTGATTGTTTGCAGTTAAATGTATATAAGTACGAACCTGCGTGTGTGCCACCTCAGTGCATTTCTTTTCGCTCGTATGTACGAACTACGAGTACTGACTAATCGGGGTACTGTGTAGTGGTTAACAATCCGACCGGCAATTTGATGATCCCGGGTTCGATTCTTAGAGTTACCATTTTTTACTTGCTCGTACTCCCTCTTCATCTTGTGCGGTACACTCTCACACAAGCGTCGTTCTTTACATAATTATAATGTATGTATGTGTTAGCATTAAAAATGTATATATGTACGGCATGCGTAAGTGCCCCTCAGGGGATGTGATTCTTCTCGTATGTAGGAGAATTACGAGAACTGACTAATCGGGGTCCTTAGGTAGTGGTTCACATATCCGACGGCAATTGGATGATCCAGGGTTCGATTCCTGAGGAGGTACATCTTTTTCCATTTGCTCGTTCTCCCTCCTCCTTGTGCGGATCACTCTTCTACACAAGTGTCGTTCTTTACATTAATAATACCATGCGTTGTTTGCAATTAAAATGTATATATGTACGGCATGTGAAGGTGTCCCATCAGGGCACTTGATTCCGCTCGTATGTAGGAGAATTACGAGTATTGACTGATCGGGGTCCTTCTTGAAGTCGTTAATATATCCAACCGGCAATTGGATGATCCCTGCTTCGATTCCTGTGAGGTACCTCATTTTTCATTTTCTCGTTCTCCCTCCTCATCTTGTGCGCAACACTCTTTTACACAAGCGTCGTTCTTTACATTAATTATACTGTGTGTTGTTTGCAGTAAAAATTTATATATGTACTTCATGCGAAGGTGCCCACTTAGGGCTTTTGATTCCGCTCGTATGTAGGAGAATTATGAGCACTAACTAATCAGGGTCCTTGGTGTAGTGGTTAATATATCCGACCGCCAATTGGATGATACCTGGTTCGATTCCTATGGGGTACCTCATTTTTCATATGCTCGATCTCCCTCCTCATCTTGTGCGCAACACTTTTTTATACAAGCATCGTTCTTTACATTAATTATACTGTATGTTGTTGGCAGTTAAAATGTATATATGTACTTCACGCGATGGTACCCCCTTATCTCATTTGATTCCGCTAGTATTTAGGAGAATTACGAGTACTGACTAATCGGGGTCCTTTTTGTATTGGTTAACATATCCGACCGGGAAGTGCATGATCCCGAGGTCGATTCCTTTGATGTAGCCTACCTCAATTTTCATTTGCTTGATCTCCCTCCTCATCTTGTGCACAACACTCTTCTACACAAACTTCGTTCTTTTCATTAATTATACTGTGTGTTGTTTGCAGTTAAAATGTATATATGTACGGCATGCAGGGGTGCCCCCTCATGGCATTTGATTCCGCTCGGATGTAGGAGAATAACGAGTACTGTTTAATCGTGGTCCTTCTTGTAGTGGTTAATATATCCGACCGGCAATTGGATGATCCCGAGTTCGATTCCTGGGAGGTACCTCATTTTTCATTTGCTCGTTCTCGCTCCTCATCTTGTGCGCAACACTCTTTTACACAAGCGTCGTTCTTTACATTAATTATACTGTGCGTTGTTTGCAAATAAAATTAATATATGTACGACATGCGAGGATGCCCACTCAAGTTATTTGATTACGCTCGTATGTAGGAGAATTACAAGTACTGACTAATCGGGGTCGTTGGTGTAGTGGTTAACTTATCCGACAGGCAATTGGATGATCCCGAGTTCGATTCCTGGGAACTACTTCCTTTTTCATTTGCTCGTTCTCCCTCTTCATCTTGTGGGGAACACTCTTCTACACAAGCGTCGTTCTTTACATTAATTATCCTGTATGTTGTTTACATTTAAAATGTATATATGTACGGCATGCGTGGGTTCCCCCTCAGGGCATGTGATTTCATTCGTATGTAGGAGAATTACGAGTACTGAATAATCGGGGTCCTTGGTGTATTGGTTAACTTAACCGTCCGGCAATCGGATGATCGTGGGTTCGATTCCTGGGAGGTAATTCATTTTTCATTTGCTCGTTCTCCCTCCTCATCCTGTGCGGAACACTCTTCTACACAAGCGCCGTTCTTTACATTAATTACACTATGCTTTGTTTGCAATTAAAATGTATATATGTACGGCATGCGTAGGTTCCCCCTTAGGGCATTTGATTCCGCTCGTATGTAGGAGAATTATGAGTACTGACTAATCGGGGTCTTGGTGTAATGGTTAACATATCCGACCGGCAATTGGATGATCCCTGGTTCGATTCCTGTGAGGTACCTCTTTTTTCATTTGCTCATTCTCCCTCCTCATCTTGTACGGAACACTATCTTCTAGACAAGCGTCGTTCTTTTCATTAATTATACCATGCGTTGTTTGCAGTTAAAATGTATATATGTACGGCATGCGTGGGTGCCCCCTCAGGGCATATGATTTCGCTCGTATGTAGGAGAATTACAAGTACTGACTAATCGGGGACTTTGGTGTAGTGGTTAACATATCCAACCGGCAATTGGATGAAGCCGAGTTCGATTCCTGGGAGGTACCCCATTTTTCATTTGCTCGTTCTCCCTCCTCATCTTGTGCGGAACACTCTTCTACACAAGCGTCGTTCTTTACTTTAATTATACTGTGTGTTGTTTGTAGTTAAAGTGCATATGTACTGCATGCGAAGGTGCCTCCTCAGGGCATTTGATTCCAATTGTATGTAGGAGAATTACGAGTACTGTCTAATCGTGGTCCTTGGTGTACTTGTTAACATATCCAACCAGCAATTTGATGATCCCGTGTTCGAATCCTGGGAGGTACCTCATTTTTTATTTGCTCGTTCTCCCTCCTCATCTTGTGCGGAACACTCTTCTACACAAGCGTCGTCCTTCACATCAATTGTACTGTGTGGTGTTTGTAGTTAAAATGTATATTTACTGCATGCGAAGGTGCCCCCTCAGGGCATTTAATTCCTCTTATATGTAGGAGAATTACAAGTACTGACTAATTGGGGTCCTTGGTGTAGTGGTTAACATATCCGACCGGCAATTGGATGATCCCTGGTTCGATTCATATGACGTACCTCATTTTTCATTTGCTCGTTCTCCCTCCTCAACTTGAACGGAGCCCTCTCCTAGAGAAGCGTCGTTCTTTACATTAATTATACTGTGCGTTGTTCGCAGTTAAAATGTATATATGTACGAAGGTGCACCATCAAGGCATTTGATTTCGTTCGTATGTAGGAGACTTACGAGTACTGACTGGTCGGGGTCCTTGGTGTAGTGGTTAACATATCCGACTGGCGTTTGGATGATCCCGGGTTCGATTCCTGGGAGGTACCTCATTCTTTACTTCCTCGTCCTCCCTCGTCATCTTGTCGGGAACACTCTTCTACACAAGCGTCGGTCTTTACATTAATTATACTGTATGTTGTTCACATTTAAAATGTATATATGTAAGGCATGCAAGGTACCCCCTGAGGGTATGTGATTTCGCTCGTATGTAGGAGAATTACGAGTACTGACTAATCAGGGTCCTTGGTGGTAGTGGTTAACTTATCCGACAGGCAATTGGATTATCCCGAGTTCGATTCCTGGGAAGTACCTCATTTTTCATTTGCTCGTTCTCCCTCTTCATCTTTTGCGGAACACTCTTCTACACGAGCGTCGTTCTTTACATTAATTATACTGTGTTGTTTGCAGTTAAAATGTATATATGTACAACATGCGTAGGTGCCACATCAGGGCGATTGATTCCCTCGTATGTACGAGAATTACGAGTACTGACTAATCGGGGTCCTTCGTGTAGTGGTTAACATATCCGACTGGCAATTGGATGACCCTGGTTTGATTCCTCTGAGGTATTTCATTTTTCATTTGCTCGTTCTCCCTCCTCATCTTGTACGGAACACTCTTCTAGACAAGCTTTGTTCTTTACATTAATTATACCGTGCGTTGTTTGCAGTTAAAATGTATATATGTATGGCATACGAAGATGCCCCATCAAGGCATTTGATTTCGCTCGTATGTAGTAGAATTACGAGTACTGTCTGATCGGGAGGTCTTGGTGTAGTGGTTAACATATCCGACCTGCGATTGGATGATCCCGGGTTCGATTCCTGGGAGGTACCTCATTTTTTACTTGCTCGTCCACCCTCTTCATCTTGTGCGGAACACTCTTCTACACAAGCGTCGTTCTTTACATTAATTATTCTGTATGTTGTTTACATTTAAAATGTATATATGTACAGCATGCGTGGGTGCCCCCTCAATGCATGTGATTTCGCTCGGATGTAGGCGAATTACGAGTACTAACTAATCGGGGTCCTTGGTGTAGTGGTTAACATATCCGACCAGAAATTGGATGATCCCTGGTTCGATACCTGTGAGGTACATCATTTTTCATTTGCTCGTTCTCCCTCCTCATCTTGTACAGAAAAATCTTCTAGACAAGCGTCGTTCTTTACATTAATTATACCGTGCGTTGTTTGCCGTTAAAATGTATATATGTACGGCATACGGAGGTGCCCCTTAAAGGCATTTCATTTCGCTCGTATGTAGGAGAATTACGAATACTGACTAATCGGGGTCCTTGGTGGAGTGGTTAACATATCCGACCGGAGATTGGATGTTCCCGGGTTCGATTCCTGGAAGATACCTCATTTTTCATTTCCTCGTTCTCCCTCCTCATGTTTTTCGGAACAATCTTCTACACAAGCGTTGTTCTTCACATTAATTGTAGTGTGTTGTTTGCAGTTAAAATGTATATATGTACGGTATCCGAAGGTGCCCTCTCAGGGCATTTGATTCCGTTCGTATGTAGGAGAATTACGAGTACTGACTAATCGGGATTCTTGGTGTATTGGTTAACATATCCGACCGGCAATTGAATGATCCCGGATTCGATTCCTTCGAAATACCTTGTTTTTCGTTTGCTAGTTCTCCCTCCTTATCTTGTGCGGAACACTCTTTACACAAGCGTCGTTCTTTACATTAATTATACTCTATGTTATTTACAGTTAAAATGTATATATGTACGGCATGCGTGGGTGCCCCCTCAGGGCATTTGATTCCACTCGTATGTATGACAATTACGAATACTGATTAATCGTGCTCCTTGGTGTTGTGGTTAACTTGTTCGACCGGCAATTGGATGATCCCGTGTTCGATAGATGTGAGGTACCTCATTTTTCATTTTCTCGTTCTCCCTCTTCATTCTGTGAGGAACACTCTTCTAGAGAAGCGTCGTTCTTTACATTAATTATACCGTGCGTTGTTTGCAGTTAAAATGTATATATGTACGGCATGCGTAGGTGCCCCCTCAGGGCATGTGATTTCGCTCGTATGTAGGAGGATTACGAGTACTGACTAATCGGGGTCCTTGGTGTAGTGGTTAACGTATCCGACCGGTAATTGGATGGTTCCGGGTTCGATTCCTGGGAGGTACCTCATTTTTCATTTGCTCGTTCTCCTTCCTCATCTTGTACGAAACACTCTTGTAGACAAGGTTCGTTCTTTACATTAATTATACTGTTTTTTTTTTCATTTAAAATGTATAAATGTACGGCATGTGAAGTTGCCCCCTCAGGGCATTTGATTCCGCTCTTATGTAGGAGAATTACGAGTACTGACTAAGTGGGGTCCTTGCTGTATTGGTTAACATATCCGACGGCAATTGGATGATCCCTGGTTCGATTCCGGTGAGGTACCTCATTTTTCATTTGCTCGTTCTCACTCCTCATCTTGTAAGAAACATTCTTGTAGACAAGGTTCATTCTTTACATTAATTATACTATGTTGTTTTCATTTAAAATGTATAAATATACGGCATGCGTAGGTGCCCTCTCACTGCCCTCAGGGAATTTGATTTCGCTCGTATGTACGTGAATTACGAATAGTGGCTAATCGGGGTCCTTTGTGTAGTGGTTAACATATCCGACCGGCATTTGGATGATCCCGGGTTCGATTCCTGTGAGATACCTCATTTTTCATTTGCACGTTCCCCTCTTCATCTTTTCCGGAACACTCTTCTACAAAAGCGTTGTTCTTCACATTAAATGTAGTGTGTTGTTTGCAGTTAAAATGTATATGTGTACGGCATGCGAAGGTGCCCTCTCAGGGCATTTGATTCCGTTCGTATGTAGGAGAATAACGAGTACTGACTAATCGGGTTCCTTGGTGTATTGGTTAACATATCCGACCGGCAATTGGATGATCCCTTGTTCGATTCCTGTGAGGTACCTCATTTTTCATTTGCTCGTTCTCCCTCCTCATCTTGTACGGAACACTCTTCTAGACGAGGTTCGTTCTTTACATTAATTATACTGTGCGTTGTTTGCAGTTAAAATGTATATATGTAAGGCATCCGGAGGTGCCCCATCAAGGCATTTGATTTCTCTCGTATGTAGGAGAATTACGAGTCCTGACTAATCGGGGTCCTTTCTGTAGTGTAACTTATCCGACCGGCAATTGGATGATACCAGATTCGATTCCTGCGAAATACCTTGTTTTTCGTTTGCTCGTTCTCTCTCCTTATCTTATGAGGAACACTCTTTACACAAGCGTCGTTCTTTACATTAATTATACTCTAAGTTCTTTGCAGTTAAAATGTATATATGCATGACATGCGTAGGTGCCCCCTCAGGGCATTTGATTCCACTCGTATGTAGGACAGTTATGAATACTGATTAATCGGGGTCCTTGGTGTTGTGGTTAACATATCCGACTGGCAATTGGATGATCCCGGGTTCGATACCTGGGAGGTACCTCATTTTCCATTTGCTCATTCTCCCTCCTCATCTTGTTTGGGATACTCTTCTCCACAGGCGTCGTTCTTTACATTAATTATACTGTGGTTGTTTGAGGTTAAAATGTATATATGTACAGCATGCGGAGGTGCCCCCTCAGGTCATTTGATTACGCTTGTATGTAGGAGAATTACGAGTACAGTCTAATCGGGGTCCTTTGTGTAGTGGTTAACATATTCGACTGGCGATTGGATGATCCCTGGTGCGATTCCTGGGAAGTATCTCATTTTTCATTTGCTCGTTCTCCCTCCTCATCTTGTGCGGGACACTCTTCTACACAAGTGTCGTTCTTTACATTAATTATACTGTGGTGTTTGTAGTTAAAATGTATATATGTACGACATTCGTAGGTGCCACCTCAGGGCATTTAATTCCGCTCGTATGTACGAGAATTACGAGTACTGACTAATCGGGGTCCTTGGTTTACTGGTTAACATATCCGACCGGCAATTGGATGATCCCCGGTTCGATTCTTGAGAGATACCTCATTTTTCATTTGATCGCTCTCCCTCCTCATCTTTTTCTGAACACTCTTCTACACAAGCGTCGTTCTTTAACTTAATTATACTGTGTGTTGTTAGCCGTTAAAATGTATATGTATTGCATGCGAAGGTGCCTCCTCAGGGCATTTGATTCCGGTTGTATGTAGGAGAATTACGAGTACTGACTAATCCGCGTACTTGGTGTAGTGGTTAATATATCCGAGCGGCAATTTCATGATCCCGGGTTCGATTCCTGGAGGTACCTCATTTTTCATTTGCTCGTTCTCCCTCCTCATCTTGTGCTGAATACTCTTTTACACAAGCGTCGTTCTTCACATTAATTGTACTGTGTGTTGTTTGCATTTAAAATGTATATATGTACGGCATGCGGAGGTGCCCCCTCAGGGCCTTTTATTCCGCTCATATGTAGAAGAATTACGAGTACTGACTAATCGGGGTCCTTGGTGTAGTTGTTAACATATTCGACTTGCAATTGGATGAACCCGGGTTCGATTCCTGGGAGGTAGATCATTTTTAATTTGCTCGTTCTCCCTCCTCATCTTGTGCTGAATACTCTTTTACACAAGCGTCGTTCTTTACATTAATTATACTGTGCGTTGTTTGCAATTAAAATGTATATATGTACGGCATGTGAAGGTGCCCCCTCAGGGCATTTGATTCCGGTTGTATGTAGAAGAATTACGAGTATTGACTAATCAGGGTCCATGGTTTAGTGGTTAACATATCTGACCGGCAATTTCATGATCCAGGGTTCGATTCCTGGGAGGTACCTCTGTTTTCATTTGCTCGTTCTCCCTCCTCATCTTTTTCGGAACACTCTTCTACACAAGCGTTGTTCTTCTCATTAATTGTACTGTGTTTTGTTTGCAGTTAAAATGTATATATGTACGGCATGCGAAGGGACCCCTCAGGGCATTTGATTCCACTCATATTTAGGAGAATTACGAGTACTGACTAATCGTGGTCCTTGTTGTAGTGGTTAACATATCCGACCGGCAATTGGATGATCCCGTGTTCGATTCCTGGGAGGTACTTCATTTTTCATTTGCTCGTTCTCCCTCCTCATCTTGTGCGGAACATTCTTCTACACAGGCGTTGTTCTTTACATTAATTATACGGTGGTTGTTTGAGGTTAAAATGTATATATGTATGGCATGCGAAGGTGCCCCCTCAAGGCGTTTGATTACGCTCCTATTTAGGAGAATTACGTGTGCTGACTAATCGGGGTCCTTGGTGTAGTGGTTAACATATCCGACCGACGATTGAATCTTCCCGGGTTCGATTCCTGGGAGGTACCTCATTTTTACTTGCTCGTCCTCCCTCTTCATCTTGTGCGATACACTCTTCTACACAAGCTGCGTTCTTTACCTTAATTATACTCTGTTGTTTGCATTTAAAATGTATATGTACTGCATGCGAAGGTGCCTCCTCAGCGCATTTGATTCCGGTCGTATGTAGGAGAATTACGAGTACTGACTAATCGGAGTCTTTGGTGTAGTGGTTAACATATCCGGCTGGCAATTTGATGATCCCGGGTTCGATTCCTCGGAGGTACCTCATTTTTCATTTGTTCGTTCTCCCTCCTCATCTTGTGCAGAACACTCTTCTACACAAGTGTCGTTCTTTATATTAATTATACTGTGTGTTGTTTGCATTTAAAATGTATATATGTAATGCATGCGAGGGTGCCCCCTCAGGGCATTTGATTCCGCTCGTATGTAGGAGAATTATGAGTACTGACTAATCGGGGTCCTTGGTATAGTGGTTATCATATCCGACTTGCAATTTGATGATCCCGGTTTCGATTCCTGGGAGATACATTTTTTTTCATTTGCTCGTTCTTCCTCCTCATCTTGTGCGGAACACTCTTCTACACAAGCGTCGTTCTTTACATTAATTATACTGTGTTTTGTTTGCAGTGAATATATATATATATATATATATATATATATATATAGAGAGAGAGAGAGAGAGAGAGATAGAGAGAGAGAGATTCGTGGAGTGTGTGTGTGTGTGTAATAATAGGGAATCTATTAGCGTGTATATACAGTTGGGAGTGTATGTGTGTGCGGTTTTAGAGCAAATGGTTGCTCAAAAGTTTATATATATATATATATATATATATATATATATATATATATATATATATATATATATATATACTAGCTGATATGCCTGGCGGCCACTGGCTTCTATGCCAACTGCGTAGACGAAGGATGCTGTCTGACGAAGGATGCTGTCTTCTCTCTCTTTCTCTTCTGTCTCTCTCTTCCTAACCTTCCTAGGCTGTCCCAACTTCTCCCCCAAATTCTCTTTTCTCTCTCTTATGTTACGTGGACTCCCCCAGCTTGTTGCAGCTGTGAAGATTCCCCTTTTTTCCTTTCTTTTTTTTTTGGCACCCTGGGGGGAGGGGGTGGCATCTTGCAACAAGGGTAGTGGTTGGGTGGCACTCAATTGATCAACATTGCATGCGGTTGCACTCTAACCTTTTTCGCTCATACTACTGGGGACGAGCT
The DNA here is from genome assembly GCA_023014485.1 of Bathynomus jamesi. NCBI lineage: Eukaryota > Metazoa > Arthropoda > Malacostraca > Isopoda > Cirolanidae > Bathynomus > Bathynomus jamesi. The sequence goes on along the minus strand of JAJOZX010004989.1, from coordinate 217,983 downwards.
GGAAGAACGTACTTGGTTGTAAATATCTTCCGAAATTTTATTCTGATCGTAAAGTTTTCTGAGGAAACGATTGATTTTGTCTTCAAGTTTTAGGGGAAGTGTTAAGGGATTGTTATTAATCTTTTTGAATTTGGTGGAATCGTTGAGAACGTTTTTAACCTTATTAATGTTATCCGATTTATTAAGAAGGACGGTGCCTTTACCTTTGTCAGGTCGTGAGATTATGATGGAGTCGTCTTTAGATAGTTCTTTTAGCAGGAGAGGTCTTTTCTTTTGATTAGAGGGGAAAAACTTTGTGAGGTTTAAAATTTAAGAATGGAAGTTTTGTCTCATCAACTATTAAGAATTTTTTTATACTATGAAAGTCTTCAATTACCCACATCGCAAATAAATACTTTTATAATTTTAAACCTCAAAGTTTCCCCCCACCTCCTAATCGATAGAAAAGACCTCTCCTGCCTTAAAGAACTATCTAAAGACGACTCCATCATAATCTCACGACCTCACAAAGGTAAAGACACCGTCCTTCTTAATAAATCGGATAACATTAACCCTTTGACTGTCTAGCGGCTTTTCATTGTATATCCCCATACGTTTTTATGTTTATCAAGAGTAGGCTTAGGCATAGATACAATTTTTTTTTACCAGTGTTTATGTAATTTTATTCAAAAGATCATAGGCTAAAAAAAAAAAGAGTATCATATATATGATACTCAGGCGTGTCATTAATGTTATTTACGTCATACGTCTGAGTATCATTTTTGATACTCACAGCAAATTTTCTATAGTAAAACCCCAAAAGAAGTTATGGAAAAACCCTCAAATAAAATTGTCTAGTCTTTTAAAATATGTTTTTTATTATTTCTTTGTATGAAAATTATCATAATGCAATTCGTAATAAATGCTATAAATTTATTTTTTTTGCAAAATGTGGTGCAATAAGCCATATTATTCAAAATGATGCAATCTTACAAAAGATGACGCACTTGTTCTTGAGAAATGTTGCGAAATAGGATATTTTGGAGAAATGTGGTGCAATAAGGTACATTCAAAATGATGCAATCTTACAAAAAATGACGCACTTGTTCTTGAGAAATGTTGCGCAATAGGATATTATATAAGTCGAGTGCTTTTTACTTTTTATTCTTGTTCGAATTTCAAGTGCAATACATTTTAGCATCCCTATCTCAAATGGCCAAAAGGAAGCATACACCAGAAGAACTTGTTCGCATTCTAGATGACTATGATATTAGTAGTGATGAAGACGACATTCTTCAAGATTTTGGAGATAGTGAACAGAGTAGCGATGGAGAAGTTATACAGGATGAAATAACTTCAGCTTCATCATCTACAAGTGAAGAAGAAGATCAACCAAACATCTTAGGGCAGACTCTTTCAACTCAGCCTTTGCCAACTGTTAATCCAGCTGCATCCAACTGGACCTCGAACTTTTCACAGAAAATTCAACTGAATTTTGCTAGAAATTCTGGACTTCAAAAGAGAATTTCAGGAAGTAACATAACACCAATAATGATTTTTGAGCAATTATTTGACAAAGAAATTATTGAGCTAATGGTTACTGAAACAAATAAATATGCTGAGCAGTACCTTGCCAAAAAGAGACTTTCTCGCCAAGCACGGATGAGATCCTGGAAAAGTGTAACAGAAATTGAAATTAAAAAGTTTCTAGGAATTATTATTATAACTGGACTTATTAAAATGGTCAATTTATAAAGAAATTATTAATTTTTCCTAAATAAAACATTTTTGTCCGCAAAATTTTTAATTTTCCTATTGTAAAGACTATTAACAGAGCTGGGCAATAAATACATTGAATGTATTTAAATACTAAATACTAAATACATGGGAGAAATGTATTTAAATACTAAATACTAAATACATTTTACGAATGTATTTAGATACTAAATACAAAATACATCAATTGTATTTAAATACATTTGTAAATACATTTTAAATACATACAAATTTTAACATATGCATTCACTAATTCATGAGTAACAACAATATAAAATGCTTGATAAAGGATGAGTGTACAGATTCGTTGTAGCATTGCTTGCAGCAGAGACTTCGTGTTTACACAGCAAGCAGGTGCACTTTACCTTATTACCGTCTTTAGATTTAATTTTAAAGTATTTTCCATCAAACAGAGGGTGCACTAAATTGTTATCTGCAGATATATCACTGTTTGATTCACCGGATTTGCTTGTTGAAGCCATGACACGCACACGATAAAGAAACCAACCGCTTTCGACTAAGAGCGGCACACAACTGATTGAACTGACACGTTGAAACATGAACCATGCTGTACTACACTGTCGACGCGTCGTACTGTGCTAGTACAGAACGTGTATTAAACCAGTAAAAGTATTTACATTTTTATATTTTGAGTATTTAAATACATTGTATTTAAATACTCATTAAAGTATTTAAATACTGTATTTAAATACATGAAAAACAATGTATTTATAAATACAGTTCTAAATACACAAATGTATTTAAATACGTATTTAAATACAAATGTATTTAAATACTGCCCAGCTCTGACTATTAAGAAAAATAACAAATCACCAATCTTAGAAATAAATTAGTTACCCATAAAAAAGTATTCTCAGAGAAAATTGAACTCCTCTCGAGCGTCTGGAAAGGTTTATCTCAGTCATTGATGTGCGCTTTGAATCATTAAGCTGAATTGAAATAACATTGGTGTGAATATCACATATGATACTCAGGCGTCTCGGCGAATCATACTGAATATCATATATGATACTCAGACAGTGAAAGGTTTAATAAGGTTAACAACGTCCTCAACGATTCCACCAAATTCAAAAAGATTAATAACAATCCCTTAACACTTCCCCTAAAACGTGAAGACAAAATCAATCATTTCCTCAGAAAACTTTACGATCAGAATAAAATTTCGGAAGACATTTACAACCAAGTACGTTCTTCCGGCTCGTCCCCAGGTAATATTTAATTTACGGCCTCCCCAAAATACACAAACCCAACTTACCCATTAGACCCATCCTTTCGGCCTACACCACCCACAATTACAAACTAGCAAAATTCTTAATTCCCACCTTAACCCCCGTTAACCCAGAACGAATATTCCGCCACCAATTCTTATGTATTCGCCAAAGAAATACTAACCATAAATAATTCAAACAACCTCCATATGCATAGTTTTGACATAGTATCCCTTTACACTAACATACCAATTAAAGAAGCCATCGACATCTCTATCAACAACTTATTTGCCAACACTCTGAACACAGTCCTTAATTTAACGAAACAGGAATTCACCAACCTGCTAACGCTTGCCGCTTCAGACACCTATTTCTTTTTTAATCAACAACTTTATCAACAAACCGATTCACTAGCTATGGGATCCCCCTTAAGTGCCACTTTAGCCAACATTTTTCTCAGTCACCATGAAAATAATTGGCTACTCCATTGCCCCACCCACTACAAACCACACCTATATAAAAGATACGTTGACGACGCCTTTCTCCTTTTTCACAATGCCAACCACGCCCCCCTTTTTCTTAACTATCTTAATTCCCAACACAAAAACATTAAGTTCACCAAAGAAGATGAATCCAATAACACTCTACCCTTCCTAGATATAACAGCAGCAAAGAAAACAACAAATTCAGCACTTCCATATATCGAAAACCCACATACACAGGCCTAGGTACTAATTACTTAAGTCACACTCCTTCGCCATATAAAATAAACAGCATCAAAATTTTAATCCACCGCGGCTATCAACTTTGCTCTTCGTACTTTTCCCTCCACAACGAAATAGAATTCATTCATAATTTCAGCATTAACAACTCCTTCCCAAAACATCTTTTACAATTTTTAACCAGAAATTTTCTTAATATTTATCAACCTTCCCTTAAAGTCCCCACCGTTAAAAAAGACGTACAATACTTTTCCTTTCCCTATTACCACCATATCAGCCACAAAATACTCTCAGAACTCCGTCTCCTACTCACCCCTCTTTACCCCCACATTAACTTTCAATTCGTCTTCACCAACAATAACATCAAATCATACCTCAACCACAAAGAAAAAACATCTCAGCCCCTTGCTTCGTCCACCATCTACGTTTTCAACTGTGTTCACTGCAAAGCGAAATATATTGGCAGCACCATTCGCCAATATCAAACAAGAGTGGACGAGCAACGCGGTATTTCTACCAGAACATCGCAGCCCTTAAATAAACCTTCCAAATCAGCAATAAGGGATCACTGCCACCTTCATAACCACCCACTACTTCCCTCCAATTTAAAAATTATTAACGCAACCAACCATCTAACCGACTTTCGCATTCTAGAGTCCCTACACATCCTCAGTATCAAACCAACTCTCAACGATTATAGTTCTGCCTTTAACTTAAACATATACAGATAAACTGTCATATCCTACCACTGAGAAGAAATCCACCATCACTCCTTCCAAAAACCAATCATTCCCAACCCTCTGCTCAATTAGTCCCCTCATCCCGATAATAACCTGGTAAGACTCTTCTCAATTTTGTTCACATTTAACTTTATATTCTGACTATTGATCACTCTTCTATATTTTATATTCATTTTATTTTTAATTTTAATTACTTAAATATATCCTGTAAACACACCATTAAAGGGTCATTCAAAAACCACGTGGTCCTTAAAAGGGGGGGGATGGGGTTCCTTATTTGACCACCAGCGGTCACATGGGGGAGCGGGGTCTTGACGTTTAACCACGTGGCCAATACTAAGCATTAAAATATCCTGTTTATAATAGTGTTTATCATATTATGCTCCAATTAATATGTATACATCCAATACGTTAGTATGTACTGTATTCAACTTTTTTTCTTTTTGTTTTTCCCTTCTACTCTAGTTGGAGAGAGTTTCTTACTTCCAGGGTTAAACCTTAACCCTAAGGAATTTTTAGGTACAGCCTAGTACTAGGCGTAAGATAGAGGTGCTGCATCGTAGTATCTCCCTTACAACTTCTCCAACTTATGGGCAGTTGGTCCAGGAACTCTACTGTAGATTTCTTTACTGCCCCTGTCGCCCCCACCAGTATTGGGATGATCTCAGGTTCCACATTCTACATTCTCCTTATTTCAAGTTTGAGTCTCTGGTATATTAAGACCTTTTCCCTTTCATAGTTAGCCACATTCCAGTCCGCTGGGACTCCTACTCCCACCAAGAGGCATTTGTTACCCTCCTTCTCTCTCACTAGTCAGTTGGTATCTCGTGATCATATAGGAGCAGCACTTTGTTATTGTCTTATATTCCTTGTGGAATATGTTCCCAATGCTTTTCTGTTTCTAGCCCTATTTCATATTTCTTACACAGCTTGAAGTCGATTAGCTTGCAGACCGCATTGTGTCTGTCTGTGTAGTTTCCTCTGTGTAGGAATATTTCGCACCCAGATAGTATGTGGCTCACAGTCTCTGGGCTCTTTGAGCACAGTTTGCGTCTGCACATCTCTGTTTCATTTCTGCCCTCACTATGTCTTTTGAACCAGTTTGTCAGTAGTGCCTGGTCTTGTGCTGCAACCAGGGCCGGATTAAGACCTTTAGAGGCCCTAAGCACTTAAAAGATTTTGGTGCCCCATATATATGTAATTCAAAATATAAACAAAAATAAACCATAAAATAAAATTTTATTTTTTGAAATGAAACAAAACTTACAGTAAGATGGAAAATAATGTTTATTTTTGTATACTTCCACTTCATTTATATTTGAAAAGTTTTCTCCTACTTTTTTTAATTGCAAAGTCTTTGATCAGATCCTCAAAACTAATCTTACGTAACACATCTGCTTCTATACTTAGTAGAGATAAGGCATCCAGCCTGCCTTGTTGCATAGTTGTTCTGTTGGTATTTTTAATATACTTCAACTGAGAAAATGAACGCTCAGCTGAGCAATTTGTGACCATTAATGTTAAAAATATACGAAAGGCAATTTCTACATTTGGGAAGGCACACTCAATATTGTCTTCTACAATTATTTTATAAAGTTCAGCATGACTGAATCTTGTTTTTACATTTTTTTTTGCACTGAACTTATGGCACACATATGAGTGAAACTGCTGAAGCTCAGCAGAGAAATTAGTGTTCAAGTCCTCTGGGTAAGCATCAATCATCTTTTTACAACCCTGAGAATACCTTTCAATTTCAGTAGATGATGAAGTGGTGACATTATGTGGCACATCACTTAGAAAAGAAAATCTCTCTGCTATTTCTTTGTATATCTCTCCTCTTCTTCTCATCTCAGTTTCAAGTTTGTCAACAATTGTGTAAAAGGTGGTGATAAGAAATCCGACAATGGAAAATTTTTGTGGTGCCCCCCTTCCCTTGATGCCCTAAGCACGGGCTTATTTTGCTTAATGGTTAATCCGGCCCTGGATAACAGTGATGATTCTGTAGCCATACGATTGGTCTGTGCTGAGGCCCTTGACTACCTCCTGACTGAGATGGGGTAGAGGAGGACCAACAGTGTTCCTCGTGAAGTTTGGGTTGATCTCCAGCTCAGTGGCAGTGTCTAACATCTTCCCTAGGGGCCCAGACTACTTGTTGTTGCTCAATGTCTTGCCATCCAGTGCAGTCACCAGGTGTCTGAGACTCAGCTCCCCAGTGTGCAAGTCACAGACAATCCACACCAACTTCCTGCTAAGCTTGGCCTCAACATAATGCATTACTCCTCCCAGCCAGTATTCACATTAGTACTGTCACCTCCTATGGCCAAAAGGGTCTGGTCTGCTCCTCTCTCTCTTAGCCAGTTCACCAGATGATCAGCAATGACCTCAGTATGATTTATCTCCTCTGCAGCTTCCTCTGGTACAAAATGTCACAAATATTTCCCACCTAGTTCATCGCACACTGTGTAGTGTTCTTCCTTAATGAGGCCAGGAAACTGCCTGTCACTACCCTCAGCTTCCATCATCACTTTGGTGTCATCTCTTTTCCCATCAAAGAAGATACAGGTGATGCCATTTTCCCTAATCTCTTCATCAAACTTCTTGACCAGCTCCTTAGTCAGTCTCTCCTCAGCCCTCCTCACCTTGTTGTGGTCAATCACCAGTGCTGTGTCACTCTGTGATAAGACCAGCATCAATCCAGGCAGCAGTGGCAATCTCTGCAGTCTCTCTCAGCCCAGTGTGATGTCTCAAGCTAGCCAGAGCTATGTTGGTGATATATTCAGTGTTGTGTTTCTTCTTCTTAGCCACAGGCAAGGAAGAAGTTGTCGCAGCCTCTGGTATGAAGTCTTCGTCCTCCTCTCTCCTCCCTGCCTCCTCCAACTCCATCTCCAGCAGTGACTCCTCCCTCAACTCCTTTTCTTTCTTGGCTGACTCCTCTGCCTTCCTCCTCCTCCTCTTCTCCTCGGCCTTCCTTCTCTGCTCCTGTCTCTGCAGCACTGCTTCCTGTCTCCTGGTCTCAGGGTGATCAGCTAGACCCATCTGGTGTGCCCCCACACTGCCCACCTTTTCCCTCTGACCTTTAATGAAGGCAAGTTCCTGCACTGGTATCTTCTGCTCGCTCCTGCAGCTGCAGTCAATGTGAACCTCACTGTTGCAGACAGGGTTGCACCCAAGCTCACTGCAGCTCCTGATCATACAGTGACAGGTTAGGATGTCCACCAATTTGTCCAGTTCCATCATGAACCTATCTTTGACCTCTAGCTTCACATTGCCAATGGACACCTTCACTGCCTCATCCCACAGTGCCTTCACTTTAGCCCTGCTCCTGACCTCAGTGTTGATTACAGGTCCTGTGAATAGAGCGTTGGCCTTTCTCCACTGAGCCAGTAGCCCTGGAACAATGCCGTTGTTAATCAGGTCATTAACTGGGTAATTCCTCCTGTCTTCCTCACTCATCTCTCTCCTCAACAAACCATACCTCAGCAGATCTCTGGCTGTGGGCAGCTCAGCAGGGGGAAGTTCCCTCTCAGTCCCCACCAAATGACTTAGGTGACAATTTGATTTGTTTCGGGTTCTGATTTCTTTCTGACTCATCCTGTGGACCTGTGAACAAAAGAAATGTCATTGAAATTTGGATAGGCCTACTGATTATGATTACATAAAATTAAGTTAATTGAAATTCTTAATATCCTCCTATAAGCTCAGATAAAAGGTGTGTTGTTATAGGTACAAGACTTAATTATTCAAAGTAATGACAATTTCATATATCTATCATATCAAAATATACAGAAAGTTTGGGTCACATATAACATTTCGAATAATTTGAATTACACACTACTTATATTACGAAGTAATCAAAATTGTCAAAAAGGAGGAAAAACACATGCATTCACAATCAAAACTCCAGCATTTGTGACTATGTGAAACTTAGAAACCATACTGCACACCAAAAATAACCAAAGTTGACCACACATATCAATGGCACATTGATATATGATGCTACAGTCATATTATAGGTTATATTTCAAACCTTTATGGTCAAATATAAGTAGGTAAATGGCTTTTTTAAACAACACTAAAGATATTTCTAAGTTTGCTAGATAATATGACATCATTTGAGCATTAGTAGTTTTTGAATTGTTGACTTTACTAAAACTGACACACCCTATTCCTACAAGCCAAAGCTTCTGCAGGAATCCTCACAAGCTTTAGTAGTGCATCAGTCTACATTGTATAGTAATCTACCTGAGAGTGACTGAGATTTGACCAATTAACCTTACAGTAATCAGCATTATCACAGTCATTGTCTAAGTCAGGTGCTACCATACAATCAAGCCCTACTACAAATGGGATATGATCAGATTCAAATACATCATAAAGTATGGACATACTATTGATTATATTATAACCATCGTGGAAGGCTGTACAGTGGTCTGGCCACGAGTGAATCACCCAGGCATCACTAACATATGTAAATGAGTCATTAGGGAGTAGCAATTTACTGGCAAGCTTGTTGTCGCATGCCTCAGGGTAATTGATAAGAAGCTTAGCAAAATCCGAACCAGGTTTAGTGATATTGCTGTTAAAATCACCAACCACTACAACACATGAAGAGTCCAGCTCCTCCAGCAGTATATTTAGTTTACAGAATCTATCTAAAAATACCTCCTTATTTTCAGCACACTCATAAGGCATATAAATATTGAATATATACAGTATTTTGTTGTCAATAGTTAGTTTTATGGCTACAACCTACTCATATTCATAACTAATAGGCTTTATAAACCTATCCAGCTGCGAGTGCCACATTATAGCTACACCTTCCTTTCTATTCTGTCTGCCCACAGTAATAACTTCACTATCATCATTGGGTGAGCTAGCTATTCCCCTGTAGTTAGGCTTAATATTGTTTAAATCTTTGCACTCTTGTTTAGAGAGCCAAGTTTCCTGAAAACAAGAAATGTCATGTACAGATAAAAGTTTATTGAACTCACTGTCATTGACTTTGAGACCTCTACAGTTATAGCTACTAACACTGAGTATATGAAAGTGGGCCATTATTTTTATGCACACTATCACTGTTTTCACTGGGAGTCTCCCTGGGATTGCATGGTGGAGTCTTCTTACACGTATTTTTGTGGACTGAGTTTTTCCTGAAGTTCATGTTATACCAACTATAGTAGATTCCTTCAGGCCAGATTTCTGGCCCCATAAATACAGAGGGGTCCTCACATTCTGCCTTAATGTAGAAAGAGCTGTAGGTTTACTGGTTAATTTGCAACATGTAGCCCCAATTTTCGTCATTTCACGTAGATATTCTTCTTGTTCTGAAGCAGATTGGTTAGGTGGAAAACGGGAGGCAAATACATGGGCCTACCGAGATATTTTCACTGCTTAATTGTTGCATTCATTGCTAGCCCTAGCCGTGGTTCTCTTTTGGATGGAGAGGGGTTCCCAGAGTCTTGTTTCTTTTTCTGACGCAAATCCCTTTTACTAACTGTTGTCCACCCATGCCCTACATTCTGCTCACCAGAGTGACTAGCTGCCGAGCAGGTTTGAATAGTCCCTTGAGGCAGCCACATTACTAATGGTCTCAGTAGCATTGCCTTCTGTTGCAGTTAATTTGTTATTTGTTTGTGTTGGAGATTCATCGTATGTCAGACTATGCAGTTCAGGGTAGATACGTACTACCTGCTGCCCGCTGTTAGGATGGTTGTTCGTGTTCGCACAAGTTTTTATGTCATTTGACTTCTCTTTCAGACTTGAGAGTAAAATACCTTACCGTTTTCTTCCTCTTCTAGTTTGGATATACAGCTCTGTTGAGCTGTGAAAGAAGATGGTGTGAGAATAGGAGCGGCAGGCCCCTGTCCTGAGGATCACTATGCTGTGTCGTGGTGATGGTGATATTCCTGTCTGGCTGGGCAGTTTGCTTGCTGCTCATCTCAGCTTCCAAGTCTGAGATCCTAGCGGTGTTTTCTGTGTTCCGAGGTTATGCTGCTACATATATTTTTTAGCTGTGTTTTGACCATGCTGGGTATGCAGGCCACCTTTCAGTAGCTGCACCTCATCCTGAAGTGATTCTACTTTACTTAAGAGTACAATCACATGACTCACATTAATAGAGTCGAAACGTATGGGTGGCAAGTCCAGGTTCTCACTTGCAAATTTGGACCTATCGTTAGTAGCCTTTATTTCCAAAATCTCTGTCTCTTCACTACTATAATCTTGGCAAGTATCACTTGTTAGGGAAAGTATTTTTATCAGGATCAGATGCTTGCTAAAACCTGAAAAAAATGTTGACAGTAACTTTTGAAATAATTAGCAACTCGTTACTTTTTTGACAGTAACGGATCATATGTAGAATTCGGACACCAGGTAACCCTAATGGAGAATACAGACCCCAACTTTCCCCTAATGTAGAATCCAGACCCCAACTTTCCCCTAATGTAGAATCCAGACCCCAACTTTCCCCTAATGTATAGATTATAGAAGCCAGACCCCAAACGAATCGTATAAGGACATCAATAAACAATTTAAAGGTTCATAGAAAATTTTGTTATTATTATCACAAATAAAAACCATTAAAATCACACAATTGTAAAATCTTATATCAAATGTAGAATTCGGACCCCAGCCTTCTTTAGTTAGCTTTATAAGGCTAACTAACGAAAATATCACAACCTAACCTAACCTAACCAATCGTTAGGTTAACTGTACGCCCTTGACGATTGGTTAGGTTAGGTCATGATATTTTCGTTAGTTAGCCTTATAAAGCTAACTAAAGAAGGCTGAGGTCCGAATTCTACATTTGATCCAATCTTATTAAGTGAAAGTTTAATTAAAAGGATATTGTGAAAAAATGGTATCACAAAATTGGAAAAACGTATTGTTTATGTGTCTTTCATGCCACATAAATTCGTCTAGTAGTTTAAACATGGCCTCGGATGTTAAGGCAAATGTAGAAACTCAAATAGTTAAAGAGTAGCTTAAACAAGCCAAATGGAGAATACAGACCCCAACCTTCCGCTAATGTAGAATTCGGATCCCAACCTTGGTAGGGGTCCGAATTCTACATATGATCCACAGTAACTAGTAACTGTAATTAGTTACAAAAAAAAGGGACTATCACAACACGACTACTACTACTAATAATTATAATAATTGTTATCCATTAAAAGTTACATTTTCTTTGGTATAAATAAAGAGCAAGGTTTGCAGATAAACTAAATTAACAAAATAAGTTACGTAGTACTTTTTGAATGGCGAACTAAATTTATTTTTACACTAATTTTCATTTCTTTTGTATATAAAACACTACGTACAAATATTCTGATTTTTATCTGCTTTTAATACAAAAGGCGAGAATATAATGATTCTACTACATAGTATACCCGTTGGGGATAATCAAAGCACAGCTAATTTTAGAATACTTTAATTACTACTAATTTACGTCTAATTTCTATAGCTAACAAAGGTAACTCTGACTAGTGACTGGTTGAATACATGGAGAAGATAAACAAATCTACTTTTAACATCAGAGTACGTTCCAAGACACATGAACTATTTTTTAAGTTGTATTCACATGCAGTTAAGTTCAATATAACATTCTGACTCGTGATTCTCTGAATACATCGAGAAGATAAACAAATGTATTTTAACGTCAGAGTACGTTTGAGAATGTTCCAAGCAGTGTTGCCACTCTAGATTTTTTTCATCTAGATCTAGATTGTTTTGCTTGCGCCTAGATGTAAGATTTAACCATTTAGATGATGGATATAAATCTAGATTGTTTTTCTTTGGATTTAGATATTTGTAGATTATTTTGCTTAATTGTCATATAATTTAATAAAATGTTGTATAAAATAATTTTTTTGCATTATGAAGATGTGTCACCCGAAGTAAACGGAATATTTCTATATACTTTCTTCAACATAAAGTTGGCAACACTGCTTGTAAGTTTGTAACGAACATGTTGTGAACTTGTGCTCAGTCTTTTTGGAGTGAAGTGAAACAATTTAAAGATGCCTCGGGAAACAATCCATTTTGTAAACTTTTTGAATGTGCCATGCAGGGCCGGATTAAGACCTTTAGAGGCCCTAAGCACTTAAAAGATTTTGGTGCCCCATATATATGTAATTCAAAATATAAACAAAAATAAACCATAAAATAAAATTTTATTTTTTGAAATGAAACAAAACTTACAGTAAGATGGAAAATAATGTTTATTTTTGTATACTTCCACTTCATTTATATTTGAAAAGTTTTCTCCTACTTTTTTTAATTGCAAAGTCTTTGATCAGATCCTCAAAACTAATCTTACGTAACACATCTGCTTCTATACTTAGTAGAGATAAGGCATCCAGCCTGCCTTGTTGCATAGTTGTTCTGTTGGTATTTTTAATATACTTCAACTGAGAAAATGAACGCTCAGCTGAGCAATTTGTGACCATTAATGTTAAAAATATACGAAAGGCAATTTCTACATTTGGGAAGGCACACTCAATATTGTCTTCTACAATTATTTTATAAAGTTCAGCATGACTGAATCTTGTTTTTACATTTTTTTTTGCACTGAACTTATGGCACACATATGAGTGAAACTGCTGAAGCTCAGCAGAGAAATTAGTGTTCAAGTCCTCTGGGTAAGCATCAATCATCTTTTTACAACCCTGAGAATACCTTTCAATTTCAGTAGATGATGAAGTGGTGACATTATGTGGCACATCACTTAGAAAAGAAAATCTCTGCTATTTCTTTGTATATCTCTCCTCTTCTTCTCATCTCAGTTTCAAGTTTGTCAACAATTGTGTAAAAGGTGGTGATAAGAAATTTATCTCTGGCATTCAGATATACTTCTGGTGCATCTCCGTCATTGGGTACCTTCTTTCTGATACGTTTGCGAGTTTGAGCTGCCTTGTAATCAACATCTGGTAGCATTTCCTTTGTAGCTGCTTCATATCTTTCAAATTCATCTCGTGAAGTGCACAGTTGGTCAGCTAATGATCCATACAGATCTGCACATGTTTTTAAGTTCACATCCTTATTCTGTAGAACTTTGCTTACTCTATGAAAATTTTGCAAAATCTCATCCCAAAAATTCAACATAAAAACGAATTCTAGCTCTTGCATCTTATTTGCAATATTATTTGCTTCTCTTCTAGTGTCTCCCTTTTGTGACTGGTCTTCAGCTATACATTCTAACGCTTCTAAAATTTTAAGGAAAGATTTCAAAATTGCTGCTGTTGCCATAGCATGTGCCTCCCATCTGGTATCAGAGAGGGATTTTAAGACACTTTCATTTCCAATACAACCTTTAAGAATTTCCCACCTGCTGGTTGAGGCTAAAAAAAAGGTATAGAGCAACTGCACTGTAGAGAAGAAATTAACCGCCTCTTGACAGCAGTCAACAGCACTTCGGCCTACCAGATTTAGTGAATGGGCTGCACAGGGCACATATATAGCAAACTTGTTTGTTTCTAAAATTTTTTGCTGCATCCCCTTATAACGCCCAGACATGTTGGCAGCGTTGTCGTAAGATTGACCCCTACATTTTGAAAAGTTTAGCTTACAAACTTCACGTAAGTACTGCAACACCTGATTTGCCATTTCCTCACCAGTATGGCTTTTCATTTTCAGAAAGGTTAAAAAGCGTTCAATAGGCTGTCCATCTTTTAAGTACCTAAGTACAACACTTAACTGATCGATATGTGATAGATCTGGTGTTGAATCAACTGACAAACTAAAATAACCAGAAGATTTTACTTCGTCAACAATGAGTGCGTGGACCTTTTGAGCCATTAGTTGAATGAGTTCCTCACAGGTGGTTTTGGACAGGTAAGAAGGATTTCCTTTGCCAGAATTTCCATATTTCAAAATGTGACCTGCTAAAAATGGATCAAACCGGCTTATGAGCTCAAGCAGCCCTAAAAAATTCCCATTCTGCAATGATCCAAATCTTTCTTCTGTTCCTCGAAAAGACAAGCCACGTTCAGCTAACGTACAAATAACAGCTATGACACGCCTCAAGACATGTTCCCAGTAATCACACTCTTCCTGAATTTGTTTTTCCAACTGTTGTCCCAACCCCGCACCTTGTCTGCGAGTTAAGTATGTTAGCATAGAGTCTCGGTGAGTAGTGCTTTTTTCATGATGATCAATTACAATAGTATTTCGCCAGTCACTGAACCCTTCTCTTATAACAAAATGTGAGACATTTTTAGGAGCAAACAGTTTACAAACATAACAGTAAACTGATCCTGTTGATGGTGAATACAATAACCACTCTCTCTTGTATTTCTCACCATTGGCTTTTGTCCCAACGAAAAGTTTTTGTGAACAGTATCTTGCTGGTTTGCCACTACTGAAATGCCGGTAAGACTTGTCAAATGGCCCATTGTGGTGTTGACAGTCACTGGGTCCACAAGCAATCCAATAAGCCACATCATCAGCAGAGAAATCAAGCCACAACCCTGGATCTTTTGCTATATTTACTTCATCTTCTGCAGACTGATTCATTTCACCACCATCACCATGGTCCACTAAACTTTCATTTTCAGCAATTATTTCAACCCCAGAATGTCTTGTAAAGCAACTTGAATCAACATTTGCAGTAGAGGTATCAAGAGAATTTACAGGCAAAGTGAGATCAGTAGTGAGACATGTGGTAGATGAACCTGCTTGTGACACCTCGGTGATTCCAACGTCATCATATTTTGATTTTGAAGTGATCAAAGTGGTATTTGTGTCCACTTCTGATGACGGAGATTGGTTTTGATTCAGAATCGGTATATCATGTTGACGTTGTGGTCGTGGAACTTGTGTGAAGAAATCAGTCAGCTTTGCAGTCTTGGACTCTAAATCCAAAGTCTTCTCTTGTTTCTCTTTTGATAGTTTTCGCTTTTGTGCACCACTTAACTGAACACGTTTCATCTTGGTTCTTGGGGTCTGTAAAATACAGAAATAAAAAGAATATTTTATTTGTATATTATGTGGCAATCAACACAGTTACACATATCACAATCTTGGCTTTGTTCTTTTATTCTCAGAAAGACAAAATGGGAACCGTACACAACCAAAGTGGCAATTTAAATATAAGTGGCAATTAAATATAACTCAACCGAAATATCAACTCGAAATGTTGAATACAAATCAAATCGAAAGAAGGAACCAAAAGAAGGAACCGAAAGAAGGAACCGAAACCTATAAAATAAAAATACTTAACATTAGAATTAATAATACGCAATCTATAAAAATATCAATATTAACATTTCACTATTAACGAGCCACATTTTATATTTACATTTATTTATTTATTTAAAACACAATATTTAATTATAGGAAATATGAACATTTGCTTAGGGCCTAAATTGTCCTAACTACGTTTGATGTTATATATACATTACAAATTATTCACTCTGGTTATTACAATCTAAATTCTTTTATACTGTTATGACAATAGATAAATAAATTATAAAATAAAGATACGTGTATGATAAAATATTGTTATATATACAAATAAAGTACACTTCATAGACTTACCCTAGAGAAGAAGAGAGAGCAACAGATAAACTTCTTCAACGCTAATTAACTTAGGTCAGTATATCTTATTATTATAATGGCCGTGATAAACATCACTTGATACAACAGCAATATAGAGAGTTTATAGTTTCTTTTATTTTAATATTAATTTATATTACAATTCTATAAACCTAAATCTTTCTGTAAAACAATACCAAATGATTATGTAAAATATATATTTAATATTATATGCACAAATCACACGTTCAGAATAACTTCCTATAGCACACGAAAATATTTAATCTATATGTATTTTTAATATGGCGCTCAAAGATTTGATATAAACAAAATAATAACGCAAAGCGTAAAGTGTGTGATTACAACGAAATATATTTATTCTCTCAAAAGGGTTGTTGTTCACTACAAATTCAAACAATGAAAAAAAAAAAATACTATATATGAATATATATAATTCAGTTTTCAACCGCTTATAGGCTATAAGCCGCGATTATAATAGTATAATAAATCCATGGTAAATCCGACAATGGAAAATTTCTGTGGTGCCCCCCTTCCCTTGATGCCCTAAGCACGGGCTTATTTTGCTTAATGGTTAATCCGGCCCTGGCTGCAACCACCAGCCGTTCATCTTCTGGTCTCAGTGCCCCTCTTACCAGGAACTCCACGGTTTTATCCCTCTCTATGTATGCTCTGTTCAGCACGTCCTCTTTGTATACTTTGCTGAACTTGCGCTCTTCCCAGTCCTTCTCCTTTTCTTCTGATCTTTTCCTGTTATACCTTCTTTTTATGGTGCTTATCTTTTCCATGAGAGGTTTATTTGCAATGTCTTCAAGCTGGTCAGGTCCTATGCCGGCATCCGCTAGATAATCATTTGCCTTCTTTGAAAGTGATGTTGTTTGAGGCTTTTCACGTTCATGGTCTCTTACAAATCTTACAAGCCTTCCTTCTCCTTCCTTTATGTACTGTACTAATCCTATTGTTGTGGCTTTGTGCACTTGGTCTATTAGCGCAAGCCCTAATCCACCGACCCTTCTTGGCAGGTATAGCCTTGGTGTGCATTGGTTTTTATATATGATCTTATGCGCAAGGAGCATTTTTCTGGTGATTGTATCCAGTTTGTTGATTTCTTGCTGGGTCCAACTGAATATGCCAAAACTGTATGACAGTACAGGTACTGCCAGTAAGTTTATGGATAGGCAAAGGTGGGCAGGACCGAGTTCCAAAAGGACCGAATTCCAGGAACTCGGTCCTTTTTAAGGACCGTGAGCGGGAAAGTCGGTCCTTTTCTCAGTGAAGACCGAAATGAGGAGCGACGGTCCATTTTTAAGCAATTCCGGACGGTCCGGTCCGGTCCGGACGGTCTTTTTTAGTGATTTTAGTGTGTTTAGTGATTATTTGAAGTTCTAAAGAAGTTTGAGGCAAGGACCGGGACCGGGACCGTCTGTCCTTTTTGAGGCCCGGGTGCCCACCTTTGTGGATAGGATCTTATTTTTACTGTACAGTTTTAGGTCGTCCATGTAAAATAAGAGATATTTTTGAGCTGCTCCTTTCCCATGGTCTCATCATGTAGCCTTTGTTTAGGTTATTTATTAGTTGGCTAAATGGGTTTAGTGCCAGCACAAACAAAAGAGGGGATATTGAATCACCCTGGTAGATCCCTCTCTTGATTCTCACACTGGTCACCTCTAAAGTTCCCTTACTGTGATGGAGAGTTAGGTCCAGTGGTGTAGTGCTAAATAAAGAAGTGAGGGAACGCATTTTGAAAGTGTTACTCAGATGCGGGGGGGACAATGGCGAGCGCGGCGAGCCCATACAGCTGGGGGTCCGGGGGCACTGTAAGTCCCCCGGGAAATCTTTTGAAATCTGACCAATTTCAGGGATATTTTGAGGTCATATGCACTGGATATTAGGATATATTCCAAGGTTGAAGATGCAGTATTTCCAGTGTCATTAGATATACGACATCCAGTACGATCAATAAAAATAGCTAACAACTGGAATGATTAACTAAAAAAAAGTTAACAACTGGTACGCCGTGGTGACTGTTTCACCAGATCTTTATAGGCTAGCATTGCCTCAGTCGAAGCTAAAAGAAATGAAACAGTTAATGATTCTTTCTTATATTTCTTCTAGGGGTGGGAATTAAAATTTCATGACGTTAGAGATTTGTAAGTTCGGATTTATTTGAAATAGTGAGGGAACGCCGTTCCATCTACCAAAAAAAGTAAGGGAACGCCGTTCCCACGCGTTCCCACAGCACTACACCACTGGTTAGGTCTGTTGCCCATCGTGTCATAGCTGTTTCTAAGAAGATCCTGATGGTGGGGTGGATCTTGTATAGTCGCAACACTCCCTTCACCCATGAGTGGGGTACACTGTGATATGCCTTTATGTAGTCAATCCATACCATGCTTATGTTTCTCTGTTTCTTTCTGTTGTTTTCCAATATAGCCCTGTTGATTAACAGCTGGTCTTTTGTCCCATACGTTCTTCTGCTACATCCTTCTTGTTCTGGGCCTATAATGTTGTTTTCTTCTGCATGGCTGTAGATCCTATCTGCTATGATTCCTGTTAGTGTTTTGTAGATTGTTGGCAAGCATGTTATTGGTCTATATTTGCTTGGATTCTGGGTTTCATGGGACTTTGGTAGTAATGTTGTTTTTCCTTTTGTCAACCATTGTGGTGCTTCTTCTTCCGCTGTTAGTATCTTGTTGAAGCACCTTGTTAGTTTTCCACTTAGTGATGTTAGCTTTTTCAACCAGAAGTTCTTAATCATGTCTGGGCCTGGTGTTTTCCAGCTGCTGCTTTTTTATTTTCTCCTCAACTTCTTTCATGGTTATTCTATCCATGTTCATCTCTGAGATGTTTCTCACCTTTTCGCCGTTGTAAAGGCTCCCAATCCATTCTGCACCATCATTATGGTTGATTTCATTCTCATAGATGTTCTTCCAGAAATGTTCCACTTGTTCTTTTTCAGGCGGTCTTTCTACGTTTATCTGGCCATTCTTTAATTCTCTAAAGAATATGTATGCTCCAATAAATAATTTTTTGAACATTCAAAATTACATTTTTTGGTCAAGATATTATTTTCAATTAAAGAAACAAACATTATTTTCAATTAAAGAGACAAACAATTAATACAATTTATTTAGAAGATATGCCTTTTAATTGTTCATTTACCTCATTACCTCTCAATAATATAAGAAATCTAATATGACACCATACATTTCACATAAGATTAAGAAGGGGTGGGGGTGACATCAGAAGACCACGTGGTTTTGGAAGGGAGTTTAAGTCATTGGCCACAAATCACCACAAGAGGGGGGACGGGTTTGAATGACCCCTAATATCACATTTTATTTAAATATATTGTGTAAGTTTCCGTTCATATTATATTTTTTTTTTTTTTATATATTTGATTTTATAATTTTAGCACTGATGATGAAAATTGAAGTTTCCGAAACGTTTGTAAATAAACATGTACCATCTCTTCGTCCTCTTATTCCTTGCTATATATATATATACACGTCACCTCAGAATCCAAGTGAAAATTCTACAATACTTTAACATGCTAACAAATGCTTCCAGCTGGGGGTTTAAGGCAAGATAAGTATCTGGTCTCTTTCTAAAGGATTCGATCAATAACATGAATAATTGTGAAGCTCGACTATTTATTTTATTTAATTTGGCCCTTAAGTTTTAGGCTTTACTGGGCTCTTATTAAAAATAAGCAGCTAGTTGTTATAAATTAATAATAATAAATAAATAAATAAGTAAATAAGTATTATTAATAGTTAAAACACGTTACAATATTAAACAATAGTAATGGACATTAATCCTAGATTTTTGTTAGTATGCCATTATTAATCGAGATTTCAACTTGGTTTTAAACAAATTTACAGTCACAATATTTTTTATATCGGCATGCAAGTCATTCCATAGTTTCAATCCAATGAAAATGGGTAGTTTTTGAGATGAAGACAATCTAAATTGAGGTATAACAAGCTTTGATCTATTTCTGGTCTGATACGAGTGGATTTCTTGATGAGTTACAAAATATCTATTTACCCATTGCAAATTAATGATTTTCTTCTTATACTTGTAAATAAAAATAAAATGTACCAGTTTGGTTACTTTGAACTACGCTGGTTGGCAATCCATTTCACAAATTAACTATAAGACTGAAGAAAAAAATATTTAGTTTCATTAGAATTAAAATGTTTACCGCGCTAATTTAAGACTATCACCGCGAGTTCTATCTGCATTTCTGAAAGTGAAATATTTTTTGGCGTCAACATTATCAAACCTTTTAATAATTTTAAATACCTGGATTAAATCTCCTCAAATATGTCCTTTCACAAGTAAGAATAAAGTTAACATTTCTAAACGGGTAGCGTATGATTTGTTTTTGAGTCTAGGAATCATCTTAGTAGCCCGTCGCCGCACTCTTTCCATTCTGTCTGTGTCCTACCATAAATATGGTGACCAGAACCGAATGCAGTATTCCAGGTGGGGGCATACCAAGGAATTATATAATGTCGGCACTGTTTTCTCCAACTTAAATTCAAATGACCTACCAATAAATCCTAAGATTCTATTTGCTTTTCTGACCGTTTCGCTCCATTGCTTAGGGGAAGGTGGGGCAACTCGGGACCCGAAAGGAAATCACAATTTTGTTGGCATATAGGACGAGTATTTGGATCCATTGAATGCTAAAACATTTATCTTCACCTTCTGTCTTCTATTCTGTATCACTTTTTATAGCGTTCTAGCTTTGCATTACGTGTAACTGAAATTTGAGAAAGCCGTTGCAATTTTTTGGTTAAAAAAATCATGGGGCAACTCGGACCCCGGGGTTCCTTTTTGTCGCTTTTTCCAAATTGCAGTACCACGCAGTCACTGATGAAATTTCAGACACGACGATACGTAAAAATCAAACAATGATCCATAAGTAGCGTACACACAAAAAGCAACAAAATAAATTCTTACAGCTTTGGAATTATGAATCAAGGAAAGATTCGCAGATGATAGATCAAATGGAGAAAAAATGAGACTTTCTAATTTTTGTGGAACTGCATGGGGCAACCCGCCCCGTACCACTGTCTCAAGGCCACTGATCAGTATCGGCACCGACGGAGAGAGATTAAAGCTAGATGGCAGCACTAGTGTGGGCTGTAGAGTGGGTGTTCCGAGTTGCCCCGGGATCCCGAGTTGCCCCACCTTCCCCGATTCGGTTTAAGAATGTCGGCAACAATAATACTGTACCTAAATCTGACTCTTCCGTAACCCTCATTAGTGTCTTGTCGCGCATAAAATACTTTTCTTTAACATTGTTTCTACCGATATGCAATATTTTACATTTATCTATATTAAAGTTCATTTGCCAAATTTCCGCCCACTCGAGTAATTTATTAATATCTTCTTGAATCTGCAAACGTTTTGCCGCTGATTTTGTTCGTCCCCCTAGTTTAGTATCATCTGCAAATTTTGAAATTATACTGTTAATTCCTTTGTTGATGTCATTGATATAAATAATAAAAAGAACCGGTCCCAGAAATGATCCCTGAGGCACGCCACTAGTTACACTTTTCCAATTAGACGTTTTGCATTAATGACCACTCTTTGTTTACGTCCACTAAGCCAATTTTCGATCCATTTGAGAACATTACCATCAATTCCGTGAGAATGAAGTTTAGTTAATAATCTTTTATGTGGCACTTTATGAAACGCCTTTTGAAAATCAAAATCAAAATATATAACCAACGGGCTGTTCGTATTGCTTTGGTCTGGCCTAGACATGTTTTTTCCTATCTGACCTAATCTTTGGTGCTGAGTAAAATTAGGTGATGAATCTAAGGTAACAAATCGGGTAGGAAGTTGTTCGTACTTAAGTATAGTTAGGGGTAATGTCTATAGCTTCTAAATTGGTAATGTAAGAGAGAGTTAGGTAGGCTGTTGTGGGACACAGGAATAAAACGGTAGGCTTCAAGGAATACCTAATTCAACGCACCGGTAAGTGCTTTTGATTGTTTGCTAGAACCTAAGTAACCTAACTGGGGTGTCTACCCCACGCTATCACATTTGGCGACGAGGATGGGATTCGGCTCATTTGGTTAAATTTTGTTCATTGGGTTAAATTTGGCTCATTGGGTTAATTTGGCTTATTGGGTTAATTTGGCTTATTGGGTTCAAGTGGTTGTTTGGAAAATTGGATGCAGACTAGTGGGTCGTCCGATTTGGTTTGTTTGTGTGGGGAAGCTACCGTACTATAGCGTAGGTCCCGCCGCCCTAATTCTAAAACTAATTCCTACTCAGCCCTAACTCTAAAACTAATTCCTACTCAGCCCTAACTCTAAAACTAATTCTTACTCAGCCCTAACTCTAATACAATTCACTATTCAGCCCTAACTCTAATAAAATTCACTATTCAGTAACTAGACCAAATTTAAACCTAACCTAACCTACTTCACGTGAGTTGGTCTAATTCGGTTTTGCTCTAGCATGTCGGTGATTGGCCATATAAGCCCCTACGAAGACAATGGGGAGGACTTCGAAGCTTATGCCACTAGGGTGAGGTTGTTTTTCGAGGCAAATTCCATTCCGGATGCTAAGAAGGTACCTACCTTTTTAACTATAATAGGCCCTAAAACGTTTGGTTTAGTTATGGACCTAGTTTCTCCTAAAGCACCGGAAACTTGCACCTATAAGGAATTGGTACAGGCCCTAACCGATCACTACAAACCCAGAGTAGTTCTCATCTATGAACGTTTCAAATTTTATTCAAGGCATCAGACGGGAAATGAAAGCATTGCAGAGTTTGTTGCAGGAATAAAAAGCCATAGCCGTACGTGTAAATTTGGGGACAAATTAGAAAACAAAGGGTGAAAATTCTAATTTTAACATTTCTAGTATAAATCCTCAAAAGGGAAATACTTCGAACATTGGAGTGGAGTACCTATTCTATGAGCAGCAAAGTGGGGAAAATACAGGCCCATATATTGTAGAGGTAGGCCTAGATGGAATTACAGTTCCTCTAGAATTGGATACGGGTGCTGCCCGGACGGTCATGTCCAAGGTAGTTTTTGATAAGATTTTCAAAAACACACCTAAACTACATGCATCTAAAACAATTAGCCATACAGGACCTAACTTTTAGTCAGGCTGTAGAAATAGCTACGGCTAGAGAAGCAGCTGCTAAAGATGTTAGAGCTTTTGGAAATCATAGTAGTAAAGCCCAACACGTAAATAGCTTTAAATCTTCTAGCCTGGCAGACCTAACGAGCCTACTAGACAGGCAAATAAAAGGTATGAGGCGAATACGACTAAGCCTACTAATTCTACTAAGCCTTCCAAGCCATGTACAGGGTGTGGAAAACACCATTGGAAGAAAGATTGCCCTTTTAAAGAAGCAGTTTGCCGAAACTGTAGTAAAATAGGCCACATAGCTAAAGTGTGTTATTCAAAGAAAACAAAGGGTGAAAATTCTAATTTTAACATTTCTAGTATAAATCCTCAAAAGGGAAATACTTCGAACATTGGAGTGGAGTACCTATTCTATGAGCAGCAAAGTGGGGAAAATACAGGCCCATATATTGTAGAGGTAGGCCTAGATGGAATTACAGTTCCTCTAGAATTGGATACGGGTGCTGCCCGGACGGTCATGTCCAAGGTAGTTTTTGATAAGATTTTCAAAAACACACCTAAACTACATGCATCTAAAACAATTAGCCATACAGGACCTAACTTTTAGTCAGGCTGTAGAAATAGCTACGGCTAGAGAAGCAGCTGCTAAAGATGTTAGAGCTTTTGGAAATCATAGTAGTAAAGCCCAACACGTAAATAGCTTTAAATCTTCTAGGCCTGGCAGACCTAACGAGCCTACTAGACAGGCAAATAAAAGGTATGAGGCGAATACGACTAAGCCTACTAATTCTACTAAGCCTTCCAAGCCATGTACAGGGTGTGGAAAACACCATTGGAAGAAAGATTGCCCTTTTAAAGAAGCAGTTTGCCGAAACTGTAGTAAAATAGGCCACATAGCTAAAGTGTGTTTTCAAAGAAAACAAAGGGTGAAAATTCTAATTTTAACATTTCTAGTATAAATCCTCAAAAGGGAAATACTTCGAACATTGGAGTGGAGTACCTATTCTATGAGCAGCAAAGTGGGAAAATACAGGCCCATATATTGTAGAGGTAGGCCTAATGGAATTACAGTTCCTCTAGAATTGGATACGGGTGCTGCCCGGACGGTCATGTCCAAGGTAGTTTTTGATAAGATTTTCAAAAACACACCTAAACTACATGCATCTAAAACGATTTTGAAGAAGTACGGTGACATACAAATACCTATTTGTGGAGAAGCATACGTCACAGTTACACTTAACCAGAAAACTTTGTCTCATCCCTTAACCCTTTTAGTGGTGGATGAGCAAGGGCCTACTCTACTAGGCCGTGATTGGATTGATGCTTTGGAAATGCCAATTGACAAAATCTTGCCAAGGGGTCAGGCAGATGTGCATACACTTCATATCCATCTGACATAGACTCATTGTTAAGGGAGTTTTCTTCTATTTTTGGGCCTGAAGTAGGCAACCTAAAAGGCCATCAGGTCTGCATAGAAGTAGATCCTAATGTAACTCCGAAATTTTGTAAGGCTCGTTCAATTGCGCATGCACTGCGGGAGAAGGTAGATTTAGAAATTGACAGGCTGCTAAAAGATAAAATTATTGAACCAGTCACACACGCTAAGTGGGCTGCCCCAGTAGTTCCTGTACTAAAACCGGACAAGTCCGTGCGGTTATGCGGGGATTACCGTTTAACAGCAAATAGAGCCGTCCTTCTAGATTGCTATCCTATACCCAAGCCTGATGAATTATTTAGCTCTCTTGCTGGGGGAAAATATTTCACAAAACTCGATATGTCCCAAGCCTATGCTCAACTAAGTTTAGATGAAAACTCTAAAGAATTAACTATCATAAATACGCACCGAGGCCTATATAAGTACAATAGGCTATGCTATGGAATAGCATCGGCTCCAGGTATTTTTCAGAGGACAATGGACCAAGTTCTAGGTCACATTCCAGGGGTACTTTGCTTTCTAGATGATGTCCTCATTTCAGGTTCGACTAAAAAAGAACACCTAACTAGATTAACCACGGTTCTAAAAAGACTCCGGGATGCTGGACTTAAGCTAAAGAGAGAAAAGTGTTCATGGGTCACTAACGAGGTTTCATATTTAGGGTTCCGCATAGATGCCTCAGGCATTCATCCAACGGTGGATAAACTAGAAGCAATAGAAAAGGCACCACCTCCACAAAACATCACACAGTTACAAGCTTATTTAGGTCTCCTAAACTTTTATAGGAAATTTTTGCCTAATGCATCGACTTTCCTTGAACCCCTAAATAAGCTATTACGATCTGGGGAACAGTGGAGATGGGAGAAAACTCAAAAGGAAGCATTTGAGGCTTCCAAGGACGTACTACTAAAGTCCACTCTCCTAGTGCATTATGATCCTAAACTTCCTCTCGTAGTTTCAGCAGACAGCAGTTCTTATGGAATTGGGGCAGTGTTATCTCACCACATTGATGGTGTAGATAGGCCTATCTGTTTTGCTTCTAGAACACTAACTGAGACGGAAAGACGATATGCACAAGTGGAACGTGAAGCATTAGCCTTAGTATTTGCAGTAAAAAAATTTCATTTCTATCTATGGGGTCATGAATTTAAACTAATTACTGACCATAAGCCTCTTTTAGGTTTATTTTCACCTAATAAAAATATTCCAGTTATGGCCTCAGGTAGGATTCAACGATGGGCACTGATTCTACAAGCCTATAAATTTGACTTAGTACATCGGTCAGGTAAACTTCTAGGTACGGCTGATGCGCTAAGTAGGTTGCCCTTAGAAAATCCAAATGATTGTGTACCTATACCTACAGAATGGGTTCACTTGGTGGAGTTTTTGGAATCCACTCCAGTATCTGCAGTACAAATAGAGCAGTGGACAAAATCAGACCCTATTCTGTCTAGGGTCATCCATTTCTGCTCAGTTGGTTGGCCTACTAAGGTTGAGAGTGAATTACAGCCTTTTATTCAGCGTCAGTCTGGCCTCTCTATTCAAAATGGCTGTCTCTTATGGGGCCACAGAGTGATTATTCCAAATAAAGGCAGGTCGAATTTAGTGAAGGAACTTCACGCTGAACACATGGGCGCAACAAAAATGAAAGAGCTGGCGAGAGCTTATTTCTGGTGGCCTGGTTTAGATGGAGAACTCGAATCATTGGTTCGTTCCTGTCAAAGCTGCCTAGAGAACAGAGATCTCCCAAGGAAAAGTCCACTTCATCCTTGGGAATGGCCTACTATACCGTGGCATAGGATCCATGTTGACTATGCAGGTCCTATAAATAATATTTATTTCCTAGTCATGGTGGACGCCTACTCTAAGTGGGTGGAAATTTTTCCAACCACTTCCACGACTTCGGGTGTACGATTCGCTTACTCCGTTCAGTTTTCGCTCGATGGGGTTTACCCGTAGTCCTGGTTTCCGACAATGGTACTTGTTTTACCAGTGAGGAATTTCGTTCCTTCGTCCACCTAAATGGCATTAGACATGTCCGGTCTAGTGTTTTCCACCCATCTACTAACGGTCTCGCGGAAAACATGGTCCGTACTTTCAAGTCGGCCTTGCGTCATTCTCGTGGGGAGGAAATGCAAGTGGTGTTGGATAAATTTTTGTTTAAATATCGAATAACACCACACACCACGACAGGGGTGTCTCCCTCTAAACTTCTGATTGGCCGGGGAATTCGTTCAGTTTTTGATTTGTTACGTCCAAACGAAATGTTACAACAACGAGTTTTACGCCATCAGGAAAAACAGAAGTTGTACCACGACACTAAAAGAGGGAGAGTTCTAGAAGCGAAACCTAATGATCCAGTTGTGATTCGCAACTATGGGGCTGGACCAAAATGGGTTCCTGCAACTGTGCAGGAGAGAACGGGCCCTGTTTCCTTCAAGTGCCAACTAGAAGATGGTCGTTCTATTAAACGCCATCAGGACCAGATATGGGAACGGGAAGTGCAGAAGGACCAGAGTCTTCCGGAAGAGAGAACTGATCCTCCGGAAAATGGTTCAACTTGCCCGCCTATACAGGTTGCACCTGATCCTACTACATCAACCCCGCTCCGCAGGTCGTCTAGGGTCCCTCATCCCCCTGACAGACTAAACTTGTAGGGGAGGAGTGAGGTGACGTGTATGTATATATATGTATATAGTCTAAAAGTCACTAAAGAGTAAATATCACTAAATCTAAGCTGAATGGCAAGACGAAGCCATAAACGAACCAACGGGCTGTTCGTATTGCTTTGGTCTGGCCTAGACATGTTTTTTCCTATCTGACCTAATCTTTGGTGCTGAGTAAAATTAGGTGATGAATCTAAGGTAACAAATCGGGTAGGAAGTTGTTCGTACTTAAGTATAGTTAGGGGTAATGTCTATAGCTTCTAAATTGGTAATGTAAGAGAGAGTTAGGTAGGCTGTTGTGGGACACAGGAATAAAACGGTAGGCTTCAAGGAATACCTAATTCAACGCACCGGTAAGTGCTTTTGATTGTTTGCTAGAACCTAAGTAACCTAACTGGGGTGTCTACCCCACGCTATCACACTATGCTACTCCAACCAACTAGAATTGTGATCCCATAGAGCTGATGTGACTTCTCAATGCTACCCCAGGCTAATAATATCCAAATAGAAAAATAAATTTATATAACAGAACACTTTAATACTAACAAGACAATATTACACGAGCTTGCCAATCCTTTAATTTTACTTTGGGAATGATTTTCTTATAACTCAATTTTACTCCCACATTCAAATTTAACTCAATTAGTTGGCACAAAATGACTCAATTTGTTACAGCGGAAAAACTTAATAATGATTAGCGTCTACAATTTAGCAATTAGAACTCAATACCTAACTTAACTTACTTAATATTATTCCTGAGATTATACCCATATTAATTGTTTACACAATTTCTTAATAAATTGATACAGACCAATGAAATAGATGCGAGGACTATAATTAATTAACCTTACAACTTGAACTGCAATATTCCATATAATTACCATGTACCCATCACCAGGATCTAAAAATACACCATTGGGCCCTAATCATCATGCAGGGCCATACCATTGTTAACTCCAGTTGTAAGTATTTTCATTATGGTTAACCTTTATGTACCAGAAACTCTTCTTGAATGCCACACTGAATTAATAAGCCTTATTTCTGCACATCAAGCCCTTGTGCTTAGTCTCTAGAGAAATTAGTTTTCTTTCATTGGGCAACTAACAATTGAAAAGGATTGTTCTACTTCCAGATACCCTAGAGAAGCCTCCAGTGCTCTTGACTCTGAAACTTTGTACCTGTGCCAGCTTGGAATCTTTTCCAGTACCCACTAGGAATTCCTCTTGTCTGGCTATTTCTCACTTGTCCATGGGTGGGCCCTTCTGTCCTCTACACCCATTCAAGCTGGAGTAACTGGCAAACTGACAAGCTGTTCAGTGCCTCCACTGATTCTACCTTATGATGTGCCCCAACAGCATTTCCAACTCAGCGACACAACACTTAATCCCATGGTAGAATGAAGAAAATTTTTTGTTTACTTTGTGTCATGCCCCAAATCTATTTTACTATACACCAGATTTCATGATAAAATCCACCAGATCCACTTCCTTAAGCACCACACTTATTTTGACTTGCTACAAATATCATTAAGGAAATTAAGCAGAATTAGCAAGACAAGAATCATTACGTCGAAAGTCGTATTGAGAATCTTTGATTAATTTATTAATTTCTAAGTGATTAACTATTTTGTCCGGAACGATCGTCTCCATAAGCTTACCAACTACTGAAATCAGACTAATGGGACGATAATTTCTCGGAAGCAATTTGTCCTCGTTTTTTGACCTTCGATGCAAGGACCCGATTCTTGTTCATGACACATCGTCTTGTGATGATCCATGTGTATGAAGTTTCATTAATTTATGTTGAGCGGTTCAAAAGTTTCGTGGACATGAAAAAGCTCCATATTACCTTTGATCTCCATTTGTTCCCTCGACCAGACCCCAAGCAAGGGGTGGTAAAATGGGTCAGTTTGCCGGGGCCGTCACCTCTAGGGGATCGTCATACATCACATTCTAGGCCTATAATACCAACTTATGAGGTATCAGTGGGTTTTTTTGGGGGTGTAAAATAGTTATAACCTCCAGATTTAGTGTTTGGTGAATAGTATATATATATATATATATATATATATATATATATATACATATAGGGGTGGGCCGTAAGTTTTCCATACATAGGAAAATTTAACGTTTGTTTTTATGTTTCAGATACCCTAAGAATATGCGTTGCAAGATCTTGTTTACTGATGAAGCAAATTTTTACGTCAATGGAGAGGTTAATCGGCAAAACATACGTTATTGGAGTAATGCTAACCCTAACTGGGCTGAGTCGACGAAGATGCAAGGTGCCGGTAAAGTGATGGTGTGGGCCGGGATATGGGGTGACAGAATTATTGGACCAATTTTTGTCAGTGGAAATCTTAATGCCGAAAGGTATCTTAACATGTTGCAAGAAGAGATTTTCCCATCCCTGCTAAACGAGGAAGGTAACTTCCCAGTTTACTTCCAGCAAGATGGAGCTCCACCTCATTATGGTCTTCACGTGCGTCGGTATTTGGATCAGCAGCAGTTTCCGGATGCTTGGATTGGTCGGCGTGGTCCTGTGGAGTGGCCTCCCAGATCCCAGATCTCACCCCCCTTGATTTCTATCTTTGGGGGCACTTGAAGGCCATGGTGTATCAGGAAAAGATACGAGACATAAATCATCTAAAGGAACGTATCACCAACGCCATTACAAGCATAACGTCAACTGTGCTAATGCGTGTTCATCAACAGTGGGGAACACGTATGAAATGTGTTTTCAAAACAATGGCAACCATGTAGAGCATATTATATAAATAAAAATGGTTGTCCATAAAAAAATGTTTATTTTTCCTATGTATGGAAACTTACGGCCCCCCTGTATATATATATATATATATATATATATATATATATATATATAATAATATATATAATAATATATATATATATATATATATATATATATATATATACACACACACACACACACACAGTAAGTTAAAGTGGAGAACTGAAGTATTTTTATAGGCTTTTAGAATAAATTATAATATATTTTCTTTAGATATTGTCTTCGGCTAATGACGTTAAACTTGAACCACTCTCATTTTGGCTGAAAAGAGGGCTATTACGCGAGCACCTAATAATAAGTCCTACAACTATTATACAACTACTTCTACTACTATTAAAATTAATCTTATTTCAGCTAAAATTTTAATTAATAAATTTAAACATTTAAAATAAATATAGATTTATTTGTTTACTAGTTAAACCATCTCTGTGTTTCATTGTTGTACATGACATGATATTCGGAATCTGAACAAGCAATTAGTTAATTATTATTAAACATACTATATATTCATGTCATGTCTGTTTATAAACAAAAAGCTGAAATTCAGAAGCGTAAAGAAGCCATATATAAAAGGGGTAAAAGAGAAGCCAAGGGTCACTAATCGATACTAAATTTTTTTCCCAAATGACAAGGCACCTCAAAATTCTTGGCCTGGCTCAATTCAAATGGAAAACTTGAAGAAAAACAGCTAGGAATTGAAAATTAAGTTTCAGGTGTGTCTTCACTAGCTCTAGTCTTAGGGGAATGTTGGCAAGCAAATGGAGATAGTAGAACAGACAACCTGACGATTCTTGTTGCTCAAGTGCTCCAGGAATATGACCTAAACCTAAGTTCATTACGCTGAAATGAGGAAGATAGCAAAGAATATGCTCAACGATATTGAAGGTGCGAGTTTTCCTAAATTTCAATTTCTTCTAACAGCAGAGAAAATTTTCTAGGCTGGCTTGTGTGGAGAGTTACAAGGAGTTACAAGGAAAAGTAGTACCTCAAAAGGCCTTGCGGCCCATACCGAGGAGGTACCAACTACCAATGGCAAGGTGCCAGGGAAAAATTCATATACCCTCAAATAGTGTGCAAAATTCGGTCTAACCTTTTCTTGAACAGATCCACAGAAGAACTGTTCACAACTTCTGAAGGTAGCCTGTTCCACGTGTCACAGATCTTATAGGTAAAGTAATTCCCACACACACTAGTCCTAAACCGTTTCAACTCCAGTTTCCAACCATTGTTGCGAGTTGGGTTATCATTTAAACTAAACATGCTTCTAAAATCGACATTGTTGAACCCGCGTAAGAACTTGAAAACCTCGATGAGTTGACCGCGTAGCCTCCGAGTTTCCAGCGAAAACAAATTCAGGGCGCGTAAGCGTCGATTGTAGCCCATATGCCTAACGGAAGGGATTAACTTTGTGGCCCTCGCCTGCACTCGCTCCAGCCTCTCAATATCTTTCCTGAGGGTGGGCGACCAGAACTGCACAGCATACTCCAGGTGCGGCCGAACCAGAGAATTGTACAGAGAGAGCACAATCTCCTTGTTCCGAAATCGAAATTTCCTCCTGATATAACCCAACAACTTATATATATGGGCTTTCTTTTCCACCTCTACGCACTGTTTGGTAAACTTAAGGTCGCTGCTAATTAGCACACCCAAATCCTTTTCCAAATCAGTGGCCTCAATATTACTCCCCAACATGGAGTAGTCCGACTTGGGATTGGCGTAGCCAATGTGCATCACTTTGCATTTACCCAAGTAAAACGGCATTTGCCATTTTTCCGACCACTCTCCTATCCAACGTAGGTCCGCACGCAGTTTCTCGACCGCCTCTGGCGTCCCAACATTGGCCCCAAGCTTGGTGTCATCAGCGAATTTGGCGATCCTACTGACGATGCCAGCGTCGATATCATTTATGTAAATGATAAACAAGTGACCCCAAAACGGAACCCTGAGGAACCCCGCTAGTGACCGAGGCCCAACCCGAACTAGCCCCTTTAATTACAACCCTCTGCCGCCTATTCTGCAGCCAGTTTTCAATCCACCTACCTACTTCCCCACCGATACCCAGCGCGCGCACTTTCGCCACTAACCTTATCAAAGGCTTTCTCAAAGTCGAAATAAAGTATATCAATCGCCCTACTCTTATCGTGTTCACTCCACATGACGTGGAAAAACTCGAGCAAGTTGGTGAGACACGACCTATGCCGTCTAAACCCATGTTGGGAGTCCCCAAGCAGCTTGTAGGAATCCAAATGGTCAACAATCCTATCCGCTATTATCCCCTCTAATAATTTACCTACAACCGTAGTGAAACTAATGGGACGATAGTTCCCTGGACTTTTGTGATCCCCTTTCTTAAAGATAGGGGTCACATTGGCTTCCCTCCAGTCACCAGGCACCTGGCCCGTCTCCAACGATTTGTTGAAGACTAATGTACCTTACGCCTGGCTCGGGGATGACGCGGGTATCCTCCCTGGTGAACACTCCCGCAAAGTACAATCAGCACATTAGCGATGTCCGCGTCGGAGGTCCGCAGAACGCCGCTTCAGTCCTTTAACGGACCTCTCATGCTTCTAATGGGCTTTCTACTATTAACATAACTGAAGAACTCCTTAGGGTTCCCCTTGCAGAGTCTTGCCACCCAGAGTTCTTCGATACGTTTTGCTAGCCTAACCTTCGTCTTCACTTCCCTGCACAGGCGGACATGCGTCTCACTGTTCTCATGGGAACGATTGGCCTTCGCCCTCCTATATACAGCTTTCCTATTTCGGATAGCCAAAGCGATGTCACGACTGAACCACTTAGGCTGCGTTGAAGCAGGGGTGACCGGTTTTGAGGGTATGGCAGCAGACTGCAGCACCATAAACTCGTCCCGGGATGCACTCCACACTCCCTCAACATCGCCGCCGACCTCTAACCCCATCTCACCTACGCTATCCCGGAGGCCAACAAAGTCCGCCAGCTGTAGATCGAGCTTACTGCCTCTAGTCACTACGCTTCATCTGAGGGACACACACACAGAACCTAATCAGACCGTGATCACTCTCGCCCAACGATTCGTCAACCGTGAGGCCAGTGACGAGGTTGTCTTCGGTCGTGAATACTAAGTCTAGAACGCTTTCGCCTCGTGTAGGCCCATTGACCCACTGAATGAGGAAGTTTTCATCAGCAAAGTCAACTAGCCTCCTCCCTTCGGCATCAGCAGTCCTGTCTTCCCAGTTTATGCCGCGACAGTTGAAGTCTCCTAAAACTACACACACCCTTTCCCCTAGCAGGCTACCGAGTTCGGTGTACAGGGCTGTATCCTCCTCGAGGAGGAGATGCGGAGGTCTGCAAGATTTTCATAATTAGAAGTGTACTTTCTTTGCCTTCTCTCTAGCAAAGTGGTAAATATTCTGATGAAATTTAAAGTACGAGCTGTCTTTCAATTACAATGGTTCCCAGATCTGTCAGTCGGTCTTGGGCATTGGTGGACCGCAGATAATATTTTATCCGTTTCAGTTTGACTATGATAATCACTATAAAATGTATGTTCATTAATTATATTTCCTCTGTTATTTGATAAATTGCTTTATTAATATTTTTAGATTTTATCCCCCTCTTTCCGGGCCCCCTAGAGGTCGGGGCCCATGGGGTTTACCCCGATTTCCCCGCCCTCTCAGCGGCCTTGTCTGAGGGAAGTTGGTTCCAGATATTAACTACTTTATAGGAAAAGAAAATGCCGCAGATAGAGGTACTAAATGTCTTTAGTTCCAGTTTAAACCCATTACTTCTTGTCGGATTGGTATTAAGTGAGAATAAGTTCCTGTAGTCTACCCTGTCTATCCCATTGAGCATCTTAAGGACTTGAATAAGCTGACTGGGCAATCTCCTCGTCTCTAAGGTAAACACAATGCCGGATTAAGATCCTCTGGGGCCCATAGGCACCTAGGCTTTGGGGGCTCTTCCTCGTAGTTTGTAATGTTAGAAAAAAATATTGTATCATACTGAAAAACGTTTTTTTTTAATATTACAACACTTTTTTAAAGGAATAATGAAAAAGCATAATACCAAAAACAGGCTTATTGTTTCATTATTTTATTTACAACATACGAGGGCCACTCAATATATTTTGCCCCACCTTTTTTTTTTCTTTCCAAGTTCCTTTGTAAGTTCCAGAAATTTTGTACAAAAGTAGTTACATACCTTTTTCACAAGTTTTTATTTTTCCACATGTCTTCATCCTTTTCTACTGCTTTCCTCCACCTCGAAACAAGGGCCTTTATTCCTTGCTGTACCCAAGTCTCATCCCCAGTCACAATTCGTAAAAGGAAGTCATCCCCTTCTGTCTCGTATCGAACCAACGACTCAGAAGCAATTTCTTTTCTTTGGGCTTTGTGATATTCAGTCAGTTCGCGAGGAACAAACCGTGAACACACTTTTGAGTATCCCAGTTGCTGAATTATCGTATTCACACTTCTTTCACTAATTCCAAGCTCCAGTGATAGCTCTTTGTATGTGGCGCGCCGATTTGATCGAATGATGCTGTTAGCACGTTGCAGTGAGATGTCACAGCCGATGCCGTGCTACCGCTGCGTGGCTCATCATCGAGGCTGGCTCTCCCTCTCTCCGATGATCTCACACGTTTAGACCAGCATCCAACTTTGCTTCGATCAACAGCATCATCTCCGTAAACGTTTTGTAGACGTTTGTGAATATATCCAACTGTTTCCTTCTCTGCGGTTAAGAACTCGATAACAGCTCTCTGTTTCCGACGCACATCACTGGCAGACGCCATTTTTGAAACTGCGTTAACCATCGGTTTTATACAAGGGCGTTTAAAAGCAGTTTTATACAAAGAGGGGAGGTTCAAACTGGAAAAAACCGGTTATGTGAAGCGCAGAAAGTTCAAACTTATGGCCCAAAAGACATTTCAGCCCCATGGCCTATTATTTCAAATATATTGAGTGTCCCTAGTACATTTGTCTGTGAAGTCCAGGATTCTACCAATCAAATGACTTGGATCATCCAAATCACTTGATGTACCGTAATGAAAAAATCAATTATATTACGTTTTTAACATTTTAATTTATATCTTAAGATTGAAATATAAAAATAAGCCATTAATACTGCTCTATTTCTATTTTTAGAACATAACAAGGATTTGTAAAGTTGTAAAAGAAAAACTGTATGTAGAAAATAGAAAAATTATATTGATTTTAAATTGAATGAAACCATAACAAATATAAAATCATTGAAGAAAAGGAATTTGAGAAAAGCTGACAATTACTAAATGAAATAAAAAAAGATTGACAAAATAATGTGTGTGTGTGTTTTTCCAAATAACACGAGAATCAGTCACATTTTCACCTTTCGACCTACGGGGGCTCCATAGCCTTAGGGGCCTCTAGGCACGTGCCTACTATGCCTATTGGGTAATCAGCACTGGGTAAACAGATTTAGGCGCTCCAATCTCCGTTGGTAGTGTTGCATTCTCATTGAAGGGATCAATTTTGTAACCATTGCTTGTACCCTTTCTAATCTTTCTATATCCTTCCTAAAAGACGGAGACCAAAACTGCGCACAATATTCCAGTTGAGGTCTGACTAGTGAATTATAAAGAGACATTACAGTCTCTTTGTTCCGAAACTGGAACTGTCTTTTAATATAACCTAATATTTTTAAGCCCTCTTTTCGACTTCTGCACAATGCTTCGACGGTTTGAGATCATTACTGATGTAGACTCCTCAGTCTTTCTCTAGACTGGTCTCAGTCAAGTTCCTTCCCAAGAGAGAGTAATCGGTCTTCGGGGTTTTATAACCTATGTGCATTATCTACTCAAAATTAATAAACAAAGACTTAGCTCACTTCACTTACCTAATAAAAGGGAATTATTAAGCACGATCATCTATCACACGCGGCCACACCACAACACCGACAGGCTGTGTGTCTACACTTGCCAGGCCACAGTCAGACAAAGTTGCCAGAACAAGATTTCCTGGATACCATACATTAGCCCAATAACTTTTTATTTCTCATTTTGCAATTCTTATTTCTCATTTTAATATACCCACAATATTTCAAGTATTTATGATAACATGGAAAGTTATGATGGGAAGATGATCTTGCAAAATATTTCAAGATTGTACTGAAACAATGAGTGTTGATCGTATAATTTCTGAATGGCTACAATTATTAGCGACTCTAGCGAGCATTGCAAACAGAGCTACATTTGAAGATGCCTTATTTTTTTTTAAAGTTTTGCATTTTTATGTATCTTGACAATAAGAAATTGTGGTCTTAAAGTCTACCAAAGATCATTAATGTAATTGTAGCTTGTACTGTATGTGAAAGATGTTTCTGATGTACGGTCGGCCTATTGGTATGAAGTTTATATAATAATATAATGACGATAATGTTAATAATATATTTGCACTTGATGTTTCAACATGTTATATATGTAATTTGATTCAAAGTATATTTGCGCCTGATATTATCCATTACCAGACATTTTTAAAGTTACATGTAGTATAATACTTTATATTATTAAAGTAAATGAAAAAGACCAAAAAATTTATTTGCAAACAATATAACAATTTACATCTGTTATAATGCCGATATTAGCAAAATTATTGTTTGCATCCGATATTATATATTCATTTCAAATCATATTATTTACAAGTTTATGTTACAATTTACGACGGGCGAAAAACAAAATTATCGACGCTAGTAGCTAGTTATCAATATACCAGGTGGCATTCTTTTCTAGTTTGGCCTATTTTTTGTTATAGAAATAAATACAGTACAATAGTTTCTACACATAAATAACACAAACATTATATGAGCTCAGTTCAACTGATGACCACCCGATAGATTGCTTTCCCACACTAGTTTTGCTACACAAGTCAATTGGTCTACTGCTGACTGACTGAATAATATTTATATACAGCGACATATATAATATTTATGTACCTAACGCCACAGTGACCTGTCACTAATCCGTTCGTCACCTGAATAGTATTTATCAAAGACTGCCGCCTGACTAGTCACCTGTCTGAATAATATTTATCAAAGTATGCCGCCACATACGGTCATCAGTCAGGTCATGGTCCTCGCCTGAAGAATATCCACCCCGAGCGCGCCCACCTGAAGAATCTCCACCCCAACGCTACCGGAGGTTGAAAATTACAGAACAAAACAAATCAGGATTCCCTAAGGCTTCACGAAAGTCATGAGGCCTTTCCACTTTTCAGCTGGCCTCGAGGACGAGGCCAAGCCCACTTTTGAGGTCCGACGCTGAGGCCTGCAAAATATCTACACTACTTCCTAATTTCGTATCGTCTGCAAATTTGGAAATTGTACTTAGGAGCCCGACGTCTATATCGTTAATATAAATGATAAATAAAGGACCCAGAACGGAACCCTGTGGGACACCACTGGTGACGGGCGCCCACTCCGAAGCCACTCCATTTATTACCACTCTCTGCTCTGTCTTTTAACCACTCTTCAATCCAGTTGGAAACGAGCCGGGTGATTCCTAGTCCTCTGATTTTAGCCATAAATCTCGCGTGAGGGACTTTGTCAAAGGCTTTTTGAAATTTGAGATACACTATATCTATTGCCTTACTTGCATCGTATAGAATATGCGTATTATGGAAAAAATCTAACGGGTTTGTCAGACAAGATCTATGTCGTCTAAATCCACGTTGAGAATAAAATATTAGATTGTTAGATTCAAGGTGATGCACAATACGTTCCGTAATGATGGACTCCAACAGTTTGTTGACAATTGATGTTAAACTGATGGGACGGTAATTACAAGTATTTTCCCTTTCACCCTTTATATATATATATATATATATATATATATATATATATATATATAATGAAAATGTTTGCCGTTGTGTTGATCCTTCTGTTCATATATATATATATATATATATATATATATATATATATCCCCCTCGATTAGGTACTCCGGCTTGCCGGGCCGAGGGGGCTCGTACACCTCGTGGGTTGTTGGGGTTTCCTCAACTCCTCGCGGGGTGTGAGCGAAGAGTTACATAGTTGCGTGTTTTTTTTTTTTTTTTTTTCCCTCCTTTTCTTTCTTATTGCTCCCCCATTTTTTCCGTCTCTCCCGGAATTTCTTTTGTCTTGACTCGGTCTTGTGCCTCTGTTAATTGTAGTATCCCCCCCCCTCTGTTTGTATTTTACAGTCTTGGGGTCATCGGGTGCACCCGCCGGGGGGGCATCGCTCCGTGGATGAGCCGTGCTCTGGGGACGGTACGGGCGCCCGGACCGCTGCTGCGTCTGGATTGGGTCTTTGCTTGGCCCTTAACGGACAAATCTCCGTAGTGCCAATCTGCTGTTTTTGAAACGACAGTCAGGTTGGGGGGGTGGGCTACCCGGGACGTTGGGCCTGCGCCTTGAAGGATGCAGCGGCGGATGGTGCATTGCCTTGGGTCCGAGGTTGTCTTTTTTGTAAAGCTATCGTTTATGGGTTCAATTTCTAAACTTCAATCCCCTCCTGTTGACGACTCTGACCCGCCCTTGGATTTGGATAAGACTACTACTTCTGGTCGTTCAGCGGCCTCTGCCTCCGCTGGATTGACCTTCAAGCCGTATGGCCCCCTCTCGTCCTCTGCGGCGTCTGGCTCTCGTGGCCGGACTCGTGGTGGCCGTAGGGCGGGGTCTTCGCGGCCCTTGTTCTCTCGCCCACTCTCGGTTACCGTTACACATGGACCTGTCCCGGCTGTCAATTTCTGTCCGGTGGACAGGTTCCTTGTTCTCCGCCCTTCCGCTGGCTCCCTTCCGGGCAACTCGGAACGGGTGTTTCAGCGCTTTAAGACGGTGGGGGTTCCCTGTCGTTATGATATCCGCCCTCTGAAGGATGGGTCTCTTCTTTCGAAGTCCCGTTCTTCGGGGGTGACTGAGTCCCTTCTACAGTTGCAGGATGTCTTGGGTTGCAGAGTTTCTGTGACTCCCCATCCGCAATTGAATAGCTGTCAGGGCACCATTTTCGCTTCCCGTCTGCTGTCAATCCCGGTTGGCGAGTTGCAGGAGGATCTTGCCCCCCAGTGGGTAACGAAGGTCTTCCGCTTTTCGTCGCGCCGGGATGGTGCTCTTACCCCGTCCGCTCGTCTGCTCCTGACCTTTGACTCCCTTGTGCCTCCGGCCCAGGTGTTCTGGGGCGTGGGTGATCGC
The DNA here is from genome assembly GCA_023014485.1 of Bathynomus jamesi. Taxonomy (NCBI): domain Eukaryota; kingdom Metazoa; phylum Arthropoda; class Malacostraca; order Isopoda; family Cirolanidae; genus Bathynomus; species Bathynomus jamesi. The sequence continues at coordinate 178,773 of JAJOZX010004989.1, read as the reverse complement.
CGGTCGTGTGAGTTTTCGGTGCGACCATATGTGCCTGACCCGGTTCGCTGCTTTGGCTGCAACCGGTTCGGCCATGTTAGCTCTGCGTGCCGCCGTGAGGGTAAGCTATGTGTCCGCTGCGGTGGGCCTGCGCACCCTACCCCGTGCACGAAGCCCCCGCGGTGCTCGAACTGCTCAGGGGCCCACCCTTCCTCCTCTCGGGACTGCCCCGTTTTCAAATTTGAATTCGAGGTGCGGTCCTTAAGGACTACCGAATTCCTTAGTGCGCGGGAGGCGCGCGATAGGGTCGTCCGTGACCGGGAGCCGCGGCGGGGGTTGTCCTATGCTGCGGCTCTTGGCCCTGGTGGGTCCTCGGGCCCCTCCCGTGCTACCCCGGCGTCTACCGGAGTGGTGCCCCCCCTGGAAGTTCCGGGGGTTGGTGGTGGTCCTGGCGCCGCGGGTCCTTCTTGTTCCTCTGCCTCACTTTCAGACATCCCATCTGATTCCCTGCCTACAAGTCAAGTGCCCCTTCTCCCTCTCCGGCCTTGGGGTCTGGATCCTTGCCTACTCGTCTCTCGGGTGGGGAAGGTGATGCCCGAAGGGGAGGAGGAAGCGTCGCCGTGGTCGGAGTCGGAGTCCTCCAGACCCGATAATGACCGCTGCTCGCCCTGCTTCCCCTTCTTCACCGGAGGGGAAGCGGCGCGCCGCTCCTAATCCGCTCTGGACCCCCCCCCCTATACGGAGGGCTGGTGAGGCGTCACCTCCCGGTGCCCCGACCAGTGTCCGGGTGTCGGTTGAGGTACACCGCCCCATGACACCCTCGATTACTGACTCTGTTCCCATGGTGGACCCGGTCGAGAGGAGCCTGGCCCTTCTTCATGGAGTCTCTTTCCCTTCGGCTCCTGCTGAGAGTGGTCGGGTCTCTCTCCTGGATCTACCTCTCCCACCTGTGGTGGGCCTTTCCTCCCCCCACCGTCAGTGCTTGTCTGGTTTGACGAGCCCTCGAACATCTGGTTATCCCCAGCCCCCCTCTGGTGGGGAGTCGGGGGTTTCGGCTGGGTCCGTCTCGTCGTCTCTCCCCCCCAAGGGGAGCCCCCCTCTGAACTCCCTGTTCCACTCTCCACCTCTCGCTCTACTATGGGTGAAGCAGTTGCGGGGTCGGTGGCCCCTACCCCCCCGTTCGGGGTGAGTCGGGGAAGCCGATTCCGTCCCTGGTTGCGGACCGTTGAGTTTGCTGCTCAGCTTGGTCCGTGGCTATTTCTCTGTTTTCTCTGCCTCTTATAATGCCACTTCCCCTTACAGTTCCATTTTGCATTGGAACTGTAGGGGGCTTTTAGCTAACTGAGAGAACCTTGCCTCCCTGCTGAAAAGCGAGCGGCCTTCCTGTGTTTGTCTCCAGGAGACTATCCTGGCTGCGCGGGGACTCCCTCGTCTCTCTGGCTATGTTGGTTTCCCTTGCACCCCGGATGAGCACACACGCCGGCGGGGTGCGGCGATTTATGTGCATCATTCGTTACCATCGCGAGGTGTGCCTCTTCGCACTTCCTTGCAGGCTGTGGCTGTGCGGCTATTTTTAGATCGCCAGTACACTGCCTGCTCGATTTATATTCCTCCTCATGACCCTCCTTCTCGCGACGCGGTTCGAGAGTTGTTGCAAATACCTCGACCGTTTCTCCTCCTCGTGGACTTTAACAGTCGCGACCAGGCTTGGGGACATGTCCGGTCGACTAATGTTGCTGGTATGTTGCTCTCCTTAATGGAGGAACTTTCCTTTGCAGGCCTCAATTCCGGTGAACCTACTTACTTCCACGAACCCACGGGTTCATTTACCTGTATTGATCTCTCCTTGGTGTCCCTCGATGCCTTACTCGATTTTTCGTGGAAGGTGTTGGGGGACTCTTATGGCAGTGATCATTACCCAGTCTGTCTTGAGCCGGTCGGACCGCAGCCGGGTGTCTCGTCTCGACCGAGGTGGTGCCTTGCGCGGGCTGACTGGCCATCCTTCAGAGCTCGTTCCGTCATTGCCCGTTCGGTGTTGAGCTTTGGCTCTGTGGATGAGAACTTGGAGTTCTTCGAGCGGGTATTGATGGGCGTCGCGGAGGACTGTATTCCTCGATCTTCCGGTAACCCACGGACGCGTAGCGTCCCGTGGTGGACTCCAGCATGTCACCGGGCGGTGTGCGAGAGGAAGAGGGCGACGCGCCGCTTCCACCGCACCCGGCGCGCGGACCAATTGATTGAGATGCGGCGGGCGAAGGCTTTCGCCCGCTGGACTCTCAAGTTGGCCCGTCGGGCCTCTTGGCGTGTTTTTGTGTCCGGCATTTCCTCGTCTACCCCTTCTGCTACTGTGTGGCGGAAGGTACGTAGTATCGAGGGGAAGCCGGTCCCTGCTAGTCGCCCTGTCCTTCGGAACGGGGACGGCTTCCTTTCGGATCCTGCTGCTGTGGCCGATCGGCTGGCTGGTGCTTTTGCTGCTGTTTCCCGTTCGCCTTCAGCTGCGGATCGTCATTTGTCGAATGTTACGTTCCCGCCGCCTGGGAACGAGCCCTATAACCATCTCTTTACGATGCGGGAACTTCGGGCTGCCTTGGCAACCCGTCGTTCTTCCGCCCCTGACCCTGATGACATTCCGTATGACTTTCTTTGGAATCTGCACCCGATGGCATACTCTTCTTGATGGATCTTTTCAACCGGGTGTGGGTTGAAGGGTCGTTCCCTTCCCGTTGGAGGGAGGCGATTGTGGTCCCGATACCTAAGCCGGGGAAGGATCCGGCGGAGGTGGCGGGCTATCGGCCTATTGCCTTGACGAACTGCTTATGCAAGCTCCTTGAAAAGATGGTGGCCGTCAGACTTTCCTTTACACTGGAGTCGCTTGGGTTAAACCCCCCGACCCAGTATGGCTTTCGTCGATTTCGGGGTACTCTGGACCCCCTTCTCCTCCTTGGTCATGATGTACGGGAGGCCTTTTCCCGCCGGAATCTTGTTCTGGCCGTCTTTTTTGATGTCCAAAAGGCCTATGACACGACCCGTAGGGGAGTTGTCATGGACCGTTTGAAGTCTCTTGGTTTTGTGGGCTTTTTGCCCACATTTCTTCGTAACTTCCTCTGCCGTCGCACTTTCCGCGTCCGTAATGGGGCGGCCCTATCTGACTTGTATGTTCAGGAGGAGGGGGTGCCCCAGGGGTGTGTCTTGAGCGTCTCCTGCTTCAATCTGGTCATGTCTGCGCTACCGGGAGCCCTTCCGCCCTCGGTGCGATGTTCCATCTATGCCGACGATCTGGCTGTCTATGCCGCGGGGACGAGTCCCCCCTCGTGGAGAGGCAAGTCCAACTCGCGGTCAATCGGGTTGAACGGGCGTCGTCGGTGGGCCTTACGCTGTCTTCCCCGAAGACTTCGTGTGTGGCCTTCCTTTCGCCGAGGAGACGGGGATCTGGCGCTGTCCCGACCTTTAATCTTACACTCGGGGGTCAGCCTCTGGCCCTCGTTCAGTCAGTGCGTTTCTGGGTATGGTTTTCGACAGCCGTTTGAGCTGGGTTCCCCACCTTCGCCGGCTGCGCGAGTCTGCAAGACGTACCCTGGATTTGCTGGGACATCTGTCGCATACTACATGGGGCGCGGATAGACGGACACTCCTCCGTTTGTACGTGTCCCTGGTACAGTCAAAAGTAGATTATGGGAGTGTGGTGTATGGCTCCGCCTCCCGTACGGCCCTTCGGATACTGGATCCGGTCCTCTCGAGAGGACTGCGCATGTCATCTGGCGCCTTCCGTTCCTCTCCGGTTGATAGTCTGCAGGTTGAGTGCGACATCCCTCCCTTGGGGGATCGGAGGTCGTTCCTCATTGCTAAGCACTATCTCCGGATCCTCCGTCTTCCCACCTCTCCTCTGTTCCAGGCGGTGGAGAGGGCGTTCTGCCGGGATGGGGGTTGGTATTTCACCGACACGGTGGCCTCCCTCCTCGATGGTATGGGCACTCCTCCTCCATCCGTTATACCGTTCTCTTTCAAGGGTGTTGCACCTTGGAAGAGCACCCCTGTTGCGTGCTGTAGGGCGTTGCGCCCCGTTCGCAGGGCCGATTCTGACTCTGCCTTTCTTCGGTCTCTGTTCCTTCAGCATGCGGCGTGTCACTCTGCATGTGTTGCGGTCTTCACGGATGGCTCGAGGTCGTCGGGGGGCGTTGGGGCCGCGGCTGTTCCCCAGTCGTTTGCCCTTGCTCCCCGATGTACCCGTCTCCCTGATGAGGCTTCCGTTTTCACGGCGGAGCTCTATGCCATTCTGAGCGCTCTGGAGGTGGTGCGGGAGCATCCGGATGGGTCGTTTGTCATCTATTCGGATTCCCGCAGTGCCCTGGATGGCCTGGAGTGTTTTGACCCTGTCCACCCACTGGTCCGACGAATCCAGCTACTGTGCCATACCCTTGTCGCTTTCGGTGGCAAGGTGGTGGTATTTTGCTGGGTCCCAGCACATGTTAACGTGGCTGGTAATGAGGCTGCCGATCGAGCTGCCCGTTCCGCGTGCCGACTACAGGTTTCACCCGTGTCCCTCCCCTTTTCCGATTATATCCCTGGTTTCCGTAGGTTTTTGCGCTCCCGGTGGCAGAGTCGCTGGGATGGCGCTACAGATAACAAACTTTGCAAGATTAAACCCAAATTGGGATGTTGGGCCTCTTCCTTCCATCGGTCGCGCCATAAGGAGGTGGCTCTGGCCCGCCTCCGTATTGGCCACACCCACCTGACCCATGGCTATTTGATGGCCGGGGATCGGGTGCCCCGATGTCCCAATTGTAACGTTTTCCTTACAGTTGCCCACCTCCTGGTGGAGTGTCCGCTTTACTCTGCGCTGCGCGCAGAGTATTTTCCCTTTTTGGAGAGCGTCGGGCCTTGTGATAGGCTTGGCGCTATTCTATCTGAAGGTCCTTACTTTTCGATAACCGGGTTGTTCTCCTTCCTCTTTCGCTCCCGACTTCTTTACCGGCTGTGACTCCGCTATGATCTTTCTGCTCCCCCCCCTCCTCCTCCTCCCCCGTCTATTGTTCATTTCCATTAGCTGTTCCATAATCTTCGTCCTGTGTTCGCTCTGCTATCCACCTTTCTTTTGGTGGCCATGAGCGGTCATACTTTGGGGAAAAAAAAAATAAAAAAAAAATTATATATATATATATATTTATTTGCATGGAACAAGGAGTTCTGGGAAATTACATCCACTATAGTTCGAATAAGTAATGATAAATGAGAAATACTATAGTTTTTCCTTTTTCATGATGGAAAGCCCAACGTGGGCACCGGGTTACTCGCAGAGAGACCCCAAAATATAGCTTCCCTCACCAGCTATCTGCAAAGCAGATAGGATCCAGCTTTGGGGCAGGATCTAGGGTTTACAGCTTACACCTAGCCTACTACATTCAGAACCTCAATATACGCAAGAAACTCGTTGCATTCACGTCGGATTGAATACATCAAATAAAAAGGGGTAACTATTGTATTTTTAGCCAAAAAACAAAACTTAAACCTCAACCGGGACATTGAGCGTCCACTTTTCAAAACACACAACACGTCCGTTTAATATACACAAACTCAGAATGGTCCCCTGAGAAACTTATATGTTAAACACAGACCGTGCATGGAACAAGGAACTCTTCTGGGAAATTACATCCACTATAGTTCGAAAAAGTAATGATAAATGACAAATACCATAGTTTTTTCCTTTTCATGATGCTAGCCCGACGCGGGGAACGGGTCACTCGCAAAGAGGTCCCAAAAATATAGCTTCCCTCACCAGCTATCTGCAAAGCAGATAGGATCCAGCTTTGGGACAGGAACTAGGGTTTAAAGCAGCCTAGCCCAGCTACATTTAGAACCTCAATATAAGCAAAAGACTCGCTGCCTTCACGTCAGATTGAATACATCAAAGAAAAAGGGGTAACTATTAGGTCATCCCATAAGTAATGTCGTTTTTTAGATCGGAATTTGAAGGACAAAAAAAAACTCAACTGAAACTTTTTAATCTAGTATATATTTTCCATCGGAATCAATGACACTCTGCCAACGTCCTACAAGCTTTTCAATGCCATGTTTATAAAATTCAGGCGGTTTTGAGGCAAAAAACGTACAAAGACTGGTGTGCAGGTCATCTAAAGAAGTACTGTATACTATATCTGAAGGCGCAAGGTCTGGAGAATATGGAGGATGTGGAAGTTTTTCCCACCCAAGCTCCTCAATTTTTGCACAAGTGATCCGAGCGGTATGAGGACGTGCGTTGTCGTGGTGGAACACGATTCCTTTCCGATTAACCAAAGGCGGCCTCTTTTCTTTTAGTGCAGTGTTCAATCGATCCAGTTGTTGACAGTAGACTTGAGCGGTGATTGTTTGGTTGTGTGGTAAGGTTTCAAAGTGTATTACACCACCTTTATCCCACCAAACACTAAGCAACACCTTCCGAGGGTGAAGATTTGGTTTTGTCTGTGGTGTCGCTGGTTCTCCGGCACAAACCCACTGTCGACGGCGCTTAACATTCTGGTACAGTATCCACTTTTCATCACCAGTCACTAAACGGTGCAAAAACGGATCTTGGGAGTTCACGGGAATGAAGAGCTGTGCTAATGTTTACCCGCACCCTCAGATTGTCGACCGACAATTCATGTGGCACCCATTTTCCTAACAGGCACTTTCCCGAGTTGTTGCAAATGTCGATGATTGGTCGACGGGGATGAATTGAGTTTCTGGGCCAATTCTTCGACAGTTGTTGAACAGTTTTCTTCAAGTGCGGCTAACAGCAGGTCATCATCAAACTCAGCAGGGCGTCCAGAGCGTGCTGCATCTGTCAAACAGCAGTCACCATTCCGAAACTTTTGAAACCATCTTTGACATTTCCTCATGCAGAATATCGTTGCCATAAACGTCCTGAATGTTTCGCGTTGCTTCAGTAGCACTATTCCCTTTTTTGAACTTGTAAAGCATTACGTCTGATATGCTCTTCTGATACCGCCACGTTTATGAGGGGTTCACATAAAGCAAAACACACGTCTTCACTGGTCAAGGTCTGTAAAGTATGTAGCAAAACACGATAGATCTCCTCTTAGATATAACCTTCGGAAAATTTATGCTTAAACCGAGTATGACTAGTTTAAACTTAATCTATCGTAAAAAACGACATTACTTATGGGATGACCTGATATTATATTTTTAGCCAAAAACCAAAACTTAAACTTCAACTGGCAGAATCATGAAACGGACATGTTATATGCCTTGAAAAGTAGACGCTCAATTCTGCCAGTTGAGGTTTAAGTTTTGGTTTTTGGCTAAAAATATAATAGCTACCCCTTTTTCTTTGATGTATTCAATCTGACGTGAAGACAGCGAGTCTTTTGCTTATATTGAGGTTCTAAATGTAGCTGGGCTAGGCTGCTTTAAACCCTAGATCCTGTCCCAAAGCTGGATCCTATCTGCTTCGCAGATAGCTGGTGAGGGAAGCTATATGTTTGGGACCTCTTTGCGAGTGACCCGTTGCCCGCGTCGGGCTAGCATCATGAAAAAGAAAAACTATGGTATTTGTCATTTACCATTACTTATTCGGACTATAGTGGATTTAATTATCCCAGAAGAGTTCCTTGTTCCATGCACGGTCTGTGTGTATCATAAAAAACCTCGGGGAACCATTCTGAGTTCATTCCCATATATATATATATATATATCGTAAAGAACGACGCTTGTATAGGAGATATTCCGCGCAAGACGAGAGAGAGAAAACGGAACAAATGAAAAAATGAAGTAACCACCTGGGAATCGAACCCGGGATCTTCCGATTGCCGGTCAGACGCGATACCATTACACCATGGACTTCACTCTTCCAAATGCCGTAATTCTTCTACATACTCGCAGAAACCAATGCCCCAAGGGGGCAACTCCCGCATGCCGTAACATTATATACATTCAACTGCAAAGAACACGCAGTATAAATAACGTAAAGAACGACGCTTGTATAGGAAATATTCCGCGCAAGACGAGAGAGAGAAAACGGAACAAATGAAAAAATCAAGTAACCACCTGGGAATCGAACCCGGGATCTTCCGATTGCCGGTCAGACGCGATACCATTACACCATGGACTTCACTCTTCCAAATGCCGTAATTCTTCTACATACTCGCAGAAACCAATGCCCCAAGGGGGCACCTTCCGCATGCCGTAACATTATATACATTCAACTGCAAAGAACACGCAGTATAAATAACGTAAAGAACGACGCTTGTATAGGAGATATTCCGCGCAAGACGAGAGAGAGAAAACGGAACAAATGAAAAAATCAAGTAACCACCTGGGAATCGAACCCGGGATCTTCCGATTGCCGGTCAGACGCGATACCATTACACCATGGACTTCACTCTTCCAAATGCCGTAATTCTTCTACATACTCGCAGAAACCAATGCCCCAAGGGGGCACCTCCCGCATGCCGTAACATTATATACATTCAACTGCAAAGAACACGCAGTATAAATAACGTAAAGAACGACGCTTGTATAGGAGATATTCCGCGCAAGACGAGAGAGAGAAAACGGAACAAATGAAAAAATGAAGTAACCACCTGGGAATCGAACCCGGGATCTTCCGATTGCCGGTCAGACGCGATACCATTACACCATGGACTTCACTCTTCCAAATGCCGTAATTCTTCTACATACTCGCAGAAACCAATGCCCCAAGGGGGCACCTCCCGCATGCCGTAACATTATATACATTCAACTGCAAAGAACACGCAGTATAAATAACGTAAAGAACGACGCTTGTATAGGAGATATTCCGCGCAAGACGAGAGAGAGAAAACGGAACAAATGAAAAAATGAAGTAACCACCTGGGAATCGAACCCGGGATCTTCCGATTTTTTCATTTGTTCCGTTTTCTCTCTCTCGTCTTGCGCGGAATATCTCCTATACAAGCGTCGTTCTTTACGTTATTTATACTGCGTGTTCTTTGCAGTTGAATGTATATAATGTTACGGCATGCGGGAGGTGCCCCCTTGGGGCATTGGTTTCTGCGAGTATGTAGAAGAATTACGGCATTTGGAAGAGTGAAGTCCATGGTGTAATGGTATCGCGTCTGACCGGCAATCGGAAGATCCCGGGTTCGATTCCCAGGTGGTTACTTCATTTTTTCATTTGTTCCGTTTTCTCTCTCTCGTCTTGCGCGGAATATCTCCTATACAAGCGTCGTTCTTTACGTTATTTATACTGCGTGTTCTTTGCAGTTGAATGTATATAATGTTACGGCATGCGGGAGGTGCCCCCTTGGGGCATTGGTTTCTGCGAGTATGTAGAAGAATTACGGCATTTGGAAGAGTGAAGTCCATGGTGTAATGGTATCGCGTCTGACCGGCAATCGGAAGATCCCGGGTTCGATTCCCAGGTGGTTACTTCATTTTTTCATTTGTTCCGTTTTCTCTCTCTCGTCTTGCGCGGAATATCTCCTATACAAGCGTCGTTCTTTACGTTATTTATACTGCGTGTTCTTTGCAGTTGAATGTATATTATATATATATATATATGATGAATAAAACCACGAAGGAAAGGAAACACAGAATGGTGCTCAAGCGCTTTCGTCTAATGACATCCTCAGGAATGAGGATGTCATTAGACGAAAGCGCTTGAGCACCATTCTGTGTTTCCTTTCCTTCGTGGTTTTATTCATCATAAATATTTTTCACGTGTTACTTTCGTGAAATAATTTTCATATATATATATATATATATATATTTACCTTAAAGCGCTTCTGCCTCAAGGGTGCGCTGCTCCCTCGAAGTCCGCTCAGCGCCTCCTGAGGCGGGGCCACGACGGGGTCGCCACCCCTCTTTTCTCTCGCTCCTGCCATACGATTTGGTCCCCTATTGAATTTGTGGGGGCTGGTCTGGCAGAGGAATACCCTGACACTGTGGGTTGGTCGGGTATGTTGGCTAAAAACATGTCCAAGTGTTTTTTAAAAGTATCTACTGCCCGGGCAGAGCTGGGCACTTGCGGTTTTTTTTGCGGTACTGCGGTACTGCGGTACTACCGTGTTGGTCGGTACCGCGGAAAGTACCGCGGGAAATTTGAATGCGGTAGCGGTACTGCTGTACTTTCAGCGATCCTTTGCGGTACTGCGTTATGCGGTACCGGTTTGGTAGTGCGGTAGTAGTACCGCAGTACCGCAAAAAAAAACGCAAGTGCCCAGCTCTGTCAGTAACTACTGGGACTGCACTTATATCTCTAAGGTACTGAGGCAAGGAGTTAAACAGGCGAGAACCCTGCCTAGAGATACTATTATATTGAAGGGTTTGAATCCTTCTCAGACTGTTTGGTGGGAGGTGATATTTTTTACACATTCTTCCAGTTCTTGTTAAGGTGGGCACAATTGGTTCAGTATTGGGGGCAACTAAAAGCCCTTCTAGAATTTTCCAGGTGTAGATTAGGATGTATCTCTCAAACCTTCTCTCTATGGAATAAAGGTTGAGGCCTCTGAGCCTATCCCAGTAGTTTAATTTGTTTTTACTCACCTGTTGCCCATCAGGTTGTTTAATATACGAGGTAAAGGTTCTTTGTCGGCCCTCAATTTTTTGCAATTCAATCTGTTTGTGGGGAAACCATAATTGAGAGCAGTAGTCAATGCGTGGAAGGACAAGTGATTTCCACAGGGTAAGCATGGTCATACTGTCCCTAGTTCTGAATGTCCTCAGTATATATCCTATTAGTTGTTTGCATGATGAGGTTACTTTGTCAATGTGCCTGTTAAATGTTGCATCTTCAGATAATATAATCCCTAGATCCCTGACATGATCAGTTTGTACAATATCTTTTCCTGTGGGTCCAGTGTAGTTGAATTGTCCTTTCAGGTATTTATTTGGTCCATACTTAATTAGTTCAAATTTATCTTCATTGAAGGCCATATTGTTTGCATCTGCCCATGCATATATAGTTTGTAGATCTTTTTGTAGCTCTACACAGGTCTTAGTATTCTGGTATCATCTGCGAATGACAGGAGAGAGCTTCCTAGGTTACAGTTTATATTGTTTAGCATTATAATGAATAGAATTGGTCCTAGTACTGTGCCTTGCGGCACTCCACTAATCACTTCTTTTTCTATAGATCTTGCTCCATTTACAATTGTTATTTGTTTTCTGTCAGAGAGAAAGGCATGGATCCATTTTCCTATTTTTCCACAAATACCAAGTTCTTTTAGTTTATGGAATAATATACCATGGTCAACCTTGTCAAAAGCTTTTGCAAAGTCTAGATAGATGACATCAACATTGTGGTTTTCTCCCAAATATTGTAAGATTGTATTGCAATGGTCTATAAGTTCAGTAAGGCAGGATCTCTTGTGTCTGAAGCCATGTTGAAAGTCTTCTAAGAGATGTTCATTTTCTATAAAACTGACAATGTGCCTTTTCAGGACTTTCTCAAATATTTTAATAATATGGGAAGTCAAAGATATGGGTCTATAGTTCTTGGCTTCCTTTCTTTTGCCTCCTTTGTAGATTGGGGTAATATTTGCTTGTTTCATGATTGGTGGTATTCTACTGGTGTCTAGTGAGGATCTCCACAGGATTTTCAAAGGCAGAGATAAAGTATGTTTGCATTCCTTAAGAATCTTGGCTCCAATTCCATCTGGACCAGGGGCTGAACTCCCCGGTAGCTCTGTTATTGCCTGTTGTATATCTCTAGTGGTTATTTGCAGTGGTGGGCACGCGCAACAATTTTTGTAGCGCCGCAACCGCAACCGCAACTCTGCTGAAATAGTTGCGCCGCACGCGCAAGCGCAACCCTTTTCAAAAAGTTGCGCCGCAAGCGCAAGCGCAACCAAAAATGTTGCGCCGCAAGTTGCGCCGCAACTGCCCACCTTTGGTTATTTGTATATCTTCCAATAATGGTCTGTCTTGGTCATTTTCTTCTCTATCAAAAAATGCTGTAGTTTTTATTTTCTTTGCTGCTACAGGGATACTCCAGCTTAAAGCATATTGAGATTGTAGAATGTTTGCCATTTCCTGTGTATTAGATGTGAGAGTTAGTCCATCTTTAGCAAGCAATAGGCCAATGCTCGTTTGGTAACTGCTTTGCGTTTAGCATAGCTAAAGAAGAATTTGCTATTTTCCTTTATAGTGCCAATAGCTTTGTGTTCATTATCAATATTCTCTCTTATGGTTGACTCCTTTATTTTAAGTTCTAACATCAGTATCTGATTCCGGATGTTACTATGTCTTGCATCACTTAATTGCTTTGTCAGTTGTTTAGATAGCTTTGTTCTCTTTCTCATAAGTGTCCTTCTGTATCTGTGCTCTTTTGTCCGGTGCTTCTGTGCACTATCGTTTTTCTTTGGTGTGTGTTTGTATAATGCTGATGACAGCAGGTATTGTATTCTACTCCAGCATTCTTCTGGCTTTAGGTTTTCTAATTCATCTTCCCAGTTTATTTCTCCCAGACAGTTATTTATTGATGTCCAGTCTGACTTGTGCAAGTTTAGGTCAGAGTATGGCAAGTTCGTTTGGCATGGGTCTTGCTTACATTTGTGGAGGGACAAGTTTGTGAATATGTGCATGACATTGTGGTCGGAGTGTATAGTTGGTGTTATAACAATGTGGTTGAGGTGACGTGTGTGTATATATATGTATATAGTCTAAAAGTCACTAAAGGGGAAATATCACTAAATCTAAGCTGAATGGCAAGAGCAAGTCATAAACGAACCAACGCGGCTGTTCGTATTGTTGTGGGCTAGCCTAGAGATGTTTTTTCCGATCTGACCTAATCGTTGGTGCTGAGTGTAATTAGGTGGTGTTTCTAAGGTGACAAATGGGGTAGAAAGTTGTCCGTACTTAAGTATAGTTAGGGGTAATGTCTATAGCTTCTAAATTGGTAATGTAAGAGAGAGTTAGGTAGGCTGTTTGTGGGACACAGGAATATAATGGTAGGCTCTCAAAGGAATATCTAATTCAACGCACCGGTAAGTGCTTTTGATTGTTTGCTAGAACCTAAGTAACCTAACTGGGGTGTCTACCCCACGCTATCACAGTGGTCAATTGTAGTTGCATTATTTGTCAGCACTAAATCTAGGATATTATTTTTCTATATGTTATAATGTTTCAGACCAAAAAGACCCTAAGATCCACTCATGGCTGGTCTACCTAACTGTGTTCGTTGTTGTTGTTGTTGGTGTTGGTTAGCCCTGATCGAGCAAGCCGGCGGCACGCAGGTAACCCTATCGCCCTCTCCGGAGTGGACCAGAGGTTCAGCGCACTAGTGATGTGTTGTGTTCGTTGTTGTGCTAGAGCTGTACAGTCTGTCATAATGTGTTCAATTGTTTGTGGTGTGTCCTGGCACAGGTGGCAGGTGTTGTCTAGTCTGTGTTTATATGTCTAAGTTGGGGTGATGTCCACATCGGAATCGTGCTAAGTTAACTCGATCCGATCTGCTCAGGCTGGTCTCTGACCTGTCAATGGGTAGCGGCTTCGCACCTAGGACCGCATTCGGACCGAGTCGTGTCAGTGCTTTGTGGGTTAGGTGTGTGTGTGGGTGTGTGTGTGTGTTTTCTGTACTGTGTGATGTCTATGGGGCGTGGTATGGAATGGAGTTTTTGGTTATAATGTCTCTCTGGTGTTATCTTAATGGTGCGAGGTGTTGGTGCATGATTGTACATGTAGTGGCAAGAGTGTTGTGGGTTAGTTGTCGCTGCTGCCATGAATTGTGTTCCTCTCATGTCTAAATGTTCCCTAACTTTCAGTATTTTTGTTTGTGTGTGCAGGTGTTCTATGGGTGTCGTTTGAGTACATCCTGTAATGATATGAAGTGCGTTGTTTTGTATTGTCTGTAAGGTGTTTGTGTGTGTGTTTGAGATAATGGGTGCCCAGCATGGGCTAGCACAATCCATAACTGAGCGAATATATTGTTTGTATATGAGTGATGTTGTTTCTTGCTGGTGTCCAAAGTTTGTGCCTGTTAGTACTCTAAGCGTGTTAAGTCTTGACGTACATTTGTTTTTAATGTCCTGAATGTGGTTTGCAAAAGATAATGATGTGTTGTATGTGATCCCAAATATTTTGGTCCTGTGAGTGTGTGGAATGTTGTTGTTGTTTAGTGTAAGCTGTGGAGTTCTCTGGTGTTCTTTTGTGTTGCTTGTTAGCAAGGTGATGGTTGATTTTGTGGACGCTACTTTGAGTCTATTGTGTGTGAACCAGTCTTGTATACTGTTGATGTATGTTTGTAGGTTATTTGTAGTGGTGTCAATGTTGTTGTGGGTGGATGTTAGAGTGATGTCATCTGCATATGATGATAAGGTAAGCTTGTTATCTATGGGTGTTGGAATGTCATGCATTTATAAGTTGAACAGTGTTGGTGAGAGAACAGAGCCTTGAGGGACCCCGTTCAGAAAAAGCTTGTTTTTGGATGACTTGCCATTAAATGTGACATGTGAGTATCTTCCTGAAAGATAGTTGCTCAGCCACCCTTTGGTGTTATTGTGCATGTTTGTGTTGAGTATTTTGTTTATGAGAAGGAAGCGTGGGATAGCATCAAATGCTTCACTGTATTGTTGCTAATAGTGTACGTTGGGCTGGTCGTCTGGAGTTGATGTCATCCATGATGTGCTGCGTGAGGTTAGTGAATAATGTCGTGGTTGAATGGTGAGGTCTGAATCCATGTTGAGTAGGCGATAGTGGTATGTGTGGGTTGGTGATTTGTAAGGTTAGTCTTTCTGTTACTTTGGAAGGTGTGCATAGTAAAGTAATGGCTTCTAGGACAAAATCCCCTCGTGGACAAAATCCCCTCGTGGACAAAATCCCCTCGTGGACAAAATCCCCTCGCGGACAAAATCCCCCCGCGGACAAAATCCCCCTAAGGCTTTATTAAAAAAATAAGAATACGACTGACTTTATTAAAGTTTTAACAAAAATATCACGACTTAACCTAACCAATCGTCAAGGGCGTACAATTACCTAACCGGGCAAACAAATAAGAATACGACTGACTTTATTGAAGAAGAAAAATTAAAAACACAAAGTCAAACAAAATTCAAAATTTAAAAAGACAAATTAAAAGCAATTCCCTTAAGAAAATAAAAAATAGACCTGTTGTTATAGTCTTGTACAATTTTCAAAATGCGAGAAGAAGAAGACTTATACTTCTTCCTTTGCGGTTCTGTCGGCAAGCCAGCGATAATTTGAGAAATAAATGCCTGTTGGTAGCTTATTTCTTGCCCTAAAACTTTTAAAAATTTCCATATGTTTGGATGCGAGCATCCTGTTGATGCAACTTTTCAATTATTTCGTTATTCAACACTTTAACTTTAGCTTTGCATGTTGCTTGAGAACGTCGACGGTCACACTCGTAAGATATAACACCATTTGCCAAGTTTTTCTGCTTAACATAAATAAATCCGTCACACAGTAGTTTTGTTTGACCTTTATTGCTTTAATAAACTCCATCACTAAGGGTTTAAATAACTTCCAACACCTCTGGAGATGGAAAATAAACTAAATTTATGTCTAAACTTAAATTTCACGAAGCCTCTTCTTATTCTTATTCTTATTGTGTTTTTAATTTTTCTTCTTTAATAAAGTCAGTCGTATTCTTCTTTTTTTAATAAAGCCTTAGGGGGATTTTGTCCGGGGGGGGGTTGTGTCCGGGGGGATTTTGTCCATGGGGGATTTTGTCCGCGAGGGGATTTTGTCCACGGGGGATTTATCCTGATACCAAAGTAATGGGTCTATAGGAAACTGGTTCTGTTGGATTTTTGTTTGGTTTGAGTAGTGTAATAATTTTACCTTGTTTCCATATGTCAGGAATAATGCAGTGTTCGTATGAATATGTGCTGATATTTGTGAGAGCTAGTATTCCCTGTGGGCCCAAGTGTTTAAGGTGTATGTTAGATATGCTGTCTGGTCCAGTAGCCTTCGAATTCTTAATGTTTTTGATGATCTTGGTGGTCTGGTCTGTATTGAAGGGTGTAATGGTCGTGTCGAGTCTGCAGGATTTCTTGTGTCTGGCTGGTTGTCTCTATGTTGTGTATATGTTGGGATATTATTTTGGCTGCGACAGATAGCCGCGTGTGAGGTGTGAATGCCGCTGTTAGAGTGGGTAATGCTGTTTATAGTCTTGTATAGCCTGGATGTATCTGTGGAGTGGTTTAGTGTTGTTATGAATTCCCTAAATGTTTCTGTTTGTTTTTCTTTAAGTTTGTTATTTATTTCTGTGTTGAGCTGTTGTATCTGCTGTTTTATGGCTTCTGTGTGTGGTGTTTGTGTGTTATGTTTGAGGTTGTTACGTTGCCTTATGAGGTGGGCTATTTCTCTAGTGTAATTTCGGTTGTATTTTGTAATGTTGCCCTTGGGTATGTATTTGTTTGCATTACTGATGATATGATTAAATGTCGTGAGTGTTGTATTGATGTTTATGATGGATGTGCTGTTTAATGTGGTGAATTGGTCCTCAGTCTGTATTTTGAAATGTTCCCAATCAGCTTTCTTGTAATTTCTG
Organism: Bathynomus jamesi; assembly: GCA_023014485.1. Taxonomy (NCBI): domain Eukaryota; kingdom Metazoa; phylum Arthropoda; class Malacostraca; order Isopoda; family Cirolanidae; genus Bathynomus; species Bathynomus jamesi. The sequence continues at coordinate 162,308 of JAJOZX010004989.1, read as the reverse complement.
TAAGTGTGCCTCAGGCTGTTGGGGCAGAGTGTAGAACGTGTTGTAATGATGATGGGAAGGTGGTCTGATGACAGTTGTTTTTCTGTTCTCCAGTGCGTGTGTGTGTGTGTGTGTGTGTGTTGCTAGTGAGGGGGAACAGAACGTTATGTCTGGGGAGGAGTTTGAGTATCCTGCTTGATATGGTATGTGTGTATGTTCTTCTGTGTTGTTAATTGAGAATGAAGAGGCTGTTTAGTTGTGTGGCTATGTTGGCGCCTCTGGTATTGCTTTGGTTGTGCAGGTACCAACTAGTGTCTTTAGCGTTGAAGTCTCCTCCTAAGATGACATTAGTGAGAGAGGCCAGATTGTATAACTGTGGATTGTAATTGGCTGGTACCTGAGGTGGACTATCTGGTGAGATGTAAATTTTGATGTGTGTGGTGTTGTGTTTTGCGCGTTTTAATGTTAACTGCCTGTATTTCTATCGTGTTATCTGCTTGGATTGTGTTTGTAAGGTTTTGGGTGGCATCAGTGTAGCTAATGCTTTTACGTATGTAAGTGATGAGTCCACCCCCGTGACCCCCAGTACGATCTTGACGGATCGCCGTGAAGTCAGGGATGGTGGGTGTTTTGTGTGCGCGTTTTAGTTTGGTTTCTTGTATAAGTGCTATGTGAATGTTTTGTTTGTGTACGAATTCCCTAAACTGCATGATTTTGTTTGTGAGGCCATCTACGTTGTACTGTAATATGTTAATATTATGCTTCTGCATGTGTCTCATGGTCCTATTGTGTCTATGTCTTTGTGTATGGTGACATGCGTAAATTGTAGTCGGGCCTGGATTAGTTTTAATGTCGCCGGAGAGTAAGAGTAGTCCGGGAAGCACGCAATTGCTCCCCGTAAATGAAAAAAAATAGCACGCTGGTATAGGTCCGGCCCCGGGAGCCGATCGGCACTCTGACCGTGCCACGCAACAGGCCGTCGACTGCCAGTCTGGCCAACCGTAGACAGCCCGCTGCACGGAGATTTGAGGAAATTTGGCCACCAGCGCATTGATGTTTCGGTTTGACGTTGCCTCTTCTTCGCGTTGACGTGTCCCACGCTGGAGTATACAGCCACTGTTAGAAGCTTCCTCGTCAGCTGAACTGTGTTCGTAATTGTGTATTGTGCATGTCCTCCGTGGTGGCGGAGATGACCTACAATTTTATGTGGGTTCCGAACGACAAAACCTTAATTTTATTACCTCAAACTGTACCCAATCTATCAACATATGCGTCTAATCGATTTTTAAACATGTTTATAGACGTGCTACTAATTATTTCTACCGGCAAACTATTCCACCTATTTACTATTCTATGCGTAAAAAAGTTTTTGGCAACTGCTGTCTCGAACCTTCTACTTGTTAACTTACACCCGTTATTTCTAGTCCTATTACATTGAGATATTTCGAAAAAGATATTTCTATCTACATTATCGAACCCATTCATAATTTTTAAAACCTGGATTAGATCACCCCTTAGCCTCCTAGTCTCGAGTCGAGTGTAGTCAATTTTAACTCCTTAAACCTATCCTCGTACAACTTCGACCTAAGCAACGGAATCATCTTAGTCGCTCGTCTTTGAACTCTTTCGATTTTGTCCATATCTTTGCGCATATGCGGATTCCAAAATTGGATCGCTACTCTAAATGGAGTCTAACTAATGATTTATAAAGAGGAACAATAATATCGCGCGATTTGTACTCAAAATTAGTGCAGTAGCTTAGACCCTGATTTTTGAAGTAAGTGGACATTCTGGACAAAAGCACCAAACTTGGCTCAAATGTTGTTCAGGACCTTAGCTACCAATTTTTCCCCGGAACCAAGACGCACAACCCTATCTTGGCTGCCATTTTGGAAATCCAAGATGGCTGCCAGCTAGAAATCAACAAACTATTGTGAGGAGTAATTGTAAATAAATAGTCCCTAAACCTACATATTTCGATGCCAGGATTGCTATAAAATAATCAGAATTACCCTTAAATGTTTATTTAATGTAAAATATTTAATAATATAACTATATAATATGTGCTTTTCTGTTTTGCAGGTGATTTGTGAACATGGATTGGAGCAAATGCATGGTTTGTCAAGAGAGCAAAGGTGAGATTCTTAAATGTCCACTCAATGCTGTGAGTGGTAAAAAAACTGAAGCATATGCAACATTTATGGAGAATGTCAACGCATTCAAGAATCTTGGAAGACTACCAGTTCCTCTTCTTTTCAATGAAGAGGTGACTGTTGAAGATCTGGTTCAGAATAAAGCTGTGTGGCACAAGTCATGCCATGTTAAATTTAGTAAAGAAAAGCTTGAAAGGGCTACAAAAAAGAGAGAAAGGGCGGATGAAGGTGAAACCAGTTCATCTACGGGGAAGCGGGTTCAGCGGCATCCTATGGACAAAGCAACTTGTGTGTTTTGTCAACAAACACATGGGCATCTTCACGAATTCAGTACATTTGGCGCTGACGTCAATTTACGAATGATGGCTACAGAACTCAGTGACACAGAACTAATGTCTAGAATAGGAGGTGGTGATCTCATGGCCATTGAAGCCAAGTATCATCTGCAATGCTTGACATTTTATCGGAACCGTTACCGCTCACTTTTGAGACAAAAACAGAGCAAGGAAGAAGGCTATGAAGAAAACTTGATGAAAGTAAAGGCAATAGTTGAGGTCGTTAATCATGTAGAAAATTGCGTGGAAGAAGGAATCTTTCAAATGAAGTTTTCTGTGCTATTTGATCTGTATCAAAAAAGACTTCGGGACTTAGGTATTAATAAGGAAATGAACAGAGGACGATTCAGAGAGAAGATTCTGGAGTATTTCCCATATGCCCAGGAAGTGAGTGATGGCAAGAACAAAATCTTAGTTTTTCAGCAGGGAATTCAGGAAATGCTCAGAGAGACAAATAGACAGAATTTTGAAGGAGATACTATGATTCTTGCAAAAGCTGCTAGAATCATACGCAAGGAAATCGTCAACTTTACTGGATTCAAGTTTGCAGGTGCCTTTCCATCTGGTTGTCAACAGGAATCGGTACCTACAACCTTGAAAACCCTTATATATATGATCACAAATGGTGCTGACGTGAAGGACCAAACACCAGAAGACCCCTGCAACTCTCACTGTCTCGCAACTTATCCTTTTAATTTTAGGAACAAGCATACATCATCATCTAAGGTTCGCCATTCTTTGGAAAGAGAACCACCATTGCCTCTGTATCTTGGTCTGAAAATTCATACTGAAATTCGGTCAAAATCATTAATTACACAACTATATGAATTGGGTCTCAGTGTGAGTTATGACCGAATTCTTCAAGTCGAAAGCCAACTTGCAACAGCAGTGTGCCAGAACTTCAAGACCAAAGGAGTGGTTGTACCAGCTCAGTTTCGTCATGGACCATTTATTGTTGGGGCACTTGACAATCTGGATTACAACCCATCTAGTACAACTGCCGTTGGATCATTTCATGGTACAGGGATTAGTCTGTTTCAGTTCCCAACTGTCTCAAACTGTGGAACCAAACAAGGTGATCTTGTGCTACCTTCTCTAGGTTCAAAGGACTTGGAGTTACTCATGTCCTACTCAATTGTACCAGCTGTTGCAATGGACAAAACCAAGGTAGAAGTCCTGAAGTTGTCTAATGTGTCTGACCCTATTGAGGGACACTACCATGAAGCATGTTTCCAGGAAAAGGAGTGGATGAAAGAAGCGTTCAGGATCTTGGAGAAAGACACGATAGGGAAGGGTGATGTTATATCATGGTCAGCATACCACGCTACAAGGCAAGAACAAGATGAAGATCAAATGAAAACCCTTTCCTACCTCCTTCCCTTATTCCATGAAAAGGCCGCTACTCCAGCGATGATCAAGCATGGAATGAATGTTGCTCGGTCTGCTACTGAATTCCTTAACCCCGGGCAAATACCAGTTGTTGCATTCGATGCACCCCTATATGCCCTTGGTAAATTCATTCAGTGGAAGTGGCCAGACACCCACGGAGAAGACAAGGTCATCGTCATGTTTGGAGGTCTACATACAGAGATGGCCATGTGGAGACGTATGGAGATTATCTAGAGGGATCTGGGTGGACAAATGCCTTGACACAAGCAGGCATTGCTTCGGCAGGAACTGTTGACTCATTTCTTAAAGCCTCTCATCTTACAAGAACCAGACATGCTCACCAGGTAACAGCTTTGACATTGGCAAAGCTGCAGCATGAAGCCTTTATGGAAACTGTTGGTCCCTATGATGACAAGACAAAGGAAGAGTGGAAGAAGAAGATGGTTCAGGTCAGTCCAACATTCCAATACTGGGAGACAATTCTTCAGATGGAGATAGACGGCCTCATATTCATACGATCACATCGTGCAGGAGACTTTCCATTGTATGTAGAAAGCTTGAAGAAAGTAGTTCCCTGGTTCTTTGCTCTTGACCACCAGAATTACGCACGTTGGCTTCCACTCCACATCCGGGACATGAAGAATCTCCCTCAGCCAGTTATGAATGAGTTTTCACGAAATGGACACTGGGTAGTACACAAGACCAAGAAGAGATTCTCAGCCATGCCTTTAGACCAAGCGCATGAAAACAATGAGAAAGTCAAAGGTTCAGGAGGCGCGGTGGGTCTGACTGAGAATCCAGTGGCATTCAAGAAGTGGATGGTAGCAGGGCCAGAACAAGCCAGATTGATTACTGAATATGAAGACGAAAACCTGGTGTGCTTGCAAGAAGGCCAGGTGGAAGTGTACAGAACTGTGTAGCTGCAACTGTGCAGTTTAACATATAGCGTCGAGCGGGGTGAGTTGGGACAGTTCGGGACAGGGGGTGAGTTGGGACAGTAGGCATTGCAATGCTAAATGCCAAGATATTTCCATTTTATGGTGCCCATTTAATAGCCCTGCCCTTACTCTACAAATGTTGTTAATACAAGTTTTCTATAGAACCACGAATAATGCATGAAAATTGTGCAAATATGAAAGGGTAGCATTTTGACCTTTGTAGAATTTCATTTTTTAAAATGCACATATTTTGCCAATTTTCTTCTCCCACATTCAGTTATAGAGCTAAAGGTCTACTTTTTGGTGGGTGAAATCTTCAATTGTTATAGTTTCGTTGATTTTTCTTAAACATGGTTTTCTTGAACATGGTTTTTGTGTTAAAATATTCACGATTTTCACTGTATATGTTGTACGAAGTGTGATTTCTGCAGTAAACATACTTCTGATCAGCTTAAAAGTTGTTTTATTGATCTGATCATGCCAAAAAACATATAGTTTGATGCCAAACATGCCAAGGGAATTCTCTATTGAAACTTATATCAGAAATTCCATTTTGTCTATGGCGGCCATCTTGAAATCCAATATGGCGGCCAAGTAATGGTCTCTGAAGGTGGTTCCGGGGATATTTTTAATTGTTGGTCCAAAATATACAAGTAGGGAAAGTTTGGTGCTTTTGTCCGGATTGTCCACTTCAACTTGTTTAGCTGCCCTACTAAATTCCGAGCTATAAAACCTAGCACTTTGTTCGCTTTATTGACCGCTGCTGTACTTTGTTTCGCCACTTTTAAATCACCAGTGACTATAATTCCTAAATCTTTTACCTGCTCTACGCTTGCCAACTCCTTCCCTGACATATTATACGCAAAATTACCGTTACGCGAACCTATATGTAAAATTTTGCACTTATCGACGTTAAATCTTATTTGCCACGTGACTGACCAATCAACGATTTTATTCAGATATTCCTGGATTTTACCTCTATCTTTGTCATTAATCGCCCTACCACCCAGCTTTGTGTCATCCGCAAACTTTGAAACTGTACTGACTAGGCCGACATCTAAATCGTTAATACATATATATATATAAGAAAAAGTAAGGGGCCCAATATAGAACCCTAAGGAACGCCGCTCGCTACATTAGCCCAACATGACTCAGCTCCATCAACGACCACCCTCTGTTTCCTACCTCGCAACCACTCTTCTATCCAATTTATTACTACACCCCTGATTCCATGAGCCTTAGTTTTTTCAACGAGTCTTTTGTGCGGTACGGTGTCAAACGCTTTTGAAAATCTAAATACACTACATCTACCGCCCGATGACTATCGTAAACTTCAACCACGCTTTGAAAAAATTCTAAAAGATTAGTTAAGCAAGATTTGTTTCGCCTAAAACCGTGCTGCGTATTTCTAACCAAGTTATGCAATTCTAAGTGTTCGACTATACGATCCCTAATTATTGATTCCAGTAGCTTACCTACAACAGACGTTAAACTGATTGGCCTATAATTTCCCGCCGCACCTTTATCGCCTTTCTTAAAGATAGGTGTTACATTTGCTAACTTGAAATTATCTGGTACGCACCCCTCAGAAATAGACGCATTAAAAATCTTTGTTAGCGGCACAACAATGCTTTCTTTTAATTCTTTTAGTTGTATGGGATATATGGAATCCGGCCCCGGTAACTTACACATTTTCATTTTATCAATATAGCGCATTACCTCCCTTTCACTAACCACAATATTAGCCAAAGTATTACCATTATCAAAAGGTATTATGTCTATGACCGTAGAGATATTCGTTACATCTTCTATTGTAAAAACTGACGTAAAAAATTCGTTTAGCAGGGTAGCCATTTGCTTGTTTTCAGAAACCAGCTCTCCGTCAAAATTTTTCAACGGCCCCAAGACACACTTTACTGGATTCCTATTGTTGACGTATTGAAAGAATCGCTTGGGGTTTTCTTTGCCGTCACGAGCTATGGAAATTTCAAAATCGCGCTTGGACTTTTTTATTACACTTTTCGCTTCACGCCTTAGAGATATGTAGTTGTTTCGTAACCACAAATTGTCTTTATCGGACTTATGTAGCCTATAAGCCCTATCTCTACTCTTTATAATATCCCCTACTCTAGAAGTAAACCACAAGGGCTTGTTGTTTACTTTCGCACGCTTAATCTTGTACGGTACACATTCATCATTTATAGTCCTAAATACTGTTTCAAACGATTCCCACATTATTTTTGCGTTGGAGATCCCTATTATGTTTTCCCAATTAACGTTTCGAAATTTACAAAAGTCTGCACGCTGGAAGTTAGGAATTTTAGTGGAGTTAGCTGGTTTCGAGTGACCTACTGAGAGGACAAACTCTACCATACTGTGATCGCTATTGCTTAACGGTTCTATTACTTGAAAATCTGTGATTAGCTTATCATCCGTAGTTATTATTAAATCTAAAATACTGTCCAACCTCGTAGGTTTCTCAACCTTTTGAATAAGAAAGCTACCGTATCCTCGAGAAAACCAGTCGTTTCACGTAATGCCTAAAAATTTCAGCCATTTCGCGTAATTCGATTAAGCGATTAATGACTCCGTGAAGGTTAGGTTCGGTAAAGTTAAGTTAGGTTAGTGTTGGTTGGTTAGGTTAGATTAAGTTAGAGTACGTTGGTATGGTTAGATTAGTAATGCTTATTACCTATGTTTAAGGGTTAATCGAATTACGCGAAATGTCTGAAATTTTTAGGCATTACGTGAAATGACTGGTTTCACAGATTGACTAACATTATACACACACACACACATATATATATATATATATATATATATATTTTTTTTTTTCAAGGTATGACTGCTCATGGCCATCAAAATAAAGGTGGATAGCAGAGCGAACATATATCGAAAACTATAAGATAGCTAGGGGGGGGGGGGGAGGATATAGAAAAATCATATCGAAATCACAGTCGGTAAAGAAGACGGGAACGAGAGAGAAATGATAACAACCCGGTCACCGAAAAGTAGGGACCTTCAGCCAGGATCCTAATTTGGGTTTGATTTTGCAGAGTTTGTTAGTTGTAGCGACATCCCAGCGACTCTGCCACCGGGAGCGCCAAAAACTACGAAAACTAGGGATATAGTCTGAAACGGGAAGGGGCATGGGTGAAACCTGTAGTCGGCACGCGGAACGGGCAGCGCCGCAGCTTGATCGGCAGCCTCATTTCTAGCTTCGTTAACATGTGCAGAGACCCAGCAAAATACCACCTCCTTGCCACCAGAAGTGACAAGGAAATGGCAAAGCAACTGGATACTCCGAACCAGTGGGTGGACGGGGTCGAAACACTCCAAGCCATCCAGGGCACTGCGGGAATCCGAATAAATAACAAATGACCCATCCGGATGCTCCCGCACCACCTCCAGAGCGCTCAGAATGGCATAGAGCTCCGCCGTGAAAACAGAAGCCCCATCAGGGAGGCGGGTACATTGGGGAGCAAGCGCAGACGACTGGGGAACAGCCGCAGCCCCAACGCTCCCCGCCGACCTCGAGCCATCTGTGAAGACCGCAACACATGCAGAGTGACAAGCAGTGTGCTGAAGGAACAGAGACCGAAGCAAGGCAAGGTCAGAATCGGCCCTGCGAACGGGGCGCAACGCCCTACAGCATGTAACAGGGGTGCTCCCAAGGTGCAACACCCTCGAAAGAGACCGGTATGACGGATGGAGGAGGAGTGCCCGTACCATCGAGGAGGGAGGTCACCGTGACGGTGAAATACCAACCCCCATCCCGGCAGAACGCCCTCTCAACCACCTGGAACAGAGGAGAGTTGTGAAGACGGAGGATCCGGAGATAATGCTTGGCAATGAGGAATAGGGTGTCCCGTTTTGGACGAATCTCAAAGTTATTAATGTCCAGCCCTCTCATATCGTGACAAATGATGATTTAAGTATGCTAACCAATTTTTAGACCGAAATAAAAAAATTTGACCCCCGAGCACTCGATTCGAAAATTTTAAGGTCAAATTTTTTTAAAAATTTGAGTTTTTTCGATTTTATGCCTATAAATTCAATTTTAGACACTTATAAATGGTTTCATCCGATGCATATTAAAAAAACGAATCATTTGATACCAAATTTATATAGGTTTGGCTTAAAAAATTGTTTTTATTTACTTTTTTCTTATTTTTTTTCAGGATTTTAGCTAGTCAACTAGTTACCTAATGATTAACTATGGCTTCGAATGAACGAAAGTTAAGAAAAGATAAGGAACGTGATGATTCTGTTCTTGGAGATCTTCTTTCTCATTTGGAACCACACAGAGGGGCACTTTTTCCCTCAAATGGAGATGTTCTTCGTCACTTTTTAAGTCTAAAAAGAAACTCCATGAGGAATAACTCAGTAGAGGAGACAATAAAAGTAGTTTTGGAAAAAGTTAAACGTTTTTGGATCCTGGCCAGTATACCTTCTAAAGATGTTGGGCGTCATCCGAGACGTAAACAGTTATTAAAAGACTTAATTAAAAAGAGAGATACTATTGCACGAATTGCAGAACGTCCTAATTATAACAATAAACTTCAGGAATTTAACCAGTTTCAAAAAAACTTTTTGACATCAGCTCTCAGAACGCTGAAGAAATTATAATGAAAGATCCACTAAGAAGTAATGAAACGAAAATTTGGGATGTTAAATTTCTGGAAGATCAGAGAGGAGAAAGGGAAATGTGCTTAGGAGGTCTGGATAAAATATATGAAAAGAAGACTAAAGCTAGAGCTGAAAGAATCCAAGAAATAAAAAACCATGAACTAAAAGAATCACAAAGGAAAGCAATGCCTGGAACATCTAAAATGAATATGGTCTATCAAGAAAATTCGTCTTCAGAATCGGAGCAAGATGATCCAGAATTTAAACTTTCGAGTGCGAAAAAAGGTCCTAAGCGTCAAAATATTATGAAGTCTTCTAATGTTAGCAATATAGCTGACAGATTAAACTTGTCATTAAATCAAAGAACAGCTTTTGCTGCTACTGTGCTTTCTGCCTGTGATATAGATTTAGAAACAGTCAGCCTGTCCAGAACAACTTCTTGGAATGCAGGAAAGAAAACTAGGGAGAACACATCTAAGAAAGTGAAAATCGATTTTGAACCTCCAAATTTCTCTTCGCTCCAATGGGATTCTAAAATAGTTACAGAATTGAGAGGAGAAAAGAAAGAACGGTTGGCTATTTTAGTTTCGGGAATGCCAAATGCGAAGGAAGGCAAAATTTTAGCGGTTCCAGATATCCCTGATGCTACTGGATTTTCTCAAGACCAAGCCACTTTTGAAGGAAGAGTGGTTTCGTTGGTTTTCGATGCAACCGCATCGAATTCCGGTTGGATCAATGGTGCCTGCAAAAGACTAGAAGACTTATTAGGACAGAGGATACTCTGGTGCGCATGCAGGCATCATATATTTGAAAGAATTTTGAATGATGTTTTTAAAGTAATATTTGGCAAATCAGTATCACCTGATCCTGAAATTTTTAAAAAATTTAGACAAACTGTATGGAAGAATTTAGATACGAGCAAGAAACATAAAACATTGGAAACAACAAACAGATACCTAAAGAATAAAATTAAAGATGTAACAAAATATCTTTATGAAATCCTGCAAAATGAAGATAGAAATGTATTACTTCGCGGGGATTATAAAGTGCTGAGTTATGCCTACAGATTTTGAATCAAACTCCACCAAAAGGAATTCGTTGGCTTCACCCTGGAGCCTCGCATCGTGCTAGATGAATGGCTACAATCATGTATTGTATAAAAATGTTTGCTTTTAGTGATCAAGCAGGTTACACTGAAAATATGGTGAATAAGCTGGAAAAAGTATGAAAATTTATAGTAATGATATATATCAAAGTTTGGGTGTCATCTACAAAAGGACTTGAAGCACCTGAAAATGATCTGCAGTTATATCACGACTTGCAAGCATACAAGAAAATCGATGAAGAAGTAGCAAACCAGGCTATTAAGGCCCTTGATCGCCACCTCTGGTATGTTACTGAAGAAATGGGACCGCTTTCTTTATTTTCAGAAAATTTAAGTGGTGAATTGAAGACCAAAATTGCTAAATCAATATCGAAATTTGAGAAGCGAGGATTTTCTAACCGACGAGGACCACCAACATTTCCTACGCTTAACCCTTCCACGAGACTTCCGGATCTAGCTGGGCCAAACTCATGGCTCTTCTTGAATTTATTCAATTATTCTGGTAACTGGCTTAGAAAATCTGCAAACAAATGGAAAGATGATGAAGATTTCAAAAGAATGAGTAATTTTGTACACTATATGAAAGTAATAAATGACACGGCCGAACGAGGTGTTAAATTAATAGAAGATTATGCTAATTCGATCACTAGAGATGAAAAACAAAAACAATATCTGCTACAGGTGGTCGAAGACAATAGACAAAAAGTGCCTGATTTCAAGAAAAAAACATTAACCAAGTATGTCAGAGATTAGGCCGCGCATTCGAAAAATCGAAAATAAATTCTTAGTTCTTTATTTTAAAAGGAAGATTTTACGTTTATGGAGTTTAGTACTTTTTTTTTCATTGCACTGGTTTTATATTTTTTCTCATCTTGTTTTAATTTTATAATTGTGTAATGTCTTTGTATCGAAATTTGATCTTTACTTTCTGTAAGGAATCAAAAATGTTGTCCTAGTTGAAGTTTTAGTCATTTTTTATGAAAAGAAAGTTTTTTTTTTTTTCTTATGTAGAGGAAGCTTTTGTTTTTCTAGTCCATAAAAGAAGGATATTTTTATTATTTTTACCATTTTTGTTTGATAAATAATTAAACGGAAAACGATTAATTTTCTTTTATTTGCCTTATTTATTTAATAAACTTGAAAGCAACAAGAGAAATACTCTAAAAATTTTAATAAAATGCCTTAAAAATATAAAAAAAATCATATAAACACAAAATTTTTAAACCAAACCTATATAAATTTGGTATCAAATGATTCATTTTTTTAATACGCATCAGATGGAACCATTTATGAGTGTCTAAAATTGAAATTATAGGCATAAAATCGAAAAAACTAAAATTTGTAAAAAAAATTGACCCTTAAATTTTTTAATCGAGTGCTCGGGGGTCAAATTTTTTGATTTCGGTCTAAAAATTGGTTAGCATATTTAAATCATCATTTGTCACGATATGAGAGGGCTGGACATTAATAACTTTGAGATTCGTCCAAAACGGGACACCCTAATGAGGAACGACCTCCGCTCCTCCAAGGGAGGGACGTCGCACTCAACCTTCAGGCTATCAACCGGAGAGGAGCGGAAGGCGCCAGATGACATGCGCAGTCCTCTAGAGAGGACCTGGTCCAGTATCCGAAGGGCCGTACGGGAGGCGGAGCCATACACCACACTCCCATAATCTAATTTTGACTGTACCAGGGACACGTACAAACGGAGGAGTGTCCGCCTATCCGCACCCCATGTAGTATGCGACAGATGTCCCAGCAAATCCAGGGTACATCTTGCAGACTCGTGCAGCCAACGAAGGTGGGGAACCCATCTCAAACGGCTGTCAAAAACCATACCCAGGAAACGCACTGACTGAACGAGGGCCAGAGGCTGACCCCCGAGTGTAAGATTAAAGGTCGGGACGGCGCCGGATCCCCGTCTCCTCGGCGGAAGGAAGGCCACACACGAAGTCTTCGGGGAAGACAGCGTAAGGCCCACCGACGACGCCCAGCGTTCAACCCGATTGACCGCGAGTTGGACTTGCCTCTCCACGAGGGGGGGACTCGTCCCCGCGGCATAGACAGCCAGATCGTCGGCATAGATGGAACATCGCACCGAGGGCGGAAGGGCTCCCGGTAGCGCAGACATGACCAGATTGAAGCAGGAGACGCTCAAGACACACCTCTGGGGCACCCCCTCCTCCTGAACATACAAGTCAGATAGGGCCGCCCCATTACGGACGCGGAAAGTGCGACGGCAGAAGAAGTTTCGAATAAACGTGGGCAAAAGGCTCACGAAACCAAGAGACTTCAAACGGTCCATGACAACTCCCCGACGGGTCGTGTCATAGGCCTTTTGGACGTCGAAAAAGACGGCCAGAACAAGATTCCGGCGGGAAAAGGCCTCCTGTACATCATGACCAAGGAGAAGAGGGTCCAGAGTACCCCGAAACCGACGAAAACCAAACTGGGTTGGAGCGACTCCAGTGTAAAGGAAAGTCGGACGGCCACCATTTTTTCAAGGAGCTTGCATAAGCAGCTCGTCAGGGCAATAGGCCGATAGCCCGCCACCTCCGCCGGATCCTTCCCCGGTTTAGGTATCGGGACCACAATCGCCTCCCTCCAACGGGAAGGGAACAACCCCTCAACCCACATCCGGTTGAAAAGATCCAGCAAAAAGTGCAGGGCCATCGGGTCAGATTCCGGATAAAGTCATAAGGAATGTAATCAGGGCCAGGGGCAGAAGAACGACGGGTTGCCAGGGCAGCCCGAAGTTCCCGCATCGTAAAGAGACGGTTATAGGGCTCGCTCCCAGGTGGTGGGAACGTAACATCCGACAACGGATGATCCGCAGCTGAAGGCCAACGGGAAACCGCAGCAAAAGCCCCGGCCCCAACCGATCGGCCACAGCAGTAGGATCCGAAAGGAAGCCGTCCCCGTCCCGAAGGACAGGGCAACGAGCAGGGACCGGCCTCCCCTCGATACTACGTACCTTCCGACACACAGCAGCAGAAGGGATAGACGAGGAAATGCCAGACACAAAAGCACGCCAAGAGGCCCGACGGGCCAACTTGAGAGTCCAGCGGGCGAAAGCCTTCGCCCGCCGCATCTCAATCAAGTGTTCTGGGCGCTGGGTGCGGTGGAAGCGGCGAGTTGCCCTCTTCCTCTCACACACCGTCTGGTGACATGCTGGAGTCCACCACGGGACGCTACGTCGCTACGCGTCCGCGGGCTACCGGAAGATCGAGGAATACAGTCCTCCGCTAAGCCCATCACCACCCGCTCGAAGAACTCCAAGTTCTCATCCACAGAGCCAAAGTCCAAAACCGAACGGGCAATGACGGAACGAGTTCTGAAGGATGGCCAGTCAGCACGCGCCAGGCACCACCTCAGTCGAGACGAGACACCCGGATGCGGTCCGACCGGCTCAAGACAGACTGGGTAATGATCACTGCCATATGAGTCCCCCAACACCCTCCACGAAAAATCGAGTAGGGCATCGAGGGACACCAAGGAAAGATCAATACAAGTAAATGAACCCGTGGGTTCGTGAAAATAGGTAGGTCCACCAGAATTGAGGCAAGTAAAGGAAAGTTCTTCCATTAAGGAGAGCAACATACCAGCCACATTTGTCGACCGGACATCTCCCCAAGCCGGGTCGCGACTGTTAAAGTCCCCGAGGAGGAGAAACGGCCGAGGCAATTGCACCACCAACTCACGAACCGCGTCGCGAGAAGGAGGGTCATGGGGAGGAATGTAGATCGAGCAGGCAGTGTACTGGCGATCTAAGAAGAGCCGCACAGCCACAGCCTGCAAGGAAGTACGAAGAGGCACACCTCGCGAGGATAACGAATGGTGAACGTAAATCGCCGCACCCCGCCGGCGTGTGCTCATCCGGGGTGCAAGGGAAACCAACGTAGCCAGGGAAGCAAGGTTCTCCCAGTTAGCTGAAAGCCCCCTACAGTTCCAATGCAAAATAGAACTGTAAGGGGAAGAGGCAGAATAAGAGGCAGAGAAAACAGCAAAAAACATCCACGGACCAAGCTGAGTAGCAAACTCAACGGTCCGTAACCAGGGATGGAATCGGCTTCCCCGACTCACCCCGAGCGGGGAGAGTAGGAGTCACAGGAGGCAAGCCTGGGAGACGAGGATCCCGATTACGGGAAGCCACATACTCCGCAGCTGCTCCACCCGTAGTAGAACGAAGGTGGGAGAGTGGAACAGGGGGGAGTTCAGAGGGGGGCTTCCCTGATGGGGGGAGAGGAGACGATGAGACGAGCCCAGCCGAAACCCCCGACTCCCCACCAGGGGTAAGGCAGGGAGAACCAGGCGTCCGGGGGCTCGCCACACCATACAAGTGCTGACGGGGGGGGGGGAGAAAAGATCCACTACAGATGGGAAAGGTAGATCCAGGAGAGAGACCCGACCACTCTCGGCAAGAGCCGAATGGAGAGAGACTCCATGAATATGGGCCAGGCCCCTTTCGAACGGGTCCACCGTGGGAACCGAGTCAGTAATCAAAGGTGTCATGGGGCGGTGCACCTCAACCGACACCGGGACACTAGTTGGGGCACCGGGAGGTGACGCCCCACCAGCCCTCCGTATAGGGGAGGGAGTCCAGAGCGGAGTAGGGGCGGCGCGCCGCTTCCCCTCCGGTGAAGAAGGGGAAGCAGAGCAAGCAGTGGACGTGGACGGGTCTGGACGACTCCGACCACGGTGACGTTTCCTCCTCCCCTTCGGGGCCTCACCCTCCCCACCCAAGAGACGGGCAGGCAGGGATCCAGACCCCAAGACCGGAGAGGGAGTAGGGGCACTTGTAGGAAGGGAATCAGACTTGGCGACTGAGGGTGAGGCAGGGGGACAAGAAGGTCCTGCGGTGCCAGGGGGACCACCAACCCCCAGAACTTCCAGGGGAGGCACCACTCCGGTAGACGCCGGGGTAGCACGGGAGGGTCCCGAGGACCCGCCGGAGCCAAGAGCCGCAGCATAGGACAATCCCCGCCGCGGCTCCCGGTCGCGGACCCTATCGCGCGCCTCCCGTGCACTGAGGAATTCGGTAGTTCTTAAGGACTGCACTTCGAATTCGAGCTTGAAAACGGGGCAGTCCCGCGAGGAGGAAGGGTGGGTCCCCGAGCAGTTCGAGCACTGCGGGGGCTTCGTGCATGGGGGGGAGGGTGCGCAGGCACGCAAACTAACATGACCGAACAGGTTGCAGGCAAAGCAGCGGACCGGGTCAGGCACATACGGCCGCACCGAAAACTCGCAAGACCGTTGATCACCCATGCCCCAGAACACCTGGGCCGGAGGCACAAGGGAGTCAAAGGTCAGGAGCAGACGAGCAGACGGAGTAAGAGCACCATCCCGGCGCGACGAAAAGCGGAAGACCTTCGTGACCCCTTGGGAGGCAAGATCATCCTGCAACTCGTTTCCCGTCAACAGCAGACGGGAAGCGAAAATGGTGCCCTGACAACTATTCAGTCGCGGATGAGGAGTCACAGAAACTCTGCAACCCAGAACATCCTGCAACTGTAGAAGGGACTCAGTCACCCCTGAAGAACGGGACTTCAAAAGAAGAGACCCATACCTCAGAAGGCGGATATCATTCATAACGGCAGGGAACCCCCACCGTCTTAAGACGCTGAAACACCCGTTCCGAGTTGCCCGGAAGGGAGCTAGCGGAAGGGCGGAGAAAAAGGAACCTGTCCAACGGACAGAAATTGACAGCAGAGACAGGTCCACGTGTGACGGTAACCGAGAGTGGGCGAGAGAACGAGGGCCGCGAAGACCCCGCCCTACGGCCACCACGAGCCCGGCCACGAGAGCCAGACACCGCTGAGGACGAGAGGGGGCCATACGGCTTTAAGGTCAATCCAGCAGAGGCAGAGGCCGCTGAACGACCAGAAGTAGTAGTCTTATCCAAATCCAAGGACGGGCCAGAGTCGTTAACGGGGGGGGATTGAGTTTTAGAAATTTTACCCATAAACAATATAATTATAAGGAAGACAGCCTCGGACCCAAGGCAATGCACCAATCCGCCACTGCATCCTTCAAGGCGCAGGCCCAACGTCCCGGGTAGCCCGCTCCCCAACCTAACTGTCGTTTTAAAAACAGCAGATTAGCTCTCCTGGAGTTTTGTCCGTTAAGGGCCTAGCAAAAACCCAATCCAGATGCACCAGCAGTCCGGGCGCCCATACCATCCCCAGAGCACGGCCCAGCCACGGAGCAATGCCCCCCAGCGGGTGCACCCGATGACCCCAAGACTGCCGGCAAAAACAAACAGTGGGGGGGAGGAATACTACAATTGACAGAGGCCTATGGAAAAACCACAACATGGTATCGTATGTGATACCTTTATTTCATAATTAAATATAAATTATTAATTAATTGAATTAATTATCTATACAAAATTGGCTCGGGATTGTTGACATAGCCTAATGGGAATGAAATGATTGCCATACATACATAGAAACCGTATGTAGGCGTCGGTCTGCATAACCACGTGAAACCTTCATTTATTTCACGTGAAACCAAATTTCCATTTGCTAACCCATGCAAAATACAAGGGAGAAAGAGTCAACAACCTTTGCCAAATCAGCAATTTATACAGAAATATGAAGATATATTAAAGGAATAGCCTCAGGGCTGTTTATGTTACAGTAAACGCTTTAAACAGGGAGGCTGTCTAAAGTCCTCCCTAAAGTTCTGAGTGAATACCTTATAATATAAAACCTAATGACTATAAAAGGGTAGGCCTATTCCTTCAGAAGTTAACAAGTGATTGCCTATATTAGTAACAAAGTGTTAATTCGTCGTGTAACTCCATCGTGGCGGCCCTACACCGAAGAAGATCGTAACGCCCTGCATCGAAGTAAACTAAGATCCATCAAAATTA
Organism: Bathynomus jamesi; assembly: GCA_023014485.1. Classification (NCBI taxonomy): domain Eukaryota; kingdom Metazoa; phylum Arthropoda; class Malacostraca; order Isopoda; family Cirolanidae; genus Bathynomus; species Bathynomus jamesi. The sequence goes on along the minus strand of JAJOZX010004989.1, from coordinate 144,906 downwards.
AGGTGAGGCAATTTCATTTTCATTCTAGGGCGTCTAAAATCCCGACGCTAAAATTACCATAAACAATTAAATATAAAGAGGTCCTTTAAAGACCTACATATTCATAACTCTCTAACGAAAATATATAGGGCTTTTGTCGTTCACTCTCCACTGAAATCTGCTGGACAAGATAAAAAAAAAAACCGCAACTCGGTAACTCTCTGCCCACACCCCGCGAGGAGTTGAGGAAAATCCAACAACCCACGAGGTGTGCGAGCCCCTCGGCCCGGCAAGCCGGAATACCTAATCGAGGTATATATATATATATATATATATATATACTAGCTGAGGTACCCGGCGTTGCCCGGGATAAATTTCACATTGCTGTTGCATGTCGTTCACGGTCAGCTTCAAGGCGTGATTGTCTTTCTTGGGGTGTTTCTCTTGCTCTGGTAGCTGCTACACTTTCTCGGACAGCTTCAAGACGTGATTGTCTTTCTTGGAGTTTTCCTCTTGCTCTGGCTGTTGCATGTCGTTCGCGGTCAACTTCAAGGCGTGATTGTCTTTCTTGTGAGCTTTCCTGCTTCCGGGCTTCTTTATTTTTTCTGGCTGCTGATGTAGATCTGTCCAAACTTGCCCGTTTCTTTGGTGGCATGGTAAAGTTGTTGGGATTTTCAAAAACTGCAAAAAAACATTGCCACATTAACTTCCTCTAACTATTCGCACAAACAGACAGGCTGACCGACTCTGTGTTGACATTCTTCATCCCATAAGAGGTTCCCGCGCCAAACTTGGTAGCTCTAGGTCAAACGGTTTGAAGTCGTCCTAAAAAATATTATATGTAAAGCTCAAGATTTTCATGACTGTGTTTCTATAGTTAACCAAATAACACTGGTCAACAAAGATTTTTCATCAGAGTAAAATTTGTGGTGGCTGGATAGCATTTTTCACGCTGATTCCAAAACTGCATTCAGATTTTTTCTAGCACGTATAGTTTTCAAGATGAAGGCATATATATAACTACACAGATTTAACCATTTTAAATAGGCAAAATACTAATATTTCAACATTTGATTGTGTTTATTTTATTGTGTTTTTTTTAGTTTATTCATCTTATTTATTTCAATTATCTTAATTATATATCTTATGTATTTCAGGTGTGAGCTTTTACGTCTAGCAGCATTGTGATTCAGGCAACAACGCCGTGCTTTGTGTGTCAAAAGATCAGTCCAGTCCAAGAACTTCTTGTGTCAAGTTGGTGTACATTTTTTTTGAATTTATAGTTTGCTCAGGTCAGTCAACATGCCTCGACAATGTAAGAATGACCCCGACAAGTTCTGTTTCGTATGCGGCCAGTTGACAACTAAAACACAGCGACGAAGTATTACAACCGACATTAAGAAAATATACAAGCTATACTTTGGTTGCCATCTAGGTGACCAAGATAAACCATGGGCGCCACATCAAATCTGTTCTGGCTGTTCAAATGGATTACGTGATTGGCTTAACAAAAAGAAAGCTTCAATGCCATTTGCCATACCCATGATATGGAGGGAGCCGAGAGATCATCATGAAGACTGTTATTTTTGTAGTGTGAACTTAATGGGGTTTTCTGCCAAGAACAAACACCAGATTGTATATCCAAACTTGGATTTAGCACGTAGACCAGTAAAACATGATGAAACATTGCCCATTCCAATTCCCCCAAGTGATAGGTTAGATTCTATCATAGATGACATGGAAAGTGATAAAGGTGCAACTGGCGTTTCCGGACCATCTACAGAACCAGAGTACACTTTTGAAGGTAGACATTTAGAGCCTAAAAAGTTAACCCAAGGACAGTTGAATGATCTTGTTAGAGACTTATCGCTGTCTAAAGAGAAATCAGAGCTTCTCGCCTCAAGACTAAAGGAGAACAATTTACTTGAGAACAATGTTCGTATTAGTTACTACCGAAAGCGGAATTTTGAATTAACAGCATTCTTTTCAGTAGACGGTCCTCTCTGTTATTGCCATGACATCAATGGACTATTTACAGCCATATCTCAGACGTATGTGGCATCTGAGTGGCGCCTCTTTATTGATTCGTCGCAGAGAAGCCTGAAAGCAGTTCTTTTGCATAATGGTAATATAATGCCATCCATCCCCATTGCCCATTCCGTCCATCTAAAAGAGACATATGACAATATGGATATACTACTTAAGGCAATCAAATACGACAGTCATCAATGGAATGTTTGTGGAGATCTAAAAGTTATAGGAATGCTTATGGGTATGCAGTCAGGATTCACAAAATTTTGTTGTTTCCTTTGCCTGTGGGACAGTCGCGCCACTATAGAACATTACACCAAAAGAGACTGGCCACTTAGGTATACATATGTCCCAGGGATAAGCAATGTCCAGTCTGTCCCTTTAGTGGATCCCCAAAAGATCTATCTGCCACCTCTTCACATTAAACTTGGTTTAATGAAGAATTTTGTTAAAGCAATGGGTAAAGTCAATTCTGAAGGGTTCCAATACCTTTCAAGGAAATTTCCGAAGGTTACTGCAGCAAAATTGAAGGAAGGAATTTTTGTTGGGCCACAAATAAGGGAGGTTTTGAATGACACTGAATTTGAAAAAGTCCTAAGTCCGCTGGAATTGAAGGCTTGGCTGGCGTTCAAATGGATATGTGAAAACTTTCTTGGAAGCAACAAGTCACCTGCGTATAAGGATGGAGTCAAGAACCTCCTTGATGCCTTCAAAGAAATGGAGTGTCGAATGTCGTTAAAAATTCACTTCCTGCATTCCCACTTAGATTTCTTTCCTGAAAACCTTGGTGCAGTGAGTGACGAGCAAGGAGAGCGCTTCCATCAAGATATTCAGATGATGGAGAAGCGCTACCAAGGTTATTGGAATGAAAGCATGATGGCGGACCATTGTTGGATGCTGTATCGTGACAATCCAGGCCAAATTTACAAAAGAAAATCACACTCACAGCGCTTTTAATAAAATAATGTATATATTCTTTATTTATAAGTACATTGAATAAGGTATATGATGTATTTGTTGTTTAGCATTCCTAAGTGTGATCTATACATCCATAAATTTTCTTATAGCAATATCAAAAACTTAAAAATATCAAAACCAGTGTATCTATATAACTATACGTGCTAGAAAAACAATAAAACCAGATTCGGAATCAGCGCGAAACATGCATTAAGAAAAGTGTGATCATGTTTGTGATGAGAACAAAAAGTTTCATTTTGTTGGCCAGTGTAATTAGTCATGAAAATGTTATGATTCAGAAATCTTGACACAATGTGAAGCTCAAAATTTTCGCGGCTGCGTTCTTTTCTGTAGTTTAATCGCGGTGCTGGGCCCTTCTAATTTTAATTATTTAATTTATTAACATTCTTCATCCCATAAGAAGTTCGTGTCAAATTTGGTAGCTCTGGGTCAAACGGTTTGCGCTTGCATAGAGGACAGACAAACAGACAGGCGAAAATATATAATATATATATATATATATACAGGGTGGGCCGTAAGTTTCCATACATAGGAAAAATAAACATTTTTTTATGGACAACCATTTTTATTTATATAATATGCTCTACATGGTTGCCATTGTTTTGAAAACACATTTCAATACGTGTTCCCCACTGTTGATGAACACGCATTAGCACAGTTGACGTTATGCTTGTAATGGCGTTGGTGATACGTTCCTTTAGATGATTTATGTCTCGTATCTTTTCCTGATACACCATGGCCTTCAAGTGCCCCCAAAGATAGAAATCAAGGGGGGTGAGATCTGGGGATCTGGGAGGCCACTCCACAGGACCACGCCGACCAATCCAAGCATCCGGAAACTGCTGCTGATCCAAATACCGACGCACGTGAAGACCATAATGAGGTGGAGCTCCATCTTGCTGGAAGTAAACTGGGAAGTTACCTTCCTCGTTTAGCAGGGATGGGAAAATCTCTTCTTGCAACATGTTAAGATACCTTTCGGCATTAAGATTTCCACTGACAAAAATTGGTCCAATAATTCTGTCACCCCATATCCCGGCCCACACCATCACTTTACCGGCACCTTGCATCTTCGTCGGACTCAGCCAGTTAGGGTTAGCATTACTCCAATAACGTATGTTTTGCCGATTAACCTCTCCATTGACGTAAAAATTTGCTTCATCAGTAAACAAGATCTTACGTCAAACGCATATTCTTAGGGTATCTGAAACATAAAAACAAACGTTTAATTTTTCCTATGTATGGAAACTTACGGCCCACCCTGTATATATATATATATATATATATATATATATATACACACACACACACACACACACACACTGCGTTCGTACGTATTAAGCAGATTACATTTTCTCCAATGTTTTCAAAAGTTTTCCCCCGATTTCAATGAAATTTGTAGCAAATAATCACTATATATAGCAGCATTGATGGTATTCATTTCGATAAAATATTTTGATAATTAAAATAATTATCTTATTTTATTGAAAAATATGTAAAATATTGTGTTCCGACTTATTGAGCAAGTATTCTATTTACGGATCTAAATGGTGAAAATGGGTAAGAAGAAGGATTTAACATTAAATGAGAAAAGAAAAATAGTCAAGTTACTCGCTGAAAATATAAAATCTATTGAAATTGCGAAGCAGTTTGGCAGAGCTTATCGAACTGTAAACAAGTTTGTAGCGGAGGGTACCAAACTGAGGCAGCGAAGTGATAAAGGAGCTATAAGAAAAGTGACAAGGCAGCAGATATCTGTAATCAAGCGCAAATTGCAAAGCATCCATTGTCCTCAAGTAAAGAGGTTTTTGAGCAGGCTGGCATACATAATGTACCAAGAACATCTCGATGTGAAATCCTCCAAACAATTGGCAAGACGTGTAAACCTACGATTCAGTCACCATTAACACCCAGGTACAAGAAGCAGCGTGTTGAATGGGCGCGTCAGTACGTGAAAACAGATTTTAATACTGTATTGTTAACCGATGAATGAAGAGCAACCCTTGAGGGATCTGATGGTTGGTGAAGAAGATGGATTGCTAAGGGTCAATCTCTACCATGGAATGAGGTTTTCTTTTAGAAAGTTTGTGTAAGACTGGGCATTCATTTTTACACCATCAGGCACTCTGTATGGGACAGCTACTTCACTGCCTATCAATCCTGCCCAAAACATGACACTACCTCCACCTTCTTGGCGTCTTAATCTCGATGGTAGAAATTGGCTCTCAGCAATCCATCTTCTTGAACAAACATCAAGTCCCTCAAGGGTTGCTTTTCATTCATCAGTTAACAATACAGTATTAAAATCTGTTTTCACGTACTGACGCGCCCATTCAACACGCTGCTTCTTGTACCTTGGTGTTAATGGTGACTGAATCGTAGGTTTACACGTCTTGCCAATTGTTTGGAGGATTTCACATCGAGATGTTCTTGGTACATTATGTATGCCAGCCTGCTCAAAAACCTCTTTACTTGAGGACAATGGATGCTTTGCAATTTGCGCTTGATTACAGATATCTGCTGCCTTGTCACTTTTCTTATAGCTCCTTTATCACTTCGCTGCCTCAGTTTGGTACCCTCCGCTACAAACTTGTTTACAGTTCGATAAGCTCTGCCAAACTGCTTCGCAATTTCAATAGATTTTATATTTTCAGCGAGTAACTTGACTATTTTTCTTTTCTCATTTAATGTTAAATCCTTCTTCTTACCCATTTTCACCATTTAGATCCGTAAATGAATACTTGCTCAATAAGTCGGAACACAATATTTTACATATTTTTCAATAAAATAAGATAATTATTTTAATTATCAAAATATTTTATCGAAATGAATACCATCAATGCTGCTATATATAGTGATTATTTGCTACAAATTTCATTGAAATCGGGGCAAAACTTTTGAAAACATTGGAGAAAATGTAATCTGCTTAATACGTGCGAACGCAGTGTGTATATATGCTGCAAATCCACAAGGAAAAAAAAAACGATTCCAAGGCCTTTCGTGTATTCAGAGCTACACCTCGTCAGGGAATGCCTAACGAGGTGTAGCTCTGAATACACGAAAGGCCTTGGAATCGTTTTTCTTTTTCCTTGTGGGTTTGCAGCATTCATTCATTTCACGTGTTTAATTGTGAAATTCATCCCATATATGTACCTTACCTTACAACCTTACAAAGGTTCCGCGCGATGATTTCTCATTTCGCGAAGGTCAAGCTTGTCGCCCCTCCTCTCAAGTTGGCCTGGTGAAGTAGTGAGTTGGATTCTTGCGCTCTCCACTTCACATAGCCAGATACGCCCAGCTCATCGGGGATTGTTCTGAGCCAGGCGTCTAGTCTTCTTTTGAAGATTTCCACTGCAACTCCCTTCGTGTTTCTTAGGTCTTTAGGCAACTGATTAAACAGTTTTGGTCTTCTCACTACAAAACTATTTTCTTTCAGGGTTAAGGATGTTCCCTGTCTCGCCTTCAATTTGGGAATACGACACAGTCTACCGCTTCTACTTTCCACCGTTGTTTGGGGAGTTATGGGATTCAGAGTAAGATTAGGGACTAGTTTCTCCATTATTTTCCAAGTGTAAATAATGGTGTATCTCTTTCTTCTCCTTTCCAGTGAATATAGGTCTAGTTCTCGTAACCTTTCCCAGTAATTTAGTTCTTTGCACCCATTGATCTTGGCTGTGAAACTTCTTTGAATCCCCTCCAGCTGTCTAATGTCTTCTTTTTTATATGGGGATGTTAGGACCGAGCAGTATTCCAGTTTGGGTATTATCAGGGTTTTCAGTAGAGGGATCATTACATTCCTATCCCTTCGTTTAAAAGTTCTCAATATCTGACCCGTTATTCTCTTTGCTCTGTTACTGCTATCTTATTTTGTGTTTCAAATTTCGCATCATCTGTCATTACAACCCCTAAATCTTTTGCTCTGGAATTTCTCTGGACTTCCTGTCCATTTGGGGTATAATATTCCATGGACTTTAGGTCTTCTCTTTTTCCGTACCGTAATAGCTGAAATTTCTCGGTGTTAAACTTCATATTGTTGTCTTCCGTCCACTTGTAAATTTTGTTTATGTCGGTTTGTAGAGATCCTATGTCTTCTGGTTTTCGTATTTTTCTACTGATCTTTGTGTCATCTGCAAAGGATGTTACTGTGCTGTCTCTGGTAACGTCCTCATCTATGTCAGTTAGCATGATTATGAAGAGTAGTGGAGCTAATACCGTTCCTTGTGGTACTGAGCTGAGGACCTCTGATTCTGATGAAGATACTCCTTGTACTGTAACGACTTGCCTCCGCTCACTAAGGAAATTATATATCCATTTCCCTACTTTTCCTGTTATTCCCATATATTTCAGTTTATGTATTATGATTCCATGGTCACACTTGTCGAACGCTTTAGCAAAGTCTGTGTATAGTACATCATAGTTTTCATTACTTTCAAGTGAATCAATAATGTTGTTGTAGTGTTCCATTAGTTGTGACAGGCATGATCTGCCTGACCGAAACCCGTGTTGGTTATCATTGAATTTTTTCTGAGTTTCCAAAAAGTCATAGATTTTCTGTCTAACAATTCTTTCAAATATTTTGGTGAGATGAGATGTAAGCGACACTGGCCTATAGTTTTTGGCCTCGGATCGATCTCCTCCTTTATATATTGGGACTATGTTCGCGCTCTTCAGGATGCCCGGTATTTCTCCCGTGTTTAATGATCGTCTCCATATCCAGTATAGGGGTTCAGCGATTGCATTCTTGCAGTTTTTGATCAGTGTGGCATTCCATTTATCCGGTCCTGCCGCTGAGTGTGTTTTTAGTTTCCCTATGACTTGTGCAATATCTTCCGTCGTAAAGTCGAAATCCGTTATACTTTCCCCTTGTGGTTCTTCTTCAAAGAACGCGTTTCTATCGCATATCAGTTTGTCAGTTTTTGGGATACTGAAAGATGATTCATACTGAGCTTTTAATATTTCAGCTACTTCTGTTAGATCATCAGATAAATCACTGTTCTCATTTTTTAAAGGCCCGATAGTCGCATAGTTTTTCGACTTTCTTTTTGCGAAATTATAGAAGTACTTTGAGTTAGCCTTGATCGCTTCTATAGCGTCATCATCATCTTTTTCTGTATGCTTCTCGATTAGTTCCTGTATGACGACATCGATACTTTGCAGTTTATCATTTAATATTTTTCTGATGTTATCTTTACAATTATTTAATTTTGCAGTCACTCTTTTTCTCTTTCGGAACAATGCCCTCTTTTGTCTTTCGAACCTGCTTCTCTTTCCTCTTTGTTGTATCTTTGGGACATGTTTTTCCACAATTTCTAACGTCTTCTCTTCTAACGTCATTAGCATCTATGACTATGACTTTTTTTCATTCGTCAGCCAGACTCTGTACTGAACGGACGCATTTCCTGAGCTCTCTGATTTTGCATTTACTTTTGTATATTGCTGAGAATTTTACTTTGGATAGTTTTTGAATTTTATATACTTGCGTTTAAATTTACATTGTTATAGTTAAGTAATTGAATATTAGTGGTTTTTAGCGATTTAGAAGTTTTCATAGCGTGCCGGCTTAATTTAACTTATACTTGTGACGGTTTAAATTTTTAACTCCGCGATGCCGTCGCAGAAAGCGTCGTGTGTTAGGTGTAGGGTTAACCGGTGGTATTCGGAATTTAAGGATTATAACGGCGGTCCAATGGCGATTACCGATAGATCAGTTTGTTTCTTTTGCGAGTTCATGGTGGAATTAGTTGACATAAAACGCAGTGTACGTGAGGTAGCGGATAGACTTGCAACGCTTGATGAGGGCAGGGTTAGGGCTACGGTTGACGGAAGCCGAACCAATACTAACGTTGAAGACGTTAGTAATTTGAAGGGTGAGGTGCGTAACTTAGTTTCTAGTTTAGGTAGCTTGTCGGGAAGGTTAGATAGAGTCGAGGAAGAGGTTAAGGTTAGTCCGAGAGTAGTAGATAGCGAGGGATTTAGAGAGGTTAAGGGTGGAGCTAGGCCGCGTACATTAGGTGATAGGAATCCCCCCCCTATCGAGGTTTCGAACCCTTTCGCCCATTTGGAAAGGGATGTGAATGAGGGGGAAACTATTTTAATTGGGGACTCTTTAGTGCGCCACATGGACAAAGAGTTCGTTAAACGGAATCCAACCAATAGGAGGAGGGTCTGTCTCCCGGGGGCCAGGGTTGACAGAGTTAGAGACGTGGATAGGGTTGACGTTGCTTCCCGTCACTCAATGTTGGTGACGATGGTAGGAGGCAACGACTCGTATAGGCCGATACGAGAGTGCCTGACCTTTTGGAGAGATATAGGGGGTTAATTAGGTCCCTGAAGGCGAGGTCAGATAGGTCTTTAGTTCTAGGTATTACCCCTAGGCACGGTTTGGGTCTTAGAATTACGTCAAAACAATATTTTTGAATAACAAATTAGAAGAGATTTGTGCTGAGGAAAGTGTACCCTTCGTAAAGCTGTGGTCCGAATTCAATGATCCTAGCCTTTTTATAAAAGATGGGGTGCATTTTAATGAAATAGGTAATGCTAGGCTAGGTAGGTTAATAGACGAAAACGTGCGAAAGCTGTATAGGTCGAAGCCTTCTTTAAACGTTGTGGGTCCGGGAAACGCGGGCCCGACGTGATAAATAGTTTAAAAGCGGGCCCGTGGTAAAAAATAACTTAAACGTCTTTTATTGCAACGCGCGTAGTATTAGAAATAAATTAAATGAATTTAAGGCGGTAATTTATTCCGGCAACTATGATATAGTTGCTATCACTGAAACTTGGTTAAATACCGTGACTCGGGACTTGTTGGGGGAACTTGATATACCGGGTTTTAAAATCTTTACTAATGATAGGTTACATAGATTTGGAGGCGGCGTTTTGCTGTACATTCGTAATTCCCTTAGGGCTATCGAGGTTAAGTTAGATTTTCCGGCAGCAATTAATGCGATCTGTGTTGAAGTTAGGGCGCGTAGTATTAGTTTTAATTTTGTCGTTGTTTATAGACCTCCCGTTCAACCCCTCGATATAGATACTAGATTTTACTCACTTCTTGGTAATTTTATTGACAATCGGAATAGTATAATTGTCGGAGACTTTAACTGTCCTAATGTTAATTACGAGAATTTACGGGTAACGAAGAGGGTTTGAGACTGGTTGAGTTTATGGACGATAACTTTTTACGACAGATAGTTACCGAACCAACGCGCGGTGATAATATCTTAGATTTGGTGATGACGAACGGCGAGAATATAGTCGAAAGTTTAGAAGTAGGCGAGAGTTTAGGATGTAGCGATCATCAAATTCTTAGGTTTAAGTTATTGATAGAAAACACACAGGATAGTAACGTAATAGAAGTCCCTGATTTTCGTAGGGCTAATTTTGATAGTTTTGCTGATAGGATGAGAGTAGTGGACTGGGATAACTTATTTATGGGTAATGATACAAATTTGCGTTGGGTGGCGTTTAAAGAAAGTTTTAGGAATATTGAAAGGGAGTTTATTCCTCGTAGGCCCAAGCGCGTTAGAAATCGTGGTAGGCCGAAGTGGTGGACTAGGGAAGTAGGCGAGTTCATAAACGAGCGTAATAGAGCGTATAGACTTAACAAGCGCAATGGCCAGGTAGCTAACTTTAATAGATATATCGAGCTTAGACGTCAGGTTAAAAGATCAGTTAGGAATGCCAAGCGTAATTTAGAGATAGTTATAGCTGCGGATAGTAAACATAATCCAAAAAAGTTTTTTGAATACGTAAATAATCGTAAGCCGGTAAAGGATAACATAGGCCCTCTATTGGATGTAAATGGCGCTTTGGCTTCTGACGCTCAGGCGATGGCGGGTATTTTCAATAACTTTTTTGCGACAGTTTTTACCGTAGAGGACGTAAATAATGTCCCCGACGTTGACGATATCGTTCCATTTAGTAGCGAGACTATTTTAGATGAAATAACTGTTTACGAGGCTGAGATTGCGCATTATATCGATAGGCTAAAAGTTAGCAAGGCTCCAGGCCCTGACGCTTTTTATCCTAGACATTTGAAAGATTTGAAAGACGTTATCGTAGGCCCCTTAGCGAAGATTTTTAATCAGTCACTCGAAACGGGGATTATTCCTGAAGACTTCAAATTAGCTAACGTCACGCCTATTTTTAAAAAAGGCGACCGCGCGGTAGCTAGCAATTATAGGCCCATTAGCTTAACGTCAATTGTCGGTAAACTTTTGGAATCCGTAGTTAGGGATCGTATTATCGATCACTTAGAAAGTAGGGGTTTGATTAATAGTAGTCAGCACGGGTTTCGACGCCATAGGTCTTGTTTAAACAAATTTGTTAGAATTTTATAACGAAATAGTGCGCGAATACGATAGGCATAGGGCAGCTGACGTTATTTATTTAGATTTTAAAAAGGCGTTCGATACAGTTCCGCATAGGAGACTAATTGCGAAGGTTAAAGCGCACGGTATCCGCGGTCAGGTAGCTAACTGGTTAGAAGAATGGCTTCGTGCTAGGAGGCAGAGGGTCGTAGTTAATGGTAGTGAATCGGGGTGGTTAGAGGTAGGTAGTGGTGTCCCACAGGGTTCAGTGTTAGGCCCATTGTTATTCGTAATTTACATTAACGACATAGATGTAGGATTGATTAGTAACGTGTCAAAATTCGCGGACGATACTAAAATAGGCGGTAAGGTTGTTAACGAGGACGATAGAAATAGGATCCAAGACGATGTAGATAGGATTATGGAGTGGACGGATAAGTGGCAGATGCAATTTAACGTAGATAAATGTAAAGTTTTGCATATAGGTTCTCGCAACAATAATTACGTGTACACGATGGATGATAGGGATTTAGCGAGCGTTGACGAGGAAGTAGATTTAGGCGTACGCGTAACTAAAGATTTAAAGGTTAGGAACCAGTGCCTGGAGTCTTGCGCAAAAGCTAATAGGATGTTAGGCTTCATAGCGCGTAATTTCGAATTTAAATCGAAGGATATTATATTGCCCCTTTACAAGTCCCTAGTCAGGCCTCATTTGGAATATGCCGTTCAATTTTGGTGCCCGTACTTGCGTGAGGATATTGATAGGTTAGAAAGGGTTCAGCGTCGTGCCACGAAACTTATTCCGGCATTGCGCAATAAGCCTTAAAGATAGGATTAAAGTGTTAGACTTGTATTCACTCGAAACTAGGAGATTAAGGGGGGAGCTTATTGAAGTTTTCAAAATCGTTAATAACATCGATAACGTAAATTTTGACAAATTGTTCACTTTCGATAATAGTAATACTCGCAATAACGGATTCAAGTTGCGTGGCAGACGTTTCATTACTAATATCGCTAAAAACTTCTTTACGTTTAAAGTAATTGATAAATGGAATAATCTTCCCGCGTCAGTCGTTCATTCTACCAGCGTTAATGTGTTTAAGAACCGTCTTGACAGACATTTTAAAAATATTAACGTTGTTTAAAATTAAAAAAGAAAGTTAACAACAGGAGCTCTGGTGGTGGTGCTCGAGGATGAGTCTGTTGACGATGAATGCCAGCTTGTGACATGCCAGCGTGTGATGCCAGCAATAAAAAAAAAAAAAAAAAAAATTAGACTAACACGAATGTAGATGTAGCTCATAGCGTAAACTAACCCACTTTTTGTTTAACTTTACCTACTTTTTTTTTTTTTCTTATCCTCCTTACTTTGCATGTCTCTAACTCTTTTCTTGCATGTTTGTAGTTTGCATGGTATGACAGTGAGTTAAGACTGTGTTTGCATGGTTTGTAAGCGTTCTTATTTTACTTCTTTTCATCTTTCACCCCTCTCCTATATTCTCCGACTATTTTTCTGACTTGTCGGCAGTGGCCGGCGGATGATGATGGTGAGACTTTTTCCCTCTTTTTCTGAATGAATGTTAACCCACGAATGATAGGTGTTGCTCCTTACTTAACCCCTTATTCTCCTCTCTTCTCTTAACCCCCTACTCTCTCCTTTCTCTCGGGCTAGCCTTAGAGTGGATCTTAGGGTCTTTGTTAGCCTTAGCTTCTGTAGATCTGTAGATCTCTTCCGTTGTCTTGGCCTCGAAAATGGTTTTCCAATCTATTACTTCCATGCTGGATGTCACATCTTCCCAGTTTATAGCTTTGGAGTGAAAATTAAAAATTTCGAATTTGCTTCTTTCTGTTGTGCGTGTTCTTTCCTTTCCTGTTGCCTTTATATTAGTTGTTATTTCAATGATGTTGTGGTCTGATATCCTAGTTGGGGATATTTCCACATTATCAATTAGATTACTGTTGTTTGTGAATACCAAATCTAGGCAGTTGTTTTTTCTTGTGTTTTCTGTTATTTCTTGCGTTAACATAAATTCATCAGCTAAAGCTAGTAGCATTTTTACCCGCTCCTGGTCTTCTCGTGTGCCCCCCTTGTCCTGGTGTATACATATATTTTTTCCTATCCTTTTATATTTCATGAATGGGAAATTAAAATCACCACAGAGAAAAATATTTGGGGTTGGAGAATGTAGATCTTTTACCAAGTTTCTTACCTCTGTAATGGAATCTGAAAATTTTGAGGTTGGCGTGTTTGGGGGTCTGTACATTACAATTAGTACCATATTTAATTTTTCAATTTTTGCTGCCACACATTCTACGTAGTTGTTTGAGGTACTTATAGCCATTTCTGCTATGTGCCTTACAAAAGCAAAGTCTAACAAAAATTGCAAGATGAAAAAGGCAATAATGGAAAAACTGTTAGCTGTTACTTTAAAACTTGTTAGAAGTGGCTTGGCATTCCTCCAAGGAGATACTAATCTGATTGGTGATTCAACATAATGGAAATTGCTCATTATGGCGGCATAACTCAAAACCATTTAGATGGTAAATGTAAGAAAGATGATGGTAAAACAATGCGAGGGAAAGTGAGTTACCCATCATGGGAGAATCAGTAGTAGTTCATTGAATTTTTAACAATATGCAAAAGGACATTCTCGCAGAAAGAAAGCGCTTTTTATTATTCAATTATTTGCGATGCTACTCCTGACTTTAACACCATGAACAGAATGTGTTGATATTAATAGGGGTGCACCGGATATGATATTCGGCCGGATATTGCGAAATATCCTGTGTCCGGTAGGATATGGGTCATGTCCGGCCGGATATGCCGGATATAGGCCAAGACATTAGAAAATTAACCTGTATGAAAATCTGCCATAATATGATAACTCACTACAAATAATATTTTATTACAAAAAAAATAGAAAGCCCTCCAGGGCCCACCCCTAAACCAGTCCAGCAACACTTTTTATGTTAAATCAACACAATACTGATGACAAGAATAAATAAAACAACTGTCCATCCTTAACGATTACAGTTCTATTAATATAATCAGAGCTTTTTATAAAAATGTCTAGGCGTTAAATTTTTTAAAAAGGCTAAAACATTGCTAGACCCCTGCACTTGCTTTCCATTCTTTTTTCTCCTTTTTTTTCCTTTATTTTCAAAACAATACAAAACATTACAAGCTTGACAAATGTAAAACAATACATTGAATACAATATAAAATCGATGAATGGAGGGCAGTATTGTGTAGGTCAGATGCCGCCATTCAGCCTGGAGGTCTTCAGAATAAAAAAAACTCAACAACAGTGATTTAGAACTTTTTCCGTTGTGGTGCAGAAACAAGAGCACCATTTCTCTTTTAGGCAATATTCGGGATCACCTTGCTTCATAGATGTTTCCATATTCAGCAAACATTCTCTCTGAAAATACAGAGGATGCGGGTGTGCGGAGAAGCTTTGAAACAATAGTTTTAAGGAGAGGAAATCGGTCCTCCTGCTTCCAAATTTGAACTGGACAGCATTTCCTATCTACAAGAGGTTCAGATGCATATCGGTCTAACTCCCCTGCAATCAGTAGAACAGGAGCAGTCTTTTTTTCAACCTTTCTTCTCTTGTAACTTACTTCACCAGATTGCTCTCCTTTTGTGATCTCCATAAAACACGCTTCAAGAATGTCCTCTTCGTCTTTCCTCTTTCGCATAGGAGAACTGGAATTTGAGCTTCTTTCGCTTCCACATTCATTACCTTCACTTTCATTTGAATCATTACCACCTTCGTCATTTTCAATACCTATGACTTCTTCAATCAGCCAGGATTTAGCCTGCTCTTTTTGATCTTGTTGAAAGAAAGCTAACTTATACCGCGGATCTATTGCAGTCGCAGTCACATAAGCCGTTTTTCATTATGTTCAAAGACTTCCCATCATTACTCTCCGACAAGAAACGCGCTCGAAGAGAAGTCAGGAGTTCTCTCTTTGTCGTTTGAACACCTTGGTCATCATGGCCAATCTTTGAAAGAAATCTTTGTAAAATACAAATGCTTGGGATTACGGAAGACAAAGTTAATTTTTCCCAACTCATTTCCTGAGTTAGTTGGAAGAATGGTTTTAATATTTTAAGATTTCGTATCAGTGTCCACTCGAAGGATGTGATGGTAGGTAATTCACTACGATCAGCCAAATACAGTTGCACTGGAATTTTTAATTTACTGTATATAATCTTTCTAGCATCAAATATGCACTGTTCCAACGTGTTGGGACATCTTGAAGCAATAGGAGAGGCTCAAGATTTTGCTGCACTTGAATGTGTTTGAAATTGTTACAGGCCAAAGGAGAATGATTAAAGTGAGTTGCAAGGCGACGACTTTTTGCAAGGATATCAATTACACTCCTCTGAACCATAATTGAGTCACTAATTACCAGTTGGAGTAAATGAATGATGCAGTGTATTGAAGGTATTTCAGCCAGGTCACTACCAAGAGCCATATTACTAGCTCCATCCCTCACCAATAAATTCCTCTTATTTGCATCAAGATCCCAACTATCCCACATGCGTCTAGGAGAATTTGTCTAAAACAATTCGTCTAAAATACAATTTGTCTAAATCAATTTGTCTAAAACAATTTGTCTAAAATAGTTTGTCTAAAATCAATTTGTCTAAAATCAATTTGTCTAATAACAATTTGTCTAAAATACAATTTGTCTAAAAATAATTTGTCTAAAATACAATTTGTCTAAACAAACAATTTAATATAATATGGCATACAAATTGTTGCCTGATGTACAATGCTATTTATTACTTGCCACGCCCCATCTTAAAAGGTTACCTCTTGTGCGGAATAGTACATCGAAATAGTTTGTCTAAAAATAATTTGTCTAAAATACAATTTGACTAATAACTGAAGATAACTAGAAATGCATTTCTCTGCTTGATAAATTTGGAGTGAGGATGAAAAGATTGAAAATGGATTGATTTTATTTCATAATATACCTAACCTAACCTAACCGGGTTATGTGTTCCGGGATAACTGATTTCGATGTACTATTCCGCACAAGAGGTAACCTTTTAAGATGGGGCGTGGCAAGTAATAAATAGCATTGTACATCAGGCAACAATTTGTATGCCATATTATATTAAATTGTTTGTTTAGACAAATTGTATTTTAGACAAATTATTTTTAGACAAATTGTATTTTAGACAAATTGTTATTAGACAAATTGATTTTAGACAAACTATTTTTGACAAATTGATTTAGACAAATTGATTTAGACAAATTGTATTTTAGACGAATTGTTTTAGACAAACTCGCCTGATTCGATCCCACATAGAGCGAAACTTTTCAGATATATTCTTGCCAGTATGCAACCCTGAGAAATGAGAGGCATGTAGCACAGCATCGTATCTTTCAAAATCTTTACCTATCCAGCAATGTTCCCTCTAATTTTTTTTAGTCCGTGTGCGCAAGAAATTTTTGTTGTGCATACATTTAGATTCATGGTGGAAAAATTGTGCAAACTTTTCTGAGCGCTACTATCTTCAAAATTAAATATATATAAATATTAAATATTTAATAATTATTATTTCCATAAGGTGATAGCTTGATCATTACGGCACTATTAAATGGATATTAAAAACTGCTTACAATATTATATATCTTAAAAAAGAAAACAGTTTATCCATTCTAAAAATATGAATATAATAAAAAATAGTAAAATAAAATTCAACAAAATAATGAAATAAAATAAAAATAACATTAATTGAAAATGACTATTTTAGTTATCATTTCTCAAAACAATTTTTGGCATTTAGCAATTTAAAATAGACTATCAAGATTAATACATGATTTTATCCATTCACAAAATAGGAATAAAATAAAAAATAATTCAATAAAATAAAATATAATCAAAATAACATTAAATGAAAGTGCCTTTCATTTAAGTATTATTATGATTTCTCCCTACGATCTTTAGCATTTGCCCATTCCAAATAAACTCTATGAAGATTAATACATCCGTCATCATTCAGGTAACTTTTAATTCGCATGAGCATGTCCAAATGATTTTCTTTCAAGCCGTTTCTTAATTTGTTCTTTATAGAATTCATTAAACTGAAGCCACGCTCACAGTCCACACTAGATGCTAGGAAAGTTCCCCCAATATCCATCAACTTAGCAAGGTCACAAAATTGTTCATTTTGGAGGACGAATGTCACCATATCATCAAAGTTTTTAACCAGCTTACTTTTTATTTTCTCGCATACAACAAATTTAAAATCATTGTACTGTTCGATTATGGTAAATCTTTCACCAAGAAAATCTGCATATTTTGCACACAAAGCTTTAACATGCTCAATGCCAAAGTCAGTCTTTCTGTAAAATAGCCAAACAATCAAAGGCAGACCATTCTTTTACTTCATTTTCAGGAAACCTGTCTTCCAAATGGGAACAAAGGTTTTCTATGAAAGTTAACCTTGTGTGACGGTATATTTTTAAAATTACTTCATTTACTGTCGTGACTCATGATACGCTTGAGCCTGTGCGTATTTTATTTTGCTGTGTGCGCGCGCACACGCGCACACCTTAGAGGGAACATTGCTATCCAGTGACCCGATAATGATATAAAACTTTCTGGAGGTTGTGCATGTCCATATATCTGAAGAAAAGCTGACATACTTTACTTCTTCCAGCTTCTGAGCAATTTTAGACTTGAACTCATTATAAAGACGAGGAATTACAGTATCAGAGAAGTATCTTCTGCTCGGTTGGAGGTAGGCCATTAGATCAATAAAACTATCATCTTCAACTAAAGTAAATGGCTGGTTGTTCAAAGCCATCATCATGCCAATTTTACGGTGAATCATCACAGACCTGGAGTCATTGATGTCCCATATTTTTTTAGATGAAAAGCTTTCCTCTATTGAGATCTGCTTACTCATTTGGTCCATTTTATTTTCTTTCAGAGTACTACCAGTAGAAGTTGATGGTCTAGCCCGTATTCTATCTATGCCTATTTCCTTTGATTCAGTCGCAGCTATTCCTTTTTTGTCATTTTCGTTTTTGGCTTCAGCATACTCTTTTGGGTGATCAATCTTCAAATGATTATGAAGAGGTGTTGTGCTAAAAAAATTTGCCCACCTTTCTCCGTCCCACGTTTGATAAACTTTTGACAAATATTACACTTTGCAGTGATATCGCTAGGATCATTTATTGTATACAGTGACCACACAAAACTCGTCATGATTAATACTTAATAGTTTAATACAACACAAGAACCTGAAAGAGAACAAAACAATTAAACATCTGAATATACTTAAATTATTATTTAACCTATATTAAGGGGGGCGCTTGCCCCCAATGCAAAACAAAACAGCAATATGAGTCTAAAAATAATACGGTACCTAATAATATATATTCGGCCGGATAGATATGGCCATGTCCGGTATCCGGCCGGATATGAAAAATTCATATCCGGTGCACCCCTAGATATTAAGGCTTTTACGATAAGTTAAGGAGGCTGGGTCTTTCTGCATTAGCGAAAGATTTCTCAATTTAATTGATTGTGATCGAAAAAGTGGAGAATAATAATACGTGCCAGTCTGAAGCACCTTCAGATTCCGTTAGATCAGTGTTTCTCAAACGGTGGGTCGCGACCCCTCGAGTTGTAGTTTGTTTACCCCTGTAGTAGTGATTTGTGCGCAAAAACAAAATAAAAAACCCCGCCTCGTGAATTTGTTTACCCCTGTAGTATGACAAGGGGTCGCGCCGACCTAAGACCGTGACAAGCGGGCCGTGGGGAAAATCTGGCTGAGAAACACTGCATTAGATGATTGTAGATGTCAAGGCTTTAATAATGGTGCTAATATGGTTGCGAAATTCAAGTGTGTCCAGGCTTTCATTACAAAAAGGAATGAACACACTGAGTACTCTCCTTGTACCACTCACTCTCTCAGCATTGTTGGTGTGAAAACTGCAGCTACCTGACTTGAAATAATAACATGTTCCCCGTGTATTCAGCGATTGCTTGTTTTCAACCTACAAGGTTGAAAATGTTAAAAGGAAAGATATATTGCTCTCTTCATTCTCAATCAGATACACGCTGGAGCGCACGAGCTGAAGCTGTCAGTCACAAGTGACATCATAAATGACTGCGAATAAGAGAGTTAAAAAAGTAAAATTTTAATGTTCTACAGGGTGGGCCGTAAGTTTCCATACATAGGAAAAATAAACATTTTTTTATGGACAACCATTTTTATTTATATAATATGCTCTACATGGTTGCCATTGTTTTGAAAACACATTTCAATACGTGTTCCCCACTGTTGATGAACACGCATTAGCACAGTTGACGTTATGCTTGTAATGGCGTTGGTGATACGTTCCTTTAGATGATTTATGTCTCGTATCTTTTCCTGATACACCATGGCCTTCAAGTGCCCCCAAAGATAGAAATCAAGGGGGGTGAGATCTGGGGATCTGGGAGGCCACTCCACAGGACCACGCCGACCAATCCAAGCATCCGGAAACTGCTGATCCAAATACCGACGCACGTGAAGACCATAATGAGGTGGAGCTCCATCTTGCTGGAAGTAAACTGGGAAGTTACCTTCCTCGTTTAGCAGGGATGGGAAAATCTCTTCTTGCAACATGTTAAGATACCTTTCGGCATTAAGATTTCCACTGACAAAAATTGGTCCAATAATTCTGTCACCCCATATCCCGGCCCACACCATCACTTTACCGGCACCTTGCATCTTCGTCGGACTCAGCCAGTTAGGGTTAGCATTACTCCAATAACGTATGTTTTGCCGATTAACCTCTCCATTGACGTAAAAATTTGCTTCATCAGTAAACAAGATCTTACGTCAAACGCATATTCTTAGGGTATCTGAAACATAAAAACAAACGTTTAATTTTTCCTATGTATGGAAACTTACGGCCCACCCTGTACAATAGATTCATGGAAAAATGTGTTACGTTTTATAATAAAAGAATGTGTCAAATGCTGATAGGCAAACTTTTTATTTTACCTCCTTTTTTATCATCAGTCTGAAGAGGTTTGGTGAGGTGTAAGGTAGGAGGGCCCAATAAAAGGACGCTTGGGGGGCTCATCTTGACCACTGATGGAAAGATTTGATTTTTGCTCAAGAGACACTGTATGGAAAAACTATACGCGCTTACAACATAGTATCGTATGTGATACCTTTATTTCATAATTAAATATAAATTATTAATTGAATTAAATATCTACAAAATTGCCTCGGGATTGGCGACATAGCCAATTGGGAATTAAATAATTGCCATACATACATACATAGAACCCATATGTAGGCTTCGGGCCTGCATAACAACAGAAACTAAATTATGATCTCGTGTTCAAACTTTTCCATTGCCAACTCATGAGAATTACATCGAGAAACGAGTCAACGACCTTCGCCAAATCAGCAATTTATACTAAAATACGAAGATTATATTATATCGGCTCGGCTCGGAGCTGTTTATTGTTACAGCGAATGCTTTAAACAGGGAAGATGTGCTTTTGTCTTCCCTAAAGTTCTGAGTGAATTCCTTATAATATAAAACCTAATAACTATAAAAAGGATAGGCCTATACCTTCAGGTGTTTAATTAGTGACTGTCTATATTAGTTACAAAGTGTCAACTCGCAGTGTAGGCTCCATCGTAACGGCCCTACATCGAAACAGAAGCGAGGCCCAACGAAATAATAAGGTAAGGCAATTTCCTTCTTTGCCATTGGGTAGTCCAAATCCTGAAAACAATTAAATATAAAGAGGTCCTTTGAAGACCTACATATACATAACTCTCTAACGAAAAAACATAGGGCTTTTGTCGGTAACTCTCCACTGAAGTCTGCTGGAAATTTCCAACGGATGAGGGATACAGGCAATCAACCCATACCCCTATATAGTTTTTTCACACACTGTATTATGATCGGTGTGTGCATGAAGTTTCAACAATTCATGTTCAGATGTTTAAAAGTTGTCAGGAAAAAGAAAGTGTGACGGACGGACAAGTGCACTCTGGTATGGTCCCTGAAAATGAATTTGGCACGGCATAATTAAGACGTTCGCCAAACCCTATAAAGTTGCCTGGGCAAGTAAATGGTGGATGGAATTCAATGTTCAAAAATGCAAAGTCGTCTATTTTCGAAGAAATAATGAAAACTTTAGCTATGAGATGCAAGGAAACTGGTAAGAGGATGTTAGACAGGAAAAAGATCTTGGCATTATAGTAAGCAGTTATCTAAAGTTTTCTGAGCAGTGCTTAGAGGGTAGAAATAAGGCAAATGCTAGGTATTAAGGGGAATGTTAGTTACAAGAGTAAGGAAGTCGTCGGTAAATTATATAATTCTTATGTTAAGCCTCACTTAGAATATTGCGTTCAAGCTCGGTCCCCTCATCATAGATATGACATTGATATACTTGGTGTGCGACATAAGATTACAGGAATCATATAAAAGCCAGCAGAAAACTAGGTCTAAGCCGAAAGCTATATCCTTCAATACGGTTCTGAGGCCATACTGAAACTAGATTTACTTAATTTGTATAAATATTAGGCCTGTAAACATAATAAAACATCTCAGAAATGCTTGCAAGTCGAATCTACGTTTCACCAGGCCAGAAGAATATCCAGTAATCAATCAATATATTCCACCATAAGCACTGACATTCCTGACAGTATTGTAGTATGCAAAATATCACTAACAAGATAGTGTTAATGTAAAGCTAAAATTTTGACCTGTGTGTGGTATCATTTAAAAGTCACTATTTCACATTGGGTTTATTTTAAAAAAAAATTTTCATCACAAATTTTCATGGGCAGAAACAATTTCCTTAATATACAATTTAAAAATTTTGTATTGTAAACAATGAACAAACGATAATTTCAAGTTGTTTTTCCTTTGAGTTTTCAGTGAGAGGACTCTTCAGAACTGGAAAGAGAACCTTGCTTATTAGGTCGGGTCGAAAAGTGGTCAAGGTCAAGATTTTGCTTAGGTACATATTGCGAGGTTGATCATTTTGTAATAGTAGTATCCACACCAAAAATCAAGGCTGTGGGACCTTCGCTACCTCCCCCCTAGGGTGACAACTTCTTATAGGGATAAAATTTGAAATTCAAAAAAATTTGCCGGCCATTTGTCCAATGCTGCCACCCTATGAGGAAACACCGTAGACGAAATCTCATGGAATTCGGAAAGCATTTAGGGGTGCCTCGAGTCACATGAATGAAACTGTCGCGCGGAAGAAATTTCAAGAATGAACGAGTTTCGACAACGCTTCAAAAACAAAAATGTTTCGAGAATGCAAGTGTATTATATAATTTAATAGAATTGTTTCCTTTATTTCATACTATAGATTATGCAAATCGATTAATTTATTTCATTAAATTAAAATTTTCATAAATAAATCGTTAAATAATATGATGTGTATCAATCTTTGGATGATCAGCTTTTGGTGCTTCAAGTTCATTTTGCATAAGACTGCCTGACTGAAAACAACGCTTAGAAGTTCTCTCCCGATTCTTTTAAGATATCTAAGGTAATATTTTTTATTTTGATACATTGATTATATTATTATTGGAAATTGTTCTAGAAAAGTTTCATTAATTGTTGGCATAGTTTGATGTTTAAATTATATAAATTTGGAACTGAATTTGATTTCCTATGATAATATATATACGAGTATATAAATATATATACAGGGCCGTCGAGAGGGGGGGTCAGGGGGGGCCAGTGCCCCGGGGCCCGGGTGTCTGGGGGCCCGCAGGAGAATAAAAAAATCGTGTACCTAAGCTGACATCAGGAACGGGTGAGGTCATCGCCTCGGTGGTACATGCTGCGCTCAAGGAATGGAATGTGTCAGAAAAGGTATCAGCTATGAGCTTCGACACTACAGCTTCAAATACTGGTTACTTGTCTGGGGCATGCGTAATTTTGGAGCAGAAACTCGGCCGCCGACTCTTATACCTTGCATGTCGCCATCACATCCTAGAACTTGTCGTTGAGAAGGCGTACATGGAATGCATGGGACCATCATCTGGTCCAGATATCCTCCTATTCTCCCGCTTCAAAGAGACGTGGAATACAATTTGCCAAGATAAGTACAAGACCCTGTCAGACCTTCCATCGAGTCTGAATGAGAATCGAGAAGAACTGATCGCTTGCTGGAATCTATATCTGACAAAACATCAGCCGAGGGATGATTACCGTGAATTCTTGGAGTTGTCGATTACAAACCTTGGAGGTAATTTACCTAACTTTAGGTTTCGGCGACCTGGAGCACTTCACCGAGCACGTTGGATGGCAAAAGTAATTTATTCATTAAAAATCCTGCTGCTTTCCCATCAGTTCAGACTTACAACTCGTGAAATGTCTGGCTTAAAACGATTTGTATTTTTTGCCCTGGAGTTATATGTCAGCGCGTGGTTCACGGCCAGCAGTCCTTCATCTGCTCCCGCGAACGATTTGAAGCTTCTTCAAGACCTAGCAAAGTACCACGATGAAAAGATCTCAGCATCCTGCCTTAGTGTCCTCGGTCGTCACTTATGGTACCTCAGCGAGTACTTGATTGGTCTCGCACTCTTTGATAAAGGTATCAATGCAACGACGAAAAAGAATATCGCTCGATCAATCCTCGAAAAAGAAGCTGCTGAAGATCCTCCAAAGCGAGCCCCAATACCTGCTGTTTCTTCCATTTCAACAAAGCAGCTCTCGGACTTTGCCTCGAAAGGATCAAAGCTTCTCTTTGAACTTCTAAAAATTAATGATGGTTTCTTGTCCAAGGAACCAGAGACCTGGCCGGACGACGAAGATTTCAAGACTGGTTTGACTATAGTTGAAGGACTAAAAGTCGTCAATGACATGGCAGAGAGGGGAATTGCCTTGATCCAGGCCTTCAATACAAAGATTACGAAGAATGAAGAACAGCGCCAACATCTCTTGCAGGTTGTTGAGGATCATAGGAAGTCTCAGCCTGGTACACTGAAAAAGGGGTATGGCTTGAGGAAAAGCATGAATTAATGGGTGGTCTACAATTGAATGAAAGACACCCTGGAATATATTTAGTAAATATATTATTTACTTATTACGATTGGAGTACGTCTGCACTTAAACCTTATGAACTAAAACTAACGTTTATTTACATTAATTAAAAAAAATATTAATTTATTTTTACTAGGTAATGAATAATTAATTTTTGTTATAAGGAGAATTATTTACCTCACTTGAGACACCCTTAAATATTATCTGAATGACCTAATATTTACAGTACATTGTTTTCTCATGTAGTAGCAGCATTGAACAAATGGCCAATAAAAAACTCCAACTTTCGATTTTTATTGTCACCCTACTCCCCCCGCCTACCGATACTCACTTTTTTCTATATGAATTTGTATGGGAAATAGGCCAAAAATCGAAAATCGTAAAAATCGAACCTAAATATTAATTTTTTTGCTTTCGGATGGCCAAAATCGGGTTCCCCGGCACGAATTACATGAAAATTTAGCCAAAATTTCAGAGAGATATAGGGTAAGCAATAGGGCCACAGCAGCCCTTATAAACGCTGCCTTAAAAGATATGAAGATTTTAAGTTTAGAAAATATGCTTGATCGAAAAAAAGTTGAGAGAGAAAAAAACAGAATTGGTAAAGTAAACAATGATAAGTATAAAGAAGAAAACCAAAATGTAGAATGTATTGGATTTGATGGAAGAAAAGATACACCAATAGGCCCATCCCAAGAAGCTGCTCCTGGTACTTCTGGTTTCGACACTGTTTCTGAGGAAGGAATGGGAAAGGTTAATCAGAATCTGGGTCTATCACCAGATCCAGTTGGCTCCATTTCAGCTTGTCAGAATGGTAAATTGGCTGATGCCTTCCGAAGGCCGTATAAGAATATAGTTCCACAACGAATGGGCCTAGCTGAAATCAATAAACTTTCACTGAGTGATTTTGCTCCCCAGATCTCTTCAGAGACTGTTGTTAGGACTATTGTGCTATGGTTTGATGATGCTTGTCATCATCAGGCAGTGGAGGAATTTTTGCAAAGCAAAATTAAGGTGGTTGGGCAGCTTAGGGATTCTATATTGAGTTCACTTAGGATCACTGGGTTCCGCCCGAATCCTCTTCGCCATTGTTTGGCAATTGATCTTGACCAACAGTCTTATGATACCCTTTCTCTGCAGAAGATCACCACATTTGGTACATTCCAAGTGTCTTGCCGATTGCCCGCAAGCAAACAGGGCAATTATGGAATAGTATACAATATAGATAATTCCTTAATGGACTCAGAGATATTATCTGAGCTTGAATATAGTAATCCTACTATAAAAATAAAATCTGTTTCCCGCTTCCAGCCTCCAAAAAACAGGAATTCTTTGGGCTCAAATTTATCATTGTCCCCGCCAGTTAAAGTGGAGTTTGAGGGGCCTATTCCTCCTCATCTGTACCTTTATTATGAAAGATATAGAGTTAAAGAATTTGTACCTAGGCCTATTCGATGTTTTAAATGTCAACTTTTTGGACATATAGCTCAATCTTGTCGAGCTACCACTGATCATTGTGCAGTATGCGCAGGTCCCCACAGAACAGATACTTGTCAGGTACAGTCTGTACATCGTTGCTTCAATTGTGATGGCCCTCATATGGCTTCTTCAACTGAATGCCCAGCATTCACAGAAGCAAATTTAGTTTCAAAAATGGTTAAAAAACATGAGATGAGCTATAGTACAGCTGTCAAGTTAGTCCATAAAGTTACTCGAAACACCAAGGTTCACCCTATCCCCAGTGCTGTATCAGTGCCCTCCAATGATGGATTGTCCCATGGCAGTAGGGGTCCCAAACCGGCTAGGTTGGAGCTTACCTCTGGTGCTGGGCCTTCTCATCATGTTGAGGTTCATGCAAATGTCTCCCCACCAATTATTAACTACAAGAGTTTACCTCCACCCCCCCCTAAACCAATTATGTGTGACATGTCCACACAAACTTCAGCTCCTACGGAAACTCTCCCTGCACCAATTAAGCATGGCATGTCCACACAAACTATGGCTTCCAAGGAAATAGAAAGTAAGACTAAAGTTACTCCACAAAAAACCAGTATATTGGACTTTATTCCCCTTGATACACTAACTACTCTTATAAATGATATTGTTGCCACCTGTAAAACTACTTCTATTGCAGGTCCCCATCCTGCATCAAGAGTGCGAAAACTTTTCATGAAAGCATTTTCTAGTACCTCTATCAAAAATACTCGTTCATCTCTGAAACCAGCTTCACCATCCCAAAACAAACATGGATAATAGGTTTTCTTTAATATTTTGGAATGCTCGTAGTCTACTTAGTAACCTTAGTGAGTTTAAGTTAATGTTGTATAAGCAGCGTCCCGCACTTTGTTTTGTATGTGAATCTTGGTTGAAATCTCACATTAATCCCAGGTTTCCAGGATACTGTATTATTAGGAAAGATAGGACCCATGGTCATGGTGGTGGGGTACTACTACTACTACGCAATGATTGTACACTTTTACCATTCCCATTGCAAGAATATCCAAATGGTCAGTTTGGGATCCTAGCCTGTAAAGCTTATCTTGACAATAGCTGGCTCACAGTATTTGGTATTTACAACCCTCATGGTTATCAGGTTTTGTCTCCCTCAGAGTTAGACTTTTACATCTCCCAAAGCCCCCCAGCCTCAAAGATCATAATCTGTGGAGATCTTAACGGCAAGCATCCTTCTTGGTCTTGTGGCACACCCAATCAGGCTGGGAAGGACCTCTTTAACTATATCTTGAATTCTCCCACTTTATGTTTACTTAGCCCTCCTCATTTAGTTACTTTTTATGATTCATTCTCCGGTTCCCCCTCGTCCTTGGACCTGTGCATTGGGTCTGTATCTTTCCTCAGTGTGATCGAAATCAAGACCTTGGCCGATATTGGCAGTGACCATCTTCCAGTAATAGCTTCTCTCCCCCTTGCAGCTGCTTCTGACAGTATTACCCTCCGAACAAAGTGGAAGATTCCCCGTAACTTTGATTGGAGAAATTGGTCAAAAGTGCTCTTCTCCTTTTGTGATACCCATGCAACATCTGACAATCCAGTTACTCCCCAATCCATTGCAGATGATTTAAATCATCTTGCCTCTACTCTGTTCACCAAATCATCAGGGAAACCCAAACTGACAGCAAATAAGCCTTGGTGGAACGAAGCCTGCTCACGGGCAGTAGCTTTACGCCGCCTAGCAAAGAGACGCTACCACAGGAATTGTACAATCCCCAATTTAATAGACTGTAAGAAAAGAACTGCACAGGCTAAAAGAATTATTAAAAAAGCAAAACGTGACTCCTGGAAAGTTTTCTGCTCCTCTCTAAATTGCCACGCTCCAATCTCACAAGTGTGGAGGAGATTTAACTCTGTTAGGGGAGTCAGAATATACCATCAATTCCCCGTTCAAATTGACAACAAACCATTAGCCCCCGAGGACAAGGCCCTCGCTTTTAGTAACTATTTTTCTACCATGTTTCATGGTTCCTTTCAACATTTAAATACAGCCTCTCAAACTGAGTTTATCTCATCAAGTATGAATACCCCTATGGATGATCTGGATGTTCCTTTCCATCTTCATGAACTTGCTTCTGTTTTAATAACTCTCCCAGACAATAAGGCTGCTGGTTCCGATGATATACCGTATGAATTTTACAAATATGCTCCCCCTCAGTTTCATTTACAATTGCTAACACTTTTTAATCACTCATGGGAATTCAGTATAATCCCACCTCCCTGGGGGCATGCACTTATTATGCCAATACCAAAGGCAAATAAAGATTTAACCTTCTTACAATCATATAGGCCCATTTCTCTCTTAAACACACATTGTAAAATTATGGAAAAAATGGTCTACAATAGACTGTATTACTATGTGGAATCACACCACCTCCTCTCACCCTTTCAAAGTGGATTCCGTAAAGGCAGAAGTGTCATTGATCAACTACTTAGGCTAGAACATGTCATCAAAGAAGTATTAGTTACAAAATCAGTATGTGTAGTTGTCTTCATTGATCTCAAGAGTGCCTTTGATTCGGTCTCTCACAAAGAATTGCTTTTCAAGTTGGCAAATTTGGGTATCACTGGAAAGTTGTTGCAGTGGCTTCGGGCATTTCTGGAGAATAGAACATATCAGGTCTGTCTGCAGGGTTGCTTCTCTCCCTCTGTGGCCTCCTCAGTGGGTGTACCACAGGGATCTATTCTGAGTCCCTTGCTATTTTCAATCATGTTATCTGACCTTCCCTCCTTGGAACCTGTTAAACTCTCTGCTTTTGCAGATGATTTGGCAATTTTTCATAGTGCTGGTACCCTCGACGAAGCTATTTCTGGGATTCAAGCTGCTTTGGATAGAATTAATGCTTGGACTGCTGAATGGGGATTTAGCGTTAGCCCCCTGAAATCCTCTTTCCAAATTTATACCAGAAAAAAGATCAGAACTCTTCCTAACTTAATTTTCAACCTTGCCCCCATTCCTTTTGTCAGAATTCAGAAATTTCTAGGTCTTTATTTTGATGCTCCCTACCTTACTTGGAAGCCTCATATTGAACATCTTGTTACAAACTGTTCTTCTAGATTAAACATTTTAAAAACACTCACTGGATCATCTTGGGGTTGTCAACGACAAATCCTGCTATCATTTTATTCTGCCTTTATTCGTAGTAAGATAGAATATGGAGCAATTTTGTATGGTTCTGCTGCTACAGTTCATTTAAAGAAACTTGATGTATTGCAGAATTCAGCTTTAAGGATAATTACTGGAGCTCTACGCTCTACACCAATAATATCTCTGCATTGTGAACTCAATGTTTGGACCCTGGAAGAAAGACGTACCCTCTTACTACTGACCACACTTTATCGATTCTATGGGGCAGACTCCCAACATCCTGTTTTACTGGAAGTCATAGATGACTTCCCAAAACATCGCATGCTGCCATGGCATATAGTTTCTAGGGGCTCCTATATAATCAGAGCTATGTCAGCACTGATTTTGCGTGGTATTGATCTTCCTTCTCCAAACTATGTCCCCTGTCTCCCTCCCTTCCCACCTTGGGAAACCAATTGCAATTTACCAATCTCTACAGACCTTGTCCTACCTGTTACTAAGAAGGACGCACCCCATCTTCTTCGTGCTGCATTTTATAGTACTTTGGAAATTAGACATGAACAATCAATCCAGATCTTTACAGATGGGTCTCGAACAGTGCTTACAAATACTGGTACAGTATCTGTTGCTGCCGCATTCTATATTCCATCTTTACAGGTTGAGTGCTTTTGGCACCTATCTGATATACTCTCAGTGTTATCGGCAGAATTGGTAGCAATCCAGATGGGCCTTAGGTGGCTCATTGAAAATGCGCATCTTCCTGGTGCATTTGTTTTCTGTGTCGACTCATTATCAGCCCTTCATTCATTACCTCATGGTAATTACACGGAAATAACTTCAGATATTGTGTCAGCTGTGAGGTCACTGTGTGGCAGGGGTATTCATGTGTCTTTTCAGTGGACCCCTGCCCATTGTGGTGTCATATCGAACGAGAAAGTGGATCGGTTAGCTAAACTTGGGCATTCACTTCCCCGCATAACAGTCAGACCAGTTCCTCTATCTGATCTTCTTCTTCATGCCAAAAATGTCTTGGAACAGGAAAGGAGAGAAACCTGGCAAAGGAACAGGACCCTAACACCTCTTGGTCTTATAAAAAAAGATTTGGAGACCTGGCCTTGGGCATCAATATCTTGCCGACGATCTGAAGTAGTGTTGACACGCCTGAGGGTGCAACACACAGGCCTAAATGACCATTTTTATAGGCTAGGTATAGCAAACTCCCCATTTTGTGTTTCTTGCCATGTTCCAGAAACTGTTCCTCATATTCTCTTCACTTGTTGGAAATACCACTCGCTAAGAACGAAAATGCAGCACAAACTATCTAAAATAGGTGTCAAGAACATGACACTACAAATTCTCCTTGGAGGTGGTGGCTTCAGTCCCCCTCTACAATATCAAATCCAAAAGACTCTATTAATATTTCTAAAAGACTCTGGTTATATCAAACGCATTTAACGTTGCTACAACACATACTGTACCATATTACCTAATTTATCAAATTACTTGTACCACACGTTATATACATATAATTATATGGTTATTATCTCGTATACTATATGCTGCATTGTGCTAACTCCTGTTTTCTATTTTTCATCTTGCAATAATTTAACAATTACCGAAATTGCTTTAATTTATAGTCTTGCTGATCATGGGACTATTTAAAAGGACCCTAAGTCAGCAATAAAACATCAAGTCAAGTCAAGTCAAAGATACACTGACAGAATCAGGCAAAATAAAAGAAGAACACTATGTTATAATTAAAGAGCTGCAAAGCATTTACATTGATCACGTAGTACCAGATAATGGCACTGCAAGGGCCCTCGATGGGCCGAAATGGCCCCTAGTGTGCCCACTATAAAAATTTCTTATGTTCTTAACACAGGCAGAGTTGGAGGGGTCATTAAATTAATAGAACTTCATCTTGGCAGGTCCCTTCAGTGGCTCGTTTGTGAATTACATTTAAACGAATTGCCCTTGATGCACTTTTACAAAAGCATTGAGGGCAGAACCACTGGCCCAAACACCTTTGAAGGGCCACTTGGCAAGAAATTAAACAAAACAAAACTGAAAGTAATAAATTTTGAACCGATAGAAGGTAAAGTTCAAGAAATACCTCCTAATATTGTAAAAGATTTGAGTAGTGACCAAAAATACTTGTATGAAATGTGTCATGTAATACAAACAGGAAATGTTTCAGAGGGTCTTGTTGTAAGATCTCCAGGATGACTAAATCATGCCAGGTGGCTGACTTTGGCTAATAGGGTTCTCCGCCTATACATTTCTACATCAAATCATGATACTAACCTAAAAGATCTTGTCATATTTGTCATCAATTTTTATGCCCCTGCGTGGTTTCAAATAAAATGACACCCAAAAGCCACTCACTGAAGGTGCACAAAATTTTTGGTTTATGACAATTCTTCAAAATTTAGATGTAAAATTCAAGAAAATTATTGAGCCAGTCATGAAAAACAACGCTTACTTCGCTAATCCTGAAAATATACTCCTGTCAATGGTTTCTGACGAACGATTACATATTAGAGAGCTAGCAATTCAAAAGATAATTCTTTCCAGGACTGGGTTTTCAGGAGCCAGAAAGTTTGAGCTACCAAGATCTATAAATTTTCTAGCAAATGATTATATTGATTTGATTAATTGGAATGAGCAGATAATCACTCCTCCACCTTTGCTAAGTAATTTTACCAATGAGCAATTGCTTCAGATTAGAACTAAACCTCCAGAAATACTAAATTTTCCATGTTACAGCCAAAGCGTTGAATGGGGTGTGAACGTGGTAACTAAATCTAGCCAGGAAAGAATTGGTTATATTAATCGGCATAAATTTATTTTAAATACTTTAGAGTCTAGAAAAGAACTGCCTACTTTTGAGTGGAATGGTCAATGGAAAGAATAAAAAAAACATTAGTTTTAGGTCAAAAATTTTAGTGAATTTATCTTAATTTCTAAATTTCTACCAATAATCACTAAAAATTTATGTAGTAAATTTTTTTTTTCATGCATTTTTGTATTTTTTTTAATTTTTTCATTAAAAAATAAATATAAATGTTTTTTAAGTGAACTTTTGTAATAAAAAAATTTCGAAGTAAATCACAAATTATCTCAAATTTTACGAATTTTCTGAAAAAACTGAAACCAGTAGGGGGGGGTAGGGGTCCTCAGAATTAAAAAATATTTTACTAGGGTGTTACTATGATTGATTGAACCACCTCACACTATGTACGTAAGAAATCAAAAATTTCGACCCAGCCTATTGCTTATGGTTTCAGTGATGTTATCTTCAGGGGTGAAATCATCTCTTCCTAGGTTCCCATTTTCCTCTTGAGCCGAAAGAATGCTTTTCTTTTTCCTTACTATTATTATGGTCATTAAAGTTTTTTCCTAGTGTCTTCTGAAGATGGTCTCTAAAAATGGGTGGTAGTTTTTATTTTTTAACCTATTAAACATGGCATGATCATTATCGTTATTTAGTGAAGTTAATCGTTGTATTTCACAAACATTGTCACAACTGCATCAATAAATTTAAATGGAAGTAAATTACGGTTGTGTTTTAGCCTCCATGTTCAAGTTTGTGATTATTTTTTAACAAACAATGATTCACCTTCCTAACTTTTAGAAATTTTTTTTCTATGTACAGTATTACCTCTCCTGGTAGTCCATCAGTCCATCTGTCAAATGTGTGATACTCTAATGTTTTGAGCCATTTGAGCATCGACTTCTCTTCCATTTCGGTGTTCACTATTACACTATCTATGTATTTTTCACGGAAAGCTTGAATTTTCTCTTCCTCGGTATCCCATTTCAAACACTGGAATATATGAATCATTGAAGAGAGGTCATATTAAAAATGCTATAACCAACAAGCTAATCTAATTTTTTATAGATGCAGATCGTGACCTTCAATGGCTCCCTTTATGAAAAACTATACACGCTTACAACATGGTATTGTATGTGGTACCTTTATTTCATAAACATAAATTATTAATTAATTGAATTAAATATCTATACAAAATTGCCTTGAGAATGGCGACATAGCTTATTGGGAATGAAAATAATTGCCATATATATATACATAGAACTCATATGTAGGCATTGGGCCTGCATAACAACAAAACCAAATTTATTATTTTGTGTTCAAAATTTTCCATTGCTGACTCATGAAAATTACATCAAGAGAAGAGTCAACAAACTTGAAGAATCAGCAGATTCCTAATGATATATTATATTATACTGGCAGCACTCTGAGCTGCTTATGTTACAGTGATGCTTTAAGCAAGGAAAATGTACTTTATCTTCCTATAAGTTCTGAGTGAAATCCTCTTAATATAAAACCTAATAACTATAAAAAGGATATGCCTATTCCTTCAGGTATTTAAATAGTGAATGCCTACATTAGTTACATCAACTCATTGTGTAACTCCATCGTACCATGGCCCTACATCGAAACAGAAGCGAGGCCCAACAAAATAACAAGGTAAGGAATTCCTTTCTTTACCATTAGGCAGCGCAAATACTGAAGGCAATTAAATATAAAGAGGTCCTTTGAAGACCTACATATACATAACTTTCTAACGAAAAAACATAGGGTTTTTGTCATTAACTCTCCACTGGAATCTGCTGGAAATTTCCAATGGATGAGGGTATCAGACAATCAACCCATAGCCCTATGTAGTTTTTCATACCCTTCATCATCTTTTCAAACAATGAATTCATTTGGTAACTGGTATGAAGCAAAATTGACAGTGGTAATAATGTTCGTATTATAATCAGTCAAAATGAAAACAACTCGCGTGACTCTAAGCCAATGTGTGAAATGTGGGTAAACATTCAACTTTTGTTCCTTTATTTAAATTTACTTCATATATTCCATCATTGCATTTCTTTCTGTTATAGTAATCATAGTGAGGTTCTTCAAGAACGAGTCCCAATCCAGGAGCAATAGGAATGTCACGTCTCTTCTGGTCCCAAACATGCTTGAAAATTTCCTTCGAAACGTAACCTTTGCAAATGGTCATTACCAAACCAACCATTTTACGAATTTGGTGCAGCATGAAGCTTTGTCCTGGAATGAATTATATACATACAGTGAGTAATTAATGTATTTGCATTTTACTATTAACAAAGTGCAAATTTGTTTTAGTAGTAAAAGATATTTGAAGTACTGTACAGAGGGTTGACAAAAGTAAATATACAACTTTGTTTTTTCATAGCTTTTTATTTGATAATAAAAGTTAATAAATAATAACAGATTTATGGACTCAGTGTATTTAGAATAGTGTTGCTTTTCCCTTTGCATTATGTTTAGTTGACACACATTTTGGCATTCCACTGATGGGCTTTGCCATTTCTTCTTGAGAATAATCACTGTGATGTCTATTCACTTCTGTCAACCCACTGTACATTAACCAGTAAGAGTTAATATGATCCTAAGGTACATCAGAAGGTTTTTAAAATGATTTTATTACTTTTAGGTTTACATTTTAAGTTACTTTTGATTAATATTTAAAAATATTGGTTTTTGAGGGGGGATGATGATTTCCTGCAAAAAAAAAACATTGACAAGATATTTAATTCCAACCAACAAATCTTCAACAAACCACCTAAATAATGTTCTTTCATCATTTGCAGTTACTACTTTATTTTATTTTTACTAAATTATTCTTATTATTGTGAACAGTTATTTTTATAATTTCATTATCATCATCATTGTTATTCTTCAATTTCCAATTGTACTATTATTACTATTCTGTTATCCTTCAATTTCTATTTGTACCATTACTATCATTATTATTACTACAGTATCAATATTCCAATATTCTTGTTTCCAATTAATATATATATATATATAATATATATATATGCAGTATATATCCAAAACATGTGTACCTTATTTTTTTTTTCAAATCAGTCATGGTGGATGGGCTCCTGTGTTCTAACCAAGTGGGCTACGTTGGTGGGGACTTAACTCCCGGAAGGTCACCCATGCCAGACAGGCTACTGGGGAGACCAGGCTAAGAGACACCAAAGTCCTTGGGTTCCCAGTATGGGTCTCCAAAGCTGTCCTCGCGAGGTGACGCCCTTAGGGCGTCACTGTGTTGGCTGGTTGGGTGTCCGGGCCAGTAGCATTGGGAGGCTGGGGTCTTTGCGCCATTGGGGGCAAACTTTCGCATCACCCCTGCTGTTTGCGCTCGACCTCCCTTTTCCACCAGTAGGCAGTTTCTCACGTTCCCTGGGTCCATTTACTTCATCATTCTTTGCTTATGGATTCAATTACTACTTCTCTTAGCACTCAGGTGGTAGACAACCAGGACCTTGAGTCCTTTACCACTGGAAGACCGTGTCTTGAGGGGGTCGACCCCCCTCTGGCTGTGGAACATGGGTGTTCTCCTCAATCTAAGAATTCTCGTAAGTCTTGTTCCCACAAGTCTTTTGACCCCTTTGTAGGGGCCAATGACTGACTGACTACCCTCGATTTCTGGTCCTCCGATCTTCCGCCTCTCCTCCACTCTCAATGGGATGTTTTTGAGGTCTATGATGATTTTACTTCTCAATCTAGCAATCCCGACAGATGTGGCCTCGGGACGATGGCTCTCTTGTTGTGGAAGTCTCTTTCAAGGCTCAATACCAGAAAGTTTCGTCCATCTCCACCATGAACTGCCTCCCCCACTCTTCTTTTAACACTTGCACGGGTGTAGTCCATGCCTGATGTCCTTTGGAATACTCAGAATCGGATCTTCTCATCTGCTTCTCTTCTCAGGTGACCTGTGTTTACCACTCCCTCCGTATGATCCAGGGGGGCAAGGGTTCCATCTCCCTTATTGATTTTGACCTTTGCCAGTTCCCAGTTACCCGAGAAAATTGGGGCTGGTTGTCCCCGATTTCTGGGTGGTCTGCCATTATATACCCAGGTCACGCCGTTGCTTTACTTGCCAGAGGTTCGGACACATCAGTAAGACGTGTCGAAGTTCCTTGATATTTGCGTCAATTGAATTGTGCATCTCCAACGCATGGTTCCTCCTGTTACAATCCTCCCTGCTGTGCCAACTGGGGAGATGACCACGCCACCACCTCCTCTTCCTGTCTGACCTACCTATTTGAGCATAAGATCCTGTCACTTTGGGAATCTGACAGAGTCAGCTTCCAGGAAGCAAGGGCCCATGTTAGATCCCAGT
Source organism: Bathynomus jamesi (assembly GCA_023014485.1). NCBI lineage: Eukaryota > Metazoa > Arthropoda > Malacostraca > Isopoda > Cirolanidae > Bathynomus > Bathynomus jamesi. The sequence continues at coordinate 108,770 of JAJOZX010004989.1, read as the reverse complement.
TCATTCACCCCAGGCTTTCCTTTGCTCAGACTCTGTGTCCTTCCCATCCTATTACTTCTCATTTCCCTTGAACTTTGGTCATTTCCATACCGTCCTCTTCCTCATCCTGTTCTAGGCCAGATCAGGCTCCATCCACCAATCGCCTTATCTCGACCCTTGCGTTGTCTTCTCCCCCATGTTCCCTTCTCCATCTGTACATCCCCCAAGAACTTCCAATTCCATTGTCCCCATCTGCTCCACTTCAGTGGCATTTAGTCTACTCACCCATCCTCCTGAAACCACTGCTGACATTTCAGCATATATATAAAAAACTGCTCCCTCCACTGTTCGCTCTTCCCCTCCCTACTCTACTGTTAAATGACCCACTGCCAGCCCCCGGCACTTGGGTGCCTCTGCCAAGCTTCCTTGCTCAGGCCCCCCATCTCCTCATCCTCTTCCTCCTGCCCTCATATCCCTACTGCCTCCAGGGATCCCTCTCATTTAGCCAGCTCCTATGATTTCCCCTCCATCTGATGCAGCCCCCATGGGGGTACAGCCATTTTCATCCGATCTGACATGCTGTCTACTCCCCTTCCCCTCTGCACCCCTCTCCAGGCAGTAGCGGTCTGGGCTTTCCCTGACCATTTATATTCAATTTGTTCTTTATCTCTCTCCCCATCACAGGAACTTTCTGCTTTCTGCTCTCTTTCTACAGCTTCCTCCCCCTTCCTCCTTCTGGTAGACTTCAACATGTGCCATCCTCTGTGGGGTGGTGTTGTAGTCTCCCTACTTTCAACTACTTCTGTCTGTCTTCTCAACACCAGCCAGCCCACAGCTTTTCACCTCCAGACCCATACATTTTCCTCCACAGATCTTTTGCTTACTTCTTCCGCATTTCTTGATTTCTCTTGGTCTGTCACTCCAGACCTTTATGGTAGTGATCATTTCCTCCTCCTCCGTACATCCCAGACTCTTGGCTCCGCTCTTCCTACCTGATGGTCTCTAGCTAAAGCTGACTGGCCTCTATTCTACTCTGAAAGTCAAACCTCTGCAGCTTTGAGCAACTTCCTGACTGTCGATGCTGCCTCCACCTACCTCACTAATCACATCACTTGTGCCGTTCTGTCCTCCATTTCCAAACCAACATTTCCCCACACCTTTGACCCTTCGATTCCATGGTGGACCCCGACATGCATTCTGGCTGTTCAAGCTAAGAAGTTGGCATCTCATTGTCTTCAGCGCAATCCATCCCTTGAAAATTCAATAGCTTTCAAACGTGCGCAGGCTCAAGCCCATTGTATGGTCCATGAAGCCTGCGGCTTTTCTTGCGAGCTTACGTCTCCTCTCTCACCTCCTGCACTCCTTCCTTCCTGGAACAAGATTCGGGAAATTTCTGGTAAATCCTCTTATCCTCCTCCTGTCCTTACGATAGACGGATGCCCAGTGTCCTCAATCATAACTTCCAAATCCTGACACGACCACCGTGATCCGCTCCTTGGGTGTGCGCATCAGCACTGGCGCATTCCGATCTTCTATTGTCAGCCTGTACGCAGAAAGTGGCAATCTCCTGTTGGATGCCCACCGTACCTTGGTCATCTATCAAACACCATTTTTATTATTATTATTACCATTGTTACTATTACTTTATCACTTTTACTATTACAGTATAATTGTCATTATTATTAGTTATTAAGAGCATTATTATTATTATCTTTTACAGTTTTCTTTTAATCCAGGAGTCCCTTTCAATTTTCTATTTCCAGTCTCCTTTAATCTCCTTTGTCACTCCCTCTCCTAAATCCCCATCCTCTTCAGTCACACAATACCTATAATATATTAACTTGCTACCCTATTCAGTTGCACCTGATAAAGATCTCAGTATAAGTTGAAAGCTTGTGCTCCAATAAATTAATTTTCTCATTGTGTCCTTACTCCCTCAAATGTGGTTCAAAGAGCATCAAGCCTGAATAGGTGTGTGATCAGCAGTAATCAGTGGCATGAAGACATTAGTATGAAGGAATATATTCACTTTAATGAGATTTAGTAACATGAAATGTAGCAATAGTATGGCGCATGAATAACAATGCCTGAATTAATAATAAAAAACATAAATAATAATAATAATCATAAATAATAATAATAATCATAAAACTTCCAACATTCATGGCAGTTAACATGCTGAGAATAGTTTTGTATAATGCATAGTTAATACGAAATTCAGTTGTAAATGTTCATAAAATCTGTGATATTGCAGATGTGATAGCTACTTCTTCAAGAACACTGGCTATTATGCCTATTATGTAGCCTGTACATCTACATTTAATTAAAAGAAAATCTAGTTTACATATTTAAACTATACATACAAAATATTTTGTTTTTCCAGCAAATAATTTACTGAAACTTCATATCTACTTTTTATGTAAACAGACTTCCTATTAAAAATAAATAAATATTTTACCACTATCCACAACAAAATTCCCTTTTTTAATATTTTAGTCACTAGAAATTAGTGATGCACCGATTCCATGAAAAACTGCCGATACCAATGCCGATTCTTTGGCTATAATTTAAAAAATCAATTCCTTTCATAAATTTTACTAATCTACAGTAATATGAAACTTTCAATTTTCATATTTTTATATTTCAAATTTGTTTAAATATTTTTCCTTAGGTTACTCCACAATATACAGCGCCAGAATTTGTTACTCATATACCATAGCTAAAATGATGTTAAAAAGTTTTTATTACTCAGTAAAATGATAAAATGATTTCATTTTAGTTTCATAAATTGAATACCAATATTTAAAGTAATTGTTTTTCCTTATGTTGGAGGTACAGTATTTTCTTTCTTCAACAATGTCAACAACAACAAAATTTTTCATTAAAATTTCAAGTTCCTGGTGGCCAATTTCAAAAAAATGTATATATAATTTGGGTTTATAAAATTATTAAAATACTTAAAATAAAGTCAACATGATAAGATGGTTTAATATATAAATTATAAAGTATAACTTAATATAGAATTATTAATAAGATAGAGTAGGAGATTACAATAGTTTAAAATATTTAGAGATTAGCTAGTAAGAGAAAATGTAAATTTATGGGCAACTTAACTTATTAAGCTTTGCCTTTTTCATGAGTGGAAAATATTTTTATATAATTACACTCTGAAATGAGTATAAATAGTTACAAATAGTGTTTTTTGTCTGTTGAATTTTCTATAAATACTTATAGATTTTGTTTGGTAATGAAATTTTTAAATTTTTAAAATTTCAGAAAATCAGAGAGAACTGGCTAAATTTGGCTGATGCCGATGCCCCCAAAATGGCCGATTATGCCGATGCCGATTAATCGGTACATCACTACTAGAAATACTTAATTTTTCTACATTGTTGAAAGTACATTGAAAAGTTTGGACATGGTAACTTTTAAACTTTTTGTCCCCTTTTCTATAAATTAAATGTTTGCCATACATAGAGTATACAAACGATGTTTCCTCCCTTATTACTTTTGATCTAGAAATTAAGTTTCTTGAGAATTATTTTGTTGCAGATGGTTTCTCCACTAGGTTTTTAATTAATTTAGTTCACAAATGCATGATCTTAAAATATCACTATTTCACATTTCCCAAAACAGGACAAACAACTGATACTGCAATGAAAGACCTTTAGAATGTTTTGAATAAATTTTTACCCACAGATTGATTTTAACATTATCTTTTCCAACATTCTTAAAATAGGTAATTTATTCAATTTTAAAGAGTCTCTCCCTCCTTGCATGAGTTCTGGATTAGTATATTTACATAACTGTCCAGACTGTAAGCAAGGCATATACACTAGTTCTACTAACATAATGCTGCAGGTTCACATGCGCAAACATATAGTGTCAGCCACAGAATCTTACTGCCCTCTTTCACCATATAATTTTAAAGTTTTACATTCAGCACCTGATGCTGTTCTTTCATATTTTACAATCCTTACTCATCAGAAAACTTCAACCCATTTTAAAATACCAGTTCCTCTTCCCTACCATTATTTATAGTTCAACTAACCCACCAGTCAGAACATTGCAAAAGTTCCTTTTGCAGTAAATTCCTAAACTTGTGGTTAATTTTTTGTTAATTGCTCCTAACTATTTTGTCTGTGCTGTACAGTTATATATTTTCAGTTTCTTACCTTTTCCCTTCATTCCCTAACAGAATATACTATTGAATACACACAAAGCTTTCCTTGGAATTACTTTTCAGGTTTTTTGGGTATGCATTTATTTATTCTGTGTTTAATTGTGATACTTATCCTTTCAACCTTTCAAATGTCTTGTGTGATGATTCCTCATTTCATGAAGGTCAATCTTGTTGCCTCTCCTCTTGAGTTGACCTGGTGAAGTAAAGAGTTGGTTTCTTGTGCTCTCCACCTCACATAGCCAGGCACACCTGGCTCATCTGGAATTGTTCTGAGCCAGGCATCTGGTCTTTTTTTGAAGATATCCACTGTGACACCACTCTTGTTCCTTAATTCCTTGGGCAGCTGGTTGAATAGTCTCTGTCCTCTCACAACAAAACTATTCTCCTTCAGAGTTGAGGATATTCCCAGTCTAACCTTTAATTTGGGAACATGACAGATTCTTCCTTTTCTACTTTCCACTGATGTTATTTGAGTGGTTATAGGGTTCAAAGTAAGATTAGGGGCAAGTTCCTCCATTATTTTCCAAGTGTAAATAATGGTGTACTTTCTTCTTCTTTCTAGTGAATATAAGTTTATGTAACCTTTCCCATTAATTTAGTTCTCTGCACCCATTGATCTTGGCTGTGAAGCTTCTCTGAATCCCTTCTAGTTGACTTTCTTCTTTTTTATATGGGGATGTTAAGACTGAGCAGTATTCCATTTTAGCTATGATCAGTGTTTTCAAGAGAGGAATCATTATATTCCTATCCCTTCATTTAAAGGTTCTCAGTATCTCTCCAGTTATTCATTTTGCTTGTTATGGATTTTGTGTCATCAGTCATTACAACACCTAAATCTTCTGCTTTTGAATTTCCTGTCTATTTGCGGTATAGTATTCCAAGGATTTTGTCCTCCCTTCTTCCATACCTTAATAGTTGAAAATTTTCAGTATTAAATTTCATATTATTGCCTTCAGAATAATTGTAGAGTCTGTTCATGTCTGGTTGTAGAGTTCCTATATCCTCTAGGTTTCTTATTTTTCTACTAATTTTTGTGTCATTGGCAAAGGATGTTATTTTGCTGTCACTGGTAACTTCCTTATCTATATCAGTTAGCAAGATTATGAAGAGTAATAGAGTTAATACTGTTCCTTGTGGTACTGAGCTAAGAACCTCTGACTCTGATCAAGATATTCCTTGAACTTTAATGACTTGCTGCCACTAAGTAAGGAAATTGTATACCATACCCATTTTCCTACTTTTCATGTTATTCCTACTCATTTATGTGCTATGATTCTATGGTCACATTTTTCAAATGCCTTGGCAAAGTTTGTATATATTACATCATAGTTTTCACTACTTTCAAGTGCATCAATAATGTTATAGTGTTCCATTAGTTGTAAAAGGCATGATCTTCCTGACCAGAATCCATGTTAGTTATGATTTATTTTTTTCTGAGTTTCCAAAAAGTCATACCTTTCAAATGTTCCATGTGATGATTCCTCATTTCAAGAAGGTCAAGCTTGTCACCCTTCCTCTTGAGTTGGCCAGGTAAAGTAAAGAGTTGGTTTTTTGTACTCTCCACCTCACAGCCAGGTACACCTGGCTCATCTGGGATTGTTCTGCGCCAAGTGTCTAATCTTCTTTTTAAGATGTCCACTGCAACACCATTCGTGTTCTTTAGTTCCTTGGGCAGCTGGTTGAAGTGTCTTGGTCCTCTCACAAAAAAACTATTTTCCTTCAGGGTTGAGGATGTTCCCTGTCTAGCCTTTAATTTGGGAACCCGACACAGTCTCCCTTTTCTACTTTCCATTGTTGTTTTGGGGGGGTCATAGGGTTCAGAGTAAGATTAGGGGCTAGTTTCTCCATTATTTTTCAAGTGTAAATAATGGTGTATCTCTCTCTCCTTCTTTCCAGTGAATATAAGTTTAATTTGCGTAACTTTTCCCATTAATTTTGTTCTTTGCACCCATTGATCTTGGCTGTGAAGCTTCTCTGAATCCCTTCTTGCTGACTAATGTCTTCTTTTTTATATGAGGATGTTAGGACTGAGCAGTATTCCAACTTGGGTATAATCAGTGTTTTCAATAGAGGAATTATTATATTCCTATCCCTTCATTTAAAGGTTCTCAGTATCTGCCCAGTTATTCTCTTTGCTCTGTTTACTGCTATCTTACTTTGTTTCAAATTTCGCATCATCAATCATTACAGTACTAACTCTTGCTTTAGAATTTTTTGAATTTCCTGTCCATTTGGGGTATATTATTCCATGGATTTTAGGACCTCCCTTCTTCAGTACCTTAACAGTTGAAATTTATCAATGTTAAATTGTAGATTCTGCTCATGTCTGTTTGTAGAGATCCTATATCCTCTGGGTTTCTTATTTTTCTACTAATTTTTGTGTCATCGGCAAATGATGTTACTGTGCTGTTACTGAAAACATCCTCATCTATGTCAGTTAGCATGATTATGAATAGTAGTGGAACTAATACTGTTTCTTGTGGTACTGAGCTGAGGACCTCTGATTCTGATGGAGATACCCCTTGTACTGTAACGATTTGCCGCCACTCACTAAGGAAATTATATATCCATTTCCCTATACAGTAGTCCCCGACTTACGAACATTTGACTTATGAACTTTTGAAGATATGAACAACAAAGTGCATGCTAGCAGTATGTAGTTACACTGAACTGCAGATGGAACTGGAGGAAGAAGACTTCCATCAGTTACTAGAAAGCCACTCGCAAGAGCTAACAAACAAAGACTTGATGGAACTTGATGCACAGAGGGCAGGGGTGGAGGTTTTTTTTTAATGAATAAAATATATACGTTAGTGTCATACATTGTACAGTTTTTTTACGCCCTTTTATTACATACTTTACATATTTTTATGCATTTATTTTGCTGATATAAGTTATTTCCGACTTACGAACAGACCTTTAGAATGCATTAAGTTCGTAAGTCAGGGACTTACTGTATTTCAGTTTATGTATTATGATTCCATGGTCACATTTGTTGAATGCTTTGGCAGAGTCTGTGTATATTACACATTATAGTTTTCATTATTTTCAAGTGCATCAATAATGTAATGTTCCATTAGTTGTGATAGGCATGATCTGCCTGGCCAGAATCCATGTTGGTTATCGTTTAACTTTTTCAGAGTTTCCAAAAAGCCATAGATTTTTTCTCTAACTATTCTTTCAAATATTTTGGAGATGGGATGTAAATGATACTGGCATATATAGTTTTTGGTCCCAGATCGATCTCCTCCTTTATGTATTGGAACTATGTTCACTCTCTTCAGGATGCTCAGTATTTCTCCCATGTCTTACTGATTGTCTCTATATCCAATATAGGAGCTTTGTGATTTCATTCTTGCAGTTTTTGATCAGCCCCCGAGTGTGCTTTTTGTTCCCCTACAGCTTGGTGTAATATAATCTGTTGTAAAGTCAAAGTCAGTTATACCTTCCCCTTGTAATTCTTTTTCAAAGAATGTGTTCCTATCACATATTATTTATCAGTTTTGGTATTACCCCTAGGCACGGGTTGGGTCTTAGGATTATGTCAAACACAATATTTTTTAATAATAAATTAGAGGAGATTTGTGCTGAGGAAAGTGTACCCTTCGTAAAGCTGTGGTCCGAATTCAGTGATCCTAGCCTTTTTATAAAAGATGGGGGTACATTTTAATGAAATAGGTAATGCTAGGCTAGGTAGGTTAATAGACGAAAACGTGCGAAAGCTGTATAGGTCGAAGCCTTCTTTAAACATTGTGGGTCCAGGGAACACAAGCCTGACGTGAAAAATAGTTTAAAACGCAGGCCCGTGGTAAAAAATAACTTAAACATCTTTTATTGTAACATGCGTAGTATTAGAAATAAATTAAATGAATTTAAGGCAATAATTTATTCCGGCAACTACGATATAGTTGCTATCACTGAAACTTGGTTAAATACCTTGACTCCGGACTTGTTGGGAGAACTTGATATACCAGGTTTTAAACTCTTTACTAATGATAGGTTACATAGGTTTGGTGGCGGCATTTTGTTGTACATTCGTAATTCCTTAGGGCTATCGAGGTTAAGTTAGATTTTCCAGCAGTGATTAATGCGATATGTGTTGAAGTTAGGGCGCGTAGTATTAGTTTTAATTTTGTTGTTGTTTATAGACCTCCCGTTCAACCCCTCGATACAGATACTAGATTTTACTCACTTCTTGGTAATTTTATTGACAATCGGAATAGTATAATTGTCGGAGACTTTAACTGCCCTAATGTTAATTACAAGAATTTTACTGGTAATGAGGAGGGTTTGAGATTGATTGAGTTTATGGAAGATAACTTTTTACAACAGATAGTTACCGAACCAACACGCAGTGACAACATTTTAGATTTGGGTAGGTGAGAGTTTAGGATGTAGTGATCATCAAATTCTTAGGTTTAAGTTATCAATAGAAAACACTAAGAATAGTAACGTAATAGAAGTCCCTGATTTTCATAGGACTAATTTTGATAGTTTTGCAGATAGGATGAGAGTAGTGGACTGGGATAACTTATTTATGGGTAATGACACAAATTTGCATTGGGTGGCGTTTAAAGAAAGTTTTAGGAATACTGAAAGGGAGTTTATTCCTCATAGGCCCAAGCATGCTAGAAATCATGGTAGGCCCAAGTGGTGGACTAGGGAAATAGGCGAGTTCATAAACGAGCGTAATAGAGCATATAGACTTAATAAGTGCAAAGGCACGGCAGCTAACTTTAATAGATATATCAAGCTTAGATGTCAGGTTAAAATATCAGTTAGGAATGACAAGTGTAATTTAGAGATACTTATAGCTGCGGATAGTAAACATGATCCAAAAACGTTTTTTGAATACGTCAATAATCGTAAGCCAATAAAAGGTAACATAGGCCCTCTAGTGGATGTTAATGGCGCTTTGGCTTCTGATGCTCAGGCGATGGAGGGTATTTTCAATAACTTTTTTGCGACAGTTTTTACCGTAGAAGACATAATGTCCCCGACGTGGACGATACTGTTCCATTTAGTAGTGAGACTATTTTGGATGAAATAACTGTTTACAAGGCTGAGATTGTGCATTATATCGATAGGCTAAAAGTTAGCAAGGGTCCAGGCCCTGACGCTTTTTATCCCAGACACTTGAAAGATTTGAAAGATATTATCGTAGGTCCCTTAACGAAGATTTTTAATCAGTCACTCAAAACGGGGATTATTCCTGAAGACTTCAAATTAGCTAATGTCACGCCCATTTTTAAAAAAGGCAACCGCACAGTACCTAGTAATTATAGGCCCATTAGCTTAACGTCAATTGTAGGTAAACTTTTGGAATCCGTAGTTAGGGATCGTATCATCAATCACTTAGAAAGTAGAGATTTGATTAATAGTAGTCAGCATGGGTTTCGACGCCATAGATCTTGTTTAACTAATTTGTTAGAATTTTATAACGAAATAGTGTGTGAATATGATAGGCATAGAGTGGCTGACATTATTTATTTAGATTTTAAAAAGGCATTCGATACAGTTCCGCATAGGAGATTAATTGCAAAGGTCAAAGCGCACGGTATACGCAGTCAGGTAGCTGACTGGTTAGAAGAATGGCTTCATACTAGGAGGCAGAGGGTGGTAGTTAATGGTAGTGAATCGGGGTGGTTGGATGTAGGTAGTGGTGTCCCACAGGGTTCAGTGTTAAGCCCATTGCTATTCGTAATTTACATTAATGACATAGATGTAGGATTGACTAATAATGTGTCAAAATTCGCGGATGATACTAAAATAGGCGGTAAGGTTGTTAACAAGGACGATAGAAATAGGCTCCAAGACGATGTAAATAGAATTATGGAGTGGATGGATAAGTGGCAGATGCAATTTAACATAGACAAATGTAAAGTTTTGCATGTAGGTTCTCGTAACAATAATTACATGTACACGATGGATGATAGGGAATTGGCGAGCATTGACGAGGAAGTAGATTTAGGCGTACGCGTATCTAAGGATTTAAAGGTTAGGAACCAGTGCCTGGAGTCTTGCACAAAAGCTAATAGGATGTTAGGCTTCATAGCACGTAATTTTGAATTTAAATTGAAGGATATTATATTGCCCCTTTATAAGTCCCTAGTCAGGCCTCATTTAGAATATGCCATTCAGTTTTGGTGCCCGTACTTGTGTGAGGATATTGATAGATTAGAAAGGGTTCAGCATCGTGCCATGAAACTAATTCCATCATTGCGCAACAAGCCTTATGAAGATAGGATTAAAGAGTTAGACCTGTATTCACTCGAAACTAGGAGATTAAGGGGGGAGCTTATTGAAGTTTTCAAAATCATTAATAACATCGATAACGTAAATTTTGACAAATTGTTCACTTTCGATAATAGTAATACTCGTAATAACAGATTTAAGTTGTGTGGCAGACGTTTCATTACTAATATCGCTAAAAACTTCTCTATGTTTAAAGTAATTGATAAATGGAATAATCTTCCAGTGCCCGTCGTGAACTCTACCAGCATTAATGTGTTTAAGAACTGTCTTGACAGACATTTTAAAAATATTAACGGTTTAAAATAAAAAAAAAACAATTAGCAACAAGAGCTCTGGGGGTGGTGGTCGAGGATGAGTCTGTTGACGATAAATGCCAGCTTGTGACATGCCAGCGTGTGATGCCAGCAATAAAAAAAAATAGACTAACACGAATGTAGATGTAGCTCATAGCGTAAACTAACCCACTTTTTGTTTAACTTTACCTACTTTTTTTTTTTTCTTATCCTCTCCTTACTTTGCATGTCTGTAACTCTCTTTTCTTGCATGTTTGTAGTTTGCATGGTATGACAGTGAGAGTTAAGACTATGTTTGCATGGTTTGTAAGCATTCTTATTTTACTTCTTTTCATCTTTCACCCCTCTCCTATTTTCTCCGACTATTTTTCTGACTTGTCGGCAGTGGCTGGCGGATGATGATGGAGAGTCTTTTTTCTCTTTTTCTGAATGAATGTTAACCCACGAGTGATAGGTGTTCCTCCTTACTTAACTCCTTATTCTCTTCTCTTCTCTTAACCCCCTACTCTTTCCTTTCTCTCGGGCTAACCTTAGAGTGGATCTTAGAGTCTTTGTTAGCCTTAGCTTCTGTAGATCTGTATATATATATACATATATATATATATATATATATATATATTTTTTAAGTTCAGGAAGAACCGATTCGCCTCTATTTAAAGGGCATATCTCAGCGGAAAACCAAAGAAAAAGTGAGAGGAAAGACAGAGGAAAAAGAAAGGTTGGAGGGGACAGTTGAAGTGGAAAAAGACCAAGGATGACAAGGACTGCAGGGTCGAGCCCCATCATCCTTGGGTGCTAGGGCCGGGAGGGCGCACGTGAAACCTCCAGGAACAAGCACGTACAAACGAGCACAAAGAGCACTCAAGAGCACGAGCTTAGAACCCCCTTGCGGGGATATATATATATATATATATATATATATATATATATATATATATATATATATATATATACAGGCAACTCCCACTTAGCATTGGTTTGTTCAATGTTATTTTGCTGTAATGTTGTTCATAAATTAAGGAACAAATTCATTTAATGTTTCCAAAAATTTGTTATATCATCATTTGTCTTTGATGTTAAAAACCAGAAAATTTTAGAATATTCATGAGAGATCTTTCAACTCAACTCCAAATGACTAGACTCAGCACACTACTAAACATTGCTCATTCCCTGAGTACACCACCAACCCACCTCAGTTTCAACTCAGTTGTTAACCATTCAGGACTCCCTTCTAGTGCTTCTTTAGTGTTGAACTAAGAAGTCTAAACTGTGGTTAAAGTGACTTTAATTTCAATTAAAATTTATAAAGAAGTGATAAATTTGGTGTTAATATTCTTTAGGTATATGTATTAATATTATTGATGAATGTACCATTTAAATGTCTAAAAAAGATATACAGGGTGTCCGAGAATTATCTGTACAATTTTTGGCTGTTATTAAAAGTCAACTATGAAGTGTAGAAATTCCAGGGTTGTCCCATTTTACAGAGAATCTCTAAGTTTTTTCTGATACCAAGTTTTGACAAGTTTTTTTAGAAATTCCAGTGTGTCCAAACAGTATCTGTACAATTTCATCTTTTAATAAAATTCTTAAACAAGATTATTTAGAATCTGTATTTTCAAAAGTTTCTTTTATTAAAGTAACGTTGTTACAAACATTTGGTATGTGCATCATTAGTGATTCGCAAAACATCCAATCGATACTCCAAATGTTGCCATGTACGCTGCAGCATATCACATCAATTCGCTCAATAGCAGCTGTGATTCTTGCTTTTAAATCATCAATGTCTGTCACCCACGTACATTTCTAAAAAACTTGTCAAAACGTGGTATCAGAAAAAACTTAATGAGATTCTCTGTAAAATGGGACAACACTGGAATTTCTACACTTCATGGTTGACTTTTAATAACAGCCAAAAATTGTACAGATAATTCTTGGACACCCTGTATATTCCCATCTAATTTTTTATAATGGGAAAAATGGGATTTGCTTAATGTCAATTTGGTTAATATCAGTGTTTTTATGAATGCAAGTACAACTTTAAGTGGGGTCACCTGTATGTGTGATATATAAATCACAAAACATGAAAGTGATAGATTTGGGGGTTATAATGGACAATGATGCAAAATTGGACACAAAATCAGATAGTGATAAACAAAGCAAAAAAGTTATGGGATAGGTACAGTGATCCCCTGTCCTACATGAGGGTTCTGTTCCTGAAAAAGCTCGAAATCATGCTGGTTAGACTATCTCCCAATAATATAAATGGGGTTAGGGGGATAAAAGTTTAAAAAATCATGTGTAAAGTAATTTTTACCTGAATAAAAGCTTTTAAATCATGGTACAGTAAATGTTAACAATAATACTGAATGTAAAATAATATATAAGTATAAATAGTAAAAACTTGTAAAAAAAACAAATTTCAAAAACATCACTATAAAAATAATGTAATAATCCAGAGAAGCATGAGAAAGACAACTTGATATAAACTAGTCATTTGTACAAGAGACATGCTACTGGGCATGTTGCTGCCAGCTGCAAATGCTAAAGTATCATATGCGTAAGTATCGTACTGCATACACTAAAAAGTGTTAAGTCATTTTTAGGTATTTACCACAATTTTAAAAAATTTGTGCTCATCTATCTTTGAATCTTAGCTCATGCAGATCGAAAAAAGGGTAGTGAAATGTCCTCATCCTATCTGAATTTGTGCAGATTGGGGGATCACTGTACTTAGAACCTTTAAAAAGAAGAGACCAGACAGTAATGATTCTCCTGTTGAAAGCATTGATCATACCAAAACTTGAATACTGCTCATTCTTGATATCTCCATACAAGGAAGAAATTAATAAACTAGAAGATATTCAGAGACATTTCACAGCAAAGAACTCAACTACTGGGAAAGACTACATAAACTAAATCTGTACTCCCTGGAAAGAAGGAGAGAGGTATACCATAATATATACATGGAAAATGATAGAAAAACTGGTACCAAACATCAAACTAAACCCAATTACCATCCAAACAACACTGGAAAATAGGAAAGGCAGAATGTGTAGTGTTTCCAAATTAAAGGCCTGACAAGGGACCGCTTCAACACTGAAGAAAAACAACTTGGTTGTCAGGGGGCCAAGACTTTTTAACAAACTTCCAAAGGACCTCAGAAAAGTGACAAGGGTCAAAGTTGAAGTCTTCAAAAGAAGACTAGATGCCTGGCTCAGGATAGTACCAGATGAGCCAGGTGTATCTGGCTATATGCAGTGGAGAGCACAAGAGAGCAACTCACTCCTGAGGGGTTCCAGCACAGGTGAATCAGTGCTTAACACCCGACCATCTCAGATCTTGCTTATTTTTGGTGTATAAGGTACGTTTGTGCAAGAAAGCCAGCTGTGAAAGTTTCAGCTTTCTACGACCATTACTTTACGAGTTATGAAGGTAAGAAAAATCAAGGTTAAGGTCAAAATAGCTCAAGGTCGGCATCTTTGGATGCACCTCACACATTCAGTAATTATCGTAACCATATGAAACTATATGTTTTTGGACTCAGAATGAGCTGTAGAATCCAAAAATGCAACGAAAACAGCAATAGGAGAACAAATAAAAATGTTCACCCTTTTTCAAGGAACGAATTGACCCTTTGACCTTGAAGTTCACACATTTTGGGGAAACATTTCTTTACACAAAATGAAGTTCCACCATTGCACTTTTAATATAAACAATAAAAATGTATCTTATTCACCATCTATACTGTCTTAAAGAATTTTTCAAATTGGCTATTTTTCAAATTTCTGGCAAAATCACCATATGTATATGCATATATGTACTGTACTGTTAAATAATATATTTTGTGAACATAAATTAATTACTTATTTTATGCCTTTCTTACAGATAAACAAGATGGGTAGAAAAGTTTGTGCTGATCCTCTTAGAAAACAAGAAGAAGATCGAAAAAGCACTTGTGCCAGTCCGTAATACACTGCAAGGAATTCACGGATTAATATATGGAGATTACATTTGTAAAAATTGTGTTAATGATATCAATAAAATCAAAGCTGAAGACAAAAAAGTCTCTGATATTGTCTCAGATTCGAACTCAGACACTGATGCCACTGCCACAGAAAAACGTTCCTCTGCCTATGGGTGTACTACTGAAATAATGTTTGAAGATTTCCAAGGAGATTTAGACACAATTCTTCCAATGCTGAATGTGACACCAGTGAAGACAAGTAAGTTTAAGTATTTTTAAAGTGTTAATTTATGTAGATATTATAGCAACAAAACATCAATATAATAACTACATGTATGAACATTACAACCTTTATATATTTGACAAATTCAGATATATGCATATCAATTTATATAATGAAGATCAATACAGTTATGATTATATATACGGTATTTACCAAATTCATATGTAATGTACATGTACATCTATAGGCCTACAGTTGATTAAAAAAAGTTATAACAATTTATTTTATTTGTTTTTCAGAGGGTCTGTCACGAAAAGGGAGATCTTCAAAGGCTGAAACAAAATTTGAAATGGCATCAACATCCCTGAAGAGAAAGCTAGAAACTTCATATGACACAAGTTTTACACAAGAAAGTGAAGAAAAGCAATCTAAAATGGATGACAATAATTTGTGAGTACTGTATATATATATCTGTAGTACCTTCATTAAAGTATACTAAGCCTATATATAGATCATATGTTTGCATATAAATTTACTCAAACATGTATATCATTTTCACAGGCATGCAGGAGTGATGCAAGCACTCAAGAATGCCTTCAGTGAGACGACTGACTACAAGAGGAAGATTCAAATACTAACACTCTCACCATACACCATTCACAGAACAGCATCTTTCTTCAATGCATCTACAAGAATGGTTTCAACCAGCCGCAAAATAAAGAAAGAACATGGTATATTACCAGAAGTTCCACATATTAGCAAAGGTCGGGTTATAACAAAGAAAGAAGGAAGCAGTGTGCACTTTCTATGAATCAGATGAAATAAGCGGAATATGTCCAGGCAAGAAGGATTGTCTATCAATTAGGAATCATGAAGGAGAGAAGCAACTACAGCAGAAACGATTGGTGCTTGGTAATTTACGTGAGATTTTCGCTGTTTTCAAGGCAAATGACACTAATCCAAAAATAGGTTCCTCATCATTTGCTGCATTGAGACCCAAGTGGTGTGTCTTGGCAGGAGCTGGAGGAACACACTCTGTGTGTGTCTGTACCTACCACCAAAATCCCAAACTTCAGCTATCAGCTTTGGGGGAAAAACAACTATCATATAAAGACCTCATTCTCTATGCAGTTTGTGACAGTGAAAAGGAAGAGTGTATGCTACAAAAATGTGCATTTTGTTCAGGAGAAGAAGGTGTTATTGCATTCCTTGAAGGATTGGAATCTGTTCAGGATGCAGTCGGCACCATAATTACATACAAGCAGTGGACTTCCACGGATCGGACAACCCTTATTAACATTGGTGAATCCCTTGAAAACTTCATTAAGTCTTTGGCAACTAGAATTTGTGCACTAACAAGACACACTTATGTGGCTGATGCACAAGCAAGTTTCCTAAAAAAACTGAAAGCTAATCTGATGGTCACTGAAGGTATTCTCCTAGGAGACTTCTCTGAAAACTACTCATTTATTGTACAAGATGCTGCACAAGGTTACCATTGGGAAAATAGTCAGGCAACAGTTCATCCATTTGTGTTCTACTATAAAGTAAATGAAAATGATGTTGAAATTAAAGTTAAAAGTTATTGTTTCATTTCTGATGACATGAAACATAGTACAAACCTTGTCTTTGCATTCTTAAAGCAACTGATCCCCATGATAAAAGAAGAGAGCTCAGGCCTGCGGAAGATTCATTACTTTACTGATGGTTGCGGAGGGCAGTATAAGAATAAATATAACCACCAATTTGTGTCACCACAAAGAGGACTTTGGACTGGATGCTGAATGGCACTTTTTTGCAACTTCACATGGCAAAAGTGCTTATGATGGAGTCGGAGGCACAGCAAAAAGAATGACGGCTCGTGCCAGTCTTCAACATACATTTAAAGACCAAATTCTGACACATGACTCCAGATTCCTGGGATCTTGGGAGCATTGCTCCAGTAAATTTGACCATGAGAAAAAGTAAATTTGGGTTTGGGTTTTGTTCATCCGCTAGACGTTATGCAATTTTTTTGCGTATACGTTCTTGTACAAACCAATTTTTTTAAATTACAAATTTAGTTATTTTAAGTTTAGTTGGTAATTCCATATTTAACAATTATTTTTATTTTTTGTTAAGCTTCAATGTTTTGATAATTAAAATTTTATTAAAACGTATATTTTTTTAATATAAAATTATCAGGATTGGACTATGTTCCATTGATCTCAGCCAGGTTTGATAAATTGGCCAGATAATTACTTGTGCGGTTTTAAGTAATCCACCATGACTAGAATTGAAAAGTTTAGTTAAGTTTAAACTTACTTTTACTTACTTTAACTTTCCTACTTTTACTTACTCTTCCTTACTTTTACTAAGTTTAAAGCACTTACTTTTACTTACTTTCATTGTACTATATTTACTTACTTTTACTCACGTTTACCATACTATATTTACTAACTTTTACTTATTTTGTATTTTTTCAGGTAGTCAATAATCAATAATGGATCCTAATATTGATGAAGTTGGAGAGAAAAGTGAGGGTGTTAAAAGGGGTTACTTTTGTGGTCAATGCAAGAACAAATATTCAAAGAAGCAAAACTGGGAGGAACATTTTAATTCCAAAAAAAATATTTGTTACAATACACTTAAGGTGTATAAACTGTACATTATTGTATTATTATGTTTAGCTAAAACAATTTGTAATTGGTATGTCGTCAATTCAAGAGTTTACTATCATTAACCTATCTAGTGGTGTAAGGGGAAAAAAAGTAAATTCAGAGCTGTGCTCCAGTAAATTTTTTCAAATCTGGAGTCATGTTCTGACACCACTTGACATGATGAAATTTCTGGATGAGAAAGATACCAGCACAAAATTTGTATTCTTATCGAAACAAAATGTCCAGCAGACAACTGAATTCCTGGAAAATAGATATAAAAATTCTGTAACCATCCCAGGTACTCGTAGATTTCATAGATTTGTGCCTATTAGTCATACCCAGTTGGAGGTTGGTGAGATTTCCTCAGGTCCTACAAAAAATTATGACAGTTGTGCATCCATCGTTTAAAGATAATTTACATGAGCAAAAGCACATTTCAACTGAAGATATACAAGTTGGGGTATATGTAGCTTGTAACTATGATAATAAAATTTGGTTTGGATTAGTGGTTGAAGTATCAGAAGAATTTAGTGATTATAAGGTCAATTTTATGTCTCCACATGGAAGATGTTCTAAACATAGTTTCCCTTCTCATCCTGACTCATGTTGGATGTTGTTATCTGATATTATCCAGACAATGACTGCTCCATCATTGACAGCAGGTTCAAGAATAATTCAGTATGCCTTTGATGATCATGAGATGCTAACAGCTGAGGGTAATCATGCAGACCTGTTTGCCACAGTTTCCTGTTCTTGAGTCAAAAGTGTACAGAGCTCTAGTTTAATACGTATCTATAGAATACAGGTCTACATAATATGATACTCCTTTTTTACTCCTATTTTATATGATACTCTTATATACACTATATGATCAAAAGTATTCGGACACCGCATGGTTTTGGGAAAAATGGTTTTATTATGGCATTTAGTAACCAGTAGGTCCACCCTTTGCTTTTATTACAGCGTCAACATGTCGAGGCATACTTTCCACCAGTTTTCGGTAAGTCTGTGCAGGAATGGCTCGCCATTCCTCTTGCAGAGCTGATGCAAGAGATGCAAGTGAAGCCGGGCGTGGTGTGCGGTTTCGTATCCGTCACTCCAGTTCGTCCCACATGTGCTCGATTGGGTTGAGATCGGGGCTCTGAGCAGGCCAGTCTAACGAATCCACCTTATTTTCACGAAACCAGTCCTGCACATGCCTTGCAGTATGGCAGGGAGCTCGATCCTGTTGAAACAAACAATGGCCATCTCCGTAGTATTGCCACAGTGTAGGGAGGGCCGAATTGTCCAGAACGTCGAGATAAACATCAGCGTTCATGGTAGTGGGTATAACAACCAACGGGCCGAGCCCTAGCCAGGAAAAACAACCCCATACCATGATGGACCCTCCACCGAACTTCACCGTTGGACGTACACAGTCAGGAAGAAGCCGTTCTCCAGGCTGTCGCCACACCCAAACACGCCCATCAGACTGGAAGAGTGAATACCGCGACTCGTCGCTCCAAAGAACAGTTTTCCAGTCCTCCACGGTCCAGGAACGATGGGAGACACACCAGGCCAAACGACGCGTGGCATTAACTTTTGTAATCAGTGGCTTGTGTACAGCTGCTCTACCATAATAACTGAGTCTGTGCATCTCTCTGCGGATAGTTACAGTACTAACGGAGGTACCGGATGCTCTTCCTACCTCCTCAGCGATGGAAGCGGCAGAGGACGTGCGGGACTTCTTGACATGTCATACCGGACTTCTTCTATCATGTTCCATCAGTTTGCGTGGTCGTCCGGAACGTTTTTTCACGTTAGTTGCACCGTCGTGCTTCCATCTCATGATAACATCCGCTACAGTCAACTTTGGTATATCCTGTTTGGCTGCAATGTTTCGTATAGAAACGTTACTTAAATAACATCCGATGATGAGTCCACGTTGGAACTCGGAGAGTTCACGTCCGCGCGGCATGGCTTCACAACAGTTACTGATAACTTAACAGAACACCTCAGCATTATAGTTTTGCCACGCTTTTTCCCAGCATACCTTTCGGCGAAGGTGATATTTGCAGAAATGCGGATTTTCCGGGGTGTCCGAATACTTTTGATCATATAGTGTATATATGTTTGTATTAATGTATTATTAATAAAAGTAATTATAAAAAAAAGTAAAATATTTCTAAGGGTGGAAAGGTGTGGTTGTAGGGGTGGAGGAGACCACAATAAAATAGAGATCTATATCATAGTTATACCTATGGTACCTAGCTTATATCTAAGTGATTTTGTATCACGTTTCTAATAATATTTATTTTTGCTTAAGTAGTTTAAATAATGAATATCTCTAGATTTTAACAGTACATATATATATATATATGCATATACGGTACATATGGCGATTTTGCCAGAAATTTGAAAAATAGCCAATTTGAAAAATTCTTTAAGACAGTATAGTTGGTGAATAAGATACATTTTTATTGTTTATATTAAAAGTGCAATGATGGAACTTCATTTTGTGTAAAGAAATGTTTCCCCAAAATGTGTGAACTTCAAGGTCAAAAGGTCAATTCGTTCCTTGAAAAAGGGTGAACATTTTTATTTGTTCTCCTATTGCTGATTTCGTTGCGTTTTTGGATTCTACAGCTCATTCTGAGTCCAAAAACATATAGTTTCATATGGTTATGATAATTAGTGAATGTGTGAGGTGCATCCAAAGATGCCGACCTTGAGCTATTTTGACCTTAACCTTGATTTTTCTGACCTTCATAACTCGTGAAGTAATGGTCGTAGAAAGCTGAAACTTTCACAGCTGGCTTTCTTGCACAAACGTACCTTATACACCAAAAATAAGCAAGATCTGAGGTGGTCGGGTGTCAAAATGAAAATTTTTTGCTTCACCTGTGCTGGAACCCTCCTCCTCCATCAAGCCAGGCCTAGAGGTGGAGCCACCAGCTTGACCTTCGTGTGAAGAGACCAATGCATGGAACTGCTATGAGGTATTTACATACAGTCCATCACTATTATCCGCTTTTTCACTTATTTATCGTTGATCAATTAATACTATCCCCCCCCCCATATCCATCATGCATTCCAGCTTATCCATTTTTTGTCCATTAGCTCTGAGGCAAAGCAACGCGCAACACAACATAAGAATTCAATAGGTAGGAATAATCGAGTCAATTGGTCTAATGTTAATATGCAACAGAGAATAGAATAGAAAGACAGAACAGGTCACTTCTTTAATAATTTAGAAATTTTGTATCTTGCCTGTAATAATCCTTGCTCAAATGATTCTCACTGTAAACTCATAGATAGGTATTATAGTAAGATAGTATCCTTGTTAAGAGAAGCAGGAAGCCCCCTGATTAAATCTTACAACTATCATACTAAGATTATTCCTGGATGGAATGATTTTTTTGCCCCCCTGAAGAGGGAATTGAAAGATGCCAATGATTTGTGGTGCATTCATGGTAGACCGAAATTAGGACCAGTATACATGACTATGTGTAGAAGTAGGGGTCAGTATAAGGTGGTCATAAGGCGATATAAACAGGAAGAAGAGTCTATTCAAGCATCAAAAGCCTGTGAAGCTCACACAAATAATGGTAATCAATTTTTTTGGGAAATTTACTAAGAATCAAATGGGTGTCAAAAGTGTCCTCCCTCCAACAATCAATTGGGTATTGGGGGAAGATGAAATTGCAAAGCTGTGGAAAAACCACTACTCTAACATTCTTAACAGTGTGAGTAGGAATAATCTTAAGATAGATTGCAGCAAAACACCTGTGGGAGGGACAAGGGAAAATACTTTGATATCAGTTCCTGAAGTAAAGAGGTTAAGTAAAGAGTTAATGATGGGTTCTGCATCAGGGGTAGATGACCTATCGAATGAGCACTTAAAATATACCAATAATGTAGTATGTCTGCCTATATCATTGCTCTTATCAGCCATGCTTGCTCACAGCCATGTCCCTGCAGAGTTCATAAGGGTATATATCTTGCCCCTGGTCAAAAATAAGTATGGAGACATTCTGTCCAGCAATAATTACAGGCCTATTGCTGTCGCTTCCTGCTTCTCGAAACTACTAGAAAACTTCTTGTTACTCCGATTAAATGAACCTATGTATGTCTGCCTATATCATTGCTCTTATCAGCCATGCTTGCTCACAGCCATGTCCCTGCAGAGTTCATGAGGGTATATATCTTGCCCCTGGTCAAAAATAAGTATGGAGACATTCTGTCCAGCAATAATTACAGGCCTATTGCTGTCGCTTCCTGCTTCTCGAAACTACTAGAAAACTTCTTGTTACTCCGATTAAATGAACCTATGGACATCTAATCAGTTTGGTTTTAAAAGGTCCCACTCAACTGACCTGTGTATCTATGTACTTAGAGAGACAATATCTAAATACATTGACAGTAATTCAACTATTTAGAGCTATTTCCTAGATACAAGTAAGGCATATGATAGAGTGAACCACAATACTTTATTTGCAAAAATAGAAGACAGAAAGGCTCCCATGTACATATTAAATTTATTACAATTTTGGTATTCCCACCAATCTTTTACCATTAGGTGGGGCAATGTACTACGTGAATGTTTTGGCTTCTTTTGCGGGGTGAGACAAGGTTCCTTGCTCTCCCCTATGCTGTTTAATGTGTATAGTGATGGATTAATTGCTTCACTTAATGAGGCAACAGTAGGATGCTGTATAGATAACACAAGGATAAATAACTTAGTTTATGCCGATGATATGGTGTTAATAAGTCCCTCTGTTAAAGGTCTGGATTGGCTACTAAAAGTCTGTGAAGTGTATTTGCAGAAACATGATATTCTTTTTAATGTTACAAAATCTCAGGTTATGCAGTTTTATCCTAAAAGCTGTAATCAGCCAGCTGATATAAGGTTTAAAATGAAAGGTGTAGTAGTTGAGGAAGTACAAGAGTTTAAGTATTTGGGTCAAACTATTACCAGCTCCTTGAGTGATGACTTGGATATAAGAAAACAATCTCAAAGCCTTTGTGCTAAAGCAAATAGGACTATAAGGAACTTTCAGTTCTGTACAAGTGAAGCTAAAGACACTCTCTTTTGTACTTTCTGCAGTAATATATACGGACAGCAACTCTGGATGAATTCTAAAAAAGGTTTTGGCAAAACTCTAAATTTGATGTACAAGAGGTCTTTTAGACTCTTACATAAATTACCCCCCCGAGATGCTCAGCTTCACAAATGTTTGCTACCTGCAATGTCCCAAGCTTCCCGAAGGTAACAAGATGTGCTCAATACAGTCTAATGCAAAGAATTAAAAAATCAACCAACCCGATTATCCAAGCTATCCATGAGTCCTGCCATTTTACCCTCTAAGCTATGGAATTCTTCCAATGTGGCATTTACAATATTGTTTCTCATTGGGAAAAAGTTGTAGATTGTAATGGCGACTACTTTTCAGAATAAAAAATACCAATAATTTTATTTTCTCTCATTTAAAGTTCAATTAAAAAACTAAAAAACTTTTTTGGAGACCTGATAATTTTGTACTGTCCAGTTAAATTTGTACCTTCCAGATTATTTGATAAGGGTAGAGCCCTGAAAGTGTCAAATTAACAGGGTTTGAGTGTATACCAGTATATGTTAGTGGCAATAAGCAAAATCAGGCATTAATATAATGCCTAGGCAATAATATGAAAGCTAAGAATGCATATAACATTAGTTACAATGGTCACTTTCACTGTTTAGGTTATGTTAGGTTAGGTCAACCTTGGTTTTGCTTCCACCTGAATTGTTCATTCTGATGAAGGTCAAGCTTGTCACTCCACCTTTGACCTACAGTTTAACATGGAATCTGAACCACACCCCACTAGCAGCCCATTGTCTTAACCACTAGAATATCTAGGGTACCCATTTATCTACCAACCAATTTCTTTTTATTGTATGGAAGGATGAACAGCTGGGTTTTGCTGCACACTGCCTGCCATCATTGGGTCTCAATCTGGGGCCAATGGATTTGTAGTCAGCAATGCTAACCACTACACCACCAAGGTTAGGTTATATTTATTATTATTACAGATATATAAACAGGCATTATACTTATGACTACAGTGACCCTGTAACCTGCATGAGGGTTCCTTTTCTGAAAAAGCTTTTGCAGGTTGGAACTATCTCCCCATAATATAAATGGGGTTAAGGGGCTAAAAGTTTAAAAAATCATATATAAAGTAATTTTACTTGAATAAAAGCTTTTAAATCATTGTACAATAAATGCATATAAATAATCAAAGGTGGGCACCTGGGCCTCAAAAAGGACCGACGGTCCCGGTCCCGGTCCTTGCCTCAAACTGGACCAACGGTCCTGGTCCTTTCTGAAGATAGGACCTAGGAATGACTCGGTCCTCGGTCCTTATATACAGGGTGTCCCAGAATTAACTATCTATTTCAATGAAATCGGACAAATTTTTTAAAAACACACTTTTATTTATGTTTATCATGTTTAATATGTGTTAAAAATGTATAAATTTCTAAATTTTTTTCATAATTTTATTTTCATAATTTTTTCATAGTTTTTTATAGTTTTATTTTTAGAATGGCAAAGACACTCTCCAAAAGTTAACGTGTGGCTTGGAATGACCAAATCCAAAATTTATGGCCCATTCTTCTTTGCGGAAGCAACTGTAACAGGTACCGTCTACCTTGATATGCTTCAGCAGTTTCTCGAACCACAGCTTCTTGATGATGGCATTCTTGATAATGTTGTGTTTCAACAAGATGGAGCACCATGTCATTATGCTCTAATTGTTCGAGAATACCTCAACAGATGCCTTCCGAATCGGTGGATTGGACGTGGAGGACCTCGACCTTGGCCTCCGCATTCTCCAGATTTGACACCCCTGGATTTCTTTGCATGGGGTTTCATAAAAACAAAGGTTTATCGCCAAAAGATCAATAGTTTAGCTGAACTTAAAGAACACATCCAGTTGGCAGTGCGGGAGATAACACCTGAAATGCTTCAAAATGTGTTTCGCAGCACTGAGGATAGATTTTAAATTTGCAGAGATACAGACGGTGCACATGTTGAAACTTCTCAATAAAGTTTTGACTTATGATTTATAAATCTATTTGTTTTTGTATCATAATTTAGTAATAAACAAAATTATGTCAGTTTTTATTAAATTTGTCCGATTTCATTGAAATAGATAGTTAATTCTGGGACACCCTGTATAATATGTGAAAAATTTGATTAAAATGAAAAATGAACTTAAAGACACCGGAAATCTTTAATTTTATTAACGTAAATTATAATTAATACAATACATAAATGATGAAAAAAAGTTATTAAGTTAAATGCTTGAGTTTCCCTTCAAGAAGACTAGCATTTCAAAATGGCTGTCACTGAGCCCAGACCTTTTCAGCTTCAGGACATCCTTCCCCAAAGAGAAGAGCCTCTCCACAGCGGCACTGGATGGGATAGGCGTGTTAAACTTGATGAACAAGTCCTTGTTGAAGATGGTTTCACAGGCCTCTCGCTGAGAAATGTCTCCACCAACTTGGTCCCGGTCTCCTTCATCTTCTCCCTGCCCTCGTAGAGAGCCTCAAAGAAGTCGTCATTGTTTCAGTTCAGTCTCAGTCTCTTTCTGAGTCTTCTGGAGGAAACGATCCATCTTCTTTAGAACTTCAAATAATCACTAAACACACTAAAATCACTAAAAAAGACCATCCGGAATTGCTTAAAAATGGACCATCGCTCCTCATTTCGGTCCTCACTGAGAAAAGGACCGACTTTCCCACTCATGGTCCTCACGGTCCTTAAAAAGGACCAGGTTCCTGGAGTTCAGTCCTTTTGGAACTCGGTCCTGCCCACCTTTGTAAATAATGCATGTCAAATAATATATAACAAGTATAAATAGTAAAAACTTGTAAAAAACAAATTTAATACAAAAACTCACTCGAGAGGAGTGTGAGAAAGACCATTCTATACAACCAGCCAGTTGTACAAGGGATGTACTACCGGGAATGTTGCTGCCAGCTGCAAATGCTAAAGTATCATATATACTGCACTTATACAGTAAGTTTATTTCAATATTAAATCAATATTTAAAGTTTCCATAGCAGCATTATGTTAATTACAATAATACTTTATGATGTAGCTATGTAATATATTCTACATTGTAGGGGTTGTGAAGTTTTCACAAAACCCCACATTAGGGTGTCCCATTTTTCACTTTTTTTAAAAATGTCAATGTCCTTACTTTTTTCTTGTTAGAACTGGTCCACTGAATACAACCATATCAAAAGAAAATCTTTTTCTGAATTTTAGGGCCCCCCCACCCCCACCCCTCTTGAAATATTTTGCACTCTCGGGATGCAAAAATTGGCTTTTTGGGGAGTACATTTGACACTGAGGAGCCAATTATTTATATAACACCTACATATTTGGTACAAAATGATAGCTACATTCATACACCTAACATTAAAACACCCATTGGAAGTGTTTAATAAATGAAAAAGAATTTGTACATCAAAATCGATTCATTACAGGAACTTTTTACCACAAAAATGTTACCTCCTGAAAAAATCATGAGTAATTTTTACCAAAATTATTTGAAAGTATTTTCTAATATCTCATTTTTAACACGAGTGTTACTGCCACTCATAGAGCATCATCCCAATGCAGCTCCATGGCGATGGGCTTTGATAAGATGGGATGAAAAATCGAACAAAGATAAATTCAACTTATGCTATCAAAGTGGGAACAACTTTGCAAATACAGAAATTTGCAAAGCCCCATCATTTTTTTTTTAATTGCATAAATCAAAATATACTTTTACAAGAAAAAAGGAACAAAGTTAATAAAATACAAAATATATAGCTTTCCAATATACAACTAAAAAGAAACATAACATTATAATGGTATATTACTTAGGCCTAACTAGTCTTGTCTTTTTGTCATATTGATTAATATTTTCTTTGAAACAACAGGGATAATATGCCTATTTTCTTCAACAACCTGTAGAAGTTCCTGAATTTTATTCTCATCCTTGCATGTGCCATAGAAATCTTGCATCAATTTAACTCCCCACTCCGCCGTATCATTAACAACTTTTGCAAAAGAAATTATATTCTTCATCCTGATATAATCTTCATCAGTTTCCCACGTAAGAACAGGCTTTTTAAGCCAGTCGCCTGATGAGTCTAGTTGGCGAAAGAAAAACCAAGACTTGGAACCAATAAGTTGGTGGAGCTTAACAGTCTGTTTCAAAATGGGGAAGACAGGTTGGCCTATATGAAAGTCTTTAGAATGGACAGAATGTAATAGTTCTTTTGCCATCATGATCTTATCTTCATTGCTCAAAGAACCAAAGAGAGCCATTGGTGTAAGTTCCCCAGTTAGGTATGAATAATGACCTTTAAAAGTGTTTAAAGCTGTTTCAGCGATATCGCTGTCTATTTGCTTGTAGCGAACCATTTCCCTGTAAAAGTTGAGATCATTTACAGGGGCATCAACTGCATTTGTAATTGAAAGCCAATACTTTCCATAGAAAAGTGTTGTAAAGATAGACATCCTTTCAAGCTTATGAATGGTCATTGAGTCAAACCCAACTTGATTGCAGAAAGCATACATTTTATGTATATAAAGTATAGCTGCCACCCATCTTGCATGATGAAATGCCCCAGGCTTCATCCAGTGCGTTCCTCGTGAAGGGACTACGTCAAGAATCAGAAATAGTGTTTCAGCAACTTCCCTATAGTCATCTCGGGGAAGACTCCTTTTATTGTTAAGGACATCTTTCATATATTTGATGTTTTCCTCTTTTAAATTCTGCAGATATCAATCTTTTATTTCAAGATGCTTATGAGGTTGTTTGGTGTCAATATTCTTCCAATCATTTTCTTTGAATTTCTTGAAATCTTCATTTACTGAAGAAGTCGTCTTACCAAATATTTTCAAATAGACAGCCGATAAAATTCTCTCAGCCATGTGATGACGGCAAGCCATCCAAAACAATTTTTTCATGAGTAGGTCTTCTACTTTTATGCAAGCTCCTTTTACCCAGCCAGAATTGGAAGCAGTGGTATTAAAAACCATGCCATACACATTATTCTCCAATTTCCAGCTAAACATAGACTCTACAACTGCTGATGTTTGTGTCAGTCCTGTTGTATTTTTGATTTTTGGCATGGAGAGTTACTTTTCTACATCCCTACCTCCAGTAACAAGAATCGCCAATCTCTCTTTTTTCTCATTTGATAGATCACCAATCATTTTGCTGTCCCAGTGAATCAAAACATATTCAGGAGCAATAAATTCCTCTCTGATGGATTCTGCCTTTCTTTTCCTTGTTGTTTTAGCTGCTTGACCTGCCGTACTTTTTGAAATACTCATTTCTGCAATATTTTTCCCACACTCTGCTGCAACTACTAAAGCAAAGCCACTGCATTGTCGTAATGAAAGGCCTAGGCGATCTGCTGTATTTGATATTAGGTTTGACTTAAGCATTAGGGTGGAGCGAAAAATACTTTTTTTCTAGTATGAAGTTCTAATAGTGATTAAAAGTTGCATTTAGTGGACGAAATATGCCTGCCAAA
The DNA here is from genome assembly GCA_023014485.1 of Bathynomus jamesi. NCBI lineage: Eukaryota > Metazoa > Arthropoda > Malacostraca > Isopoda > Cirolanidae > Bathynomus > Bathynomus jamesi. The sequence continues at coordinate 80,667 of JAJOZX010004989.1, read as the reverse complement.
ATATGAGTTAATTTGTTTAATAATTTCAGCTGCCACCAGGGGGCTAAAGTTAACACAATTTTGTGTAAAAAGGAAAAAAATGCTTCTATTTTAGGTTTGTCAAACTATTATAAAATTTTATCTTAGAATTATCTAATAGGTTGATTAAGATTCTTAAATGATAGCAATTCATTTTGTAAAAATGCCTTTTCATATGCTTAATATCTTCAGCTGCCACAAGAGAGCTGAATTTAACACAATTTAGAGTAACTGAGTCATATTGAGACTACACTGAATGTTGTGGGGGAGGGTTTGGGGAGGGCTGTGGGGGAGGGTTTTGGTGTGAAGGAATTTCTTTCTGTGAGTCATTAGAACAGTGTGCTAACACTTTTCTTCTTAGGTAGTAGGCCTAGTCGCTCAGTTGATCGGAGAGTTTTTTAATATGATCGGAATATTATAAAACTTTATTTTAAAGTGATTTATATAGAGATAACATTGATTTTATTATAAAATGCTTGTTATAATGTATTATATAATTTTAGTTTATTTATATAATATATTATATATTTATATAATATATTATATATACTTATAAAATATATTATATATATTAATTATATAATGTTTTGATGTTACAGGATATTTTGTGATTGTGAATTTTTCTTAAAAATATTATGGCATCAAATACTAAATATAAACATTTCACTAGAGAACATATGAAGTGTACCATATTTGAAGTACCTTGTGAGATGAGTGATATGCAACTACCAACTTATAACTGCATTATGAAAGATTACCTGTTCACAAAACATTTAGTGAAGGAGCAGATGAATAACAAGGAGCCTTCATTTTCTGAAATAGCAGAGGCAGTTTCCAAAAAGGTAGAAAATATTTGGAAGAAGGCCTCTTTGCCAATAGTTTCACATACACGCGTTTTACAGATGATGCAAGTGTACCATGATAAATACAGGTCCTTATTAAAGCCATACAAGTCACGCAAGGATCAGCCTAAGTACAAAAATCAGCTTGAAGAATTTGAAAACTCTTCAAAATGCACTTTGTTTGACATCTGCACCTGCAAATGTAAGGAGTTTAGGAGATGCTCATGTGAAAAGAGTAAGAAAGTCCCTCCAAAAGATCAGGATTTTTTAAATGACCAACGAACACGCAGAATAATGGTGATAGGAAGCATTGACATAGCACACACAAGACGATTACAAGCAAGAGAACATCGAAAGGAAATGGAAAAAGCACGTCTGGAATCCTCACAAACAACTAGTGCTGCTATAACCAATACGTCCAACTTACAAATCAAAACAGAGACTAGTGAACTTCAACAACTAGAAGAGATATCTGAAGATAATGAGGAAGATACAACCTCGACTCAATATGTACGTAATATCAGAACAACAGATGCGTGAGCCACTGCCTTCATTAGCAATTACTTGTGATAGATTTAAAATGTCGGACAGAGCTGGGGCTGCTATTGCTTCTGCAGTATTGGCAGATCTTAAAATTGTTACTCCCGAAGACAAAGGGAATATTATAGACAGAAGTAAGCTAAGACGTGAAAGACAAAAACAGAGAAAGGAACTACAACAGATAGGAGAGCCAAAAACCATGCGGGGATTATACTTTGATGGCAGAAAGGATAAAACAATGATTCAAGTCCAGGAGAGTGATGGCTCTAACCACCAAAGAACCAAACGCGAAGAGCATATCAGCATAATATCTGAACCACACTCTCTGTACTTTGCACATGTGACACCTTCCAGTGGCAAAGCTAAATACATTTGCACAGCGCTAGTGAATTGCTTGAAAGAAAGGAATGTTGATATAGGGAACATCATTGCAGTTGGCTGTGATTCGACAGTGGTTAACACTGGTAGTATTGGAGGCACAATAAGATTACTGGAAGAAGCCTTTAGGGTCATTCTCTGTCAGATCAACCAGTGCCTAACACCCTCATCTCTCAGATTTTGCTGAAATTTGGTTTATAGGGAGTTTGTGGGCCCTGAATCCATTTCTGAAATTATAAGGTCAATCCAACCAACGGTTCAAGAGATATGACCTCGGGAAATTTGAGGTCACTTGCGAGGTCACTAACATTTGGCGACCCATAACTTGGGTAATAATGGTCACAATTATATAAAAGTATATATATTTAGAATCAGAAAACGACAAGGAATCCAAATATGCAAGTCTTAGAACTCTAGGTTGAAAAATAAAAAAGTTACACTGTAACCAAAATTTGAGGTCACGATTTGACCTCTGGGGTATCAAATGAGAATTTTTTTTTTAAATGTAAAAAATGAAGGCATAGGCATTGGCTATTAGAATCAGCAAAAAAAAGTTTGTTTATGTTAGTATTTTTCATGTAACTAACATATAAGTGAACACCATATTCATAAGTTGTGCGTCAATTCTACCTATTTTTTCACACTTAAGCTCATAATTTGACCTATAGAAATTAAAATTACATTTTTTTATAGATATAAAAACAAAGGCAAAAAATGTAAAATTGTATTTCACTGCTAATCTACACTGGCAATAATAGTTATAATAGTGAAAGGGGAAGACCTACTTAGAGGATTCATGTGCTAGCCTAATACAATTTTTGCATGCTCGATGCTCTCATCAATTTCTTTTTGTGGAAAAATGTATTGAATTCTGCTGCCTCCTCTTAGGGTATGACAACTCATTACAGTTAATATATGATGTCCTGGCACTGCACATGAATCCTTGTTTGATGGATAATAATATGCACTTGATCCTGATGACCCAGAGGGATGTAGAAAGTTCACAGTGAAATCATCAAACTCTTCACAATATTCCTCCACAATTCCATACCAAACTTGCATGTCATAAATGCAGCCAACATACTCTCCTGGTTTGACACATTTTAGGTTACCAAGCATTGCAGGTTCATTAGTAAAATGACTTTTCCTTATTCCTTTCTTTTCTCCAATGCCACTTGAAATGGGATACACCATCAGTTCTTCCTTGTTTAGGGGAACAAATCTATGATATTTCTGAGTTCCAGGAATAGCCCTACTATCCTTGAATCGATGTTCCAACCGTTCTTCTGCATCTTTCAAATCAGCTGTAGTTACAAAGAAAAAATTTATCTTCTTGCTCAAGTTTTCTTCACAAAACTGAAACATGTGTTCTGGTGTAAGAATTTGCCTCTCTGTAGTTCTCTGCAAACTGGCACGAGCAGTAGCTCTTTCCACTGTTCCTCCAATCCCATCACATGCATTTTTGCCATGGGATGTAGCAAAGAAGTGCCATTCACAAGACAGACCAAAATCGTCTTCATGGTAACAGAGATTTGTGAAGTTGTATCTGTTCTTATATTGGCCAGCACATCCATCTGAGAAATAGTGCACCTTCTTCAATTGTGGGCATCTGAATTTAACATATGTCATAAGCTTCAATATGAATGAGTAAACCATTATAGTGTTGTGTTTTAGTGATGCAGATAAGAAACAGACACTAAAATGGCTAAGTTCCTGGTCTGCAGATGATCTATAATAGATGACAAAAGGGTGAACTGTACACTGTGAATTGTCCCAGTGAAACCCTTGGGCAGCATCCTGGACAATGAAAGAATAATTCTCAGAGAAATCACCTACTATAACTACCTCGCTCTGAGGTGGTAGTGTTTCTTTCAACTGCTTGAAGTACTGTGATTGTTGCTGAGCAACAAAGTGATGACGAACCATGTGGGATATTTTCATGCTTAGGGATGATAAGTATTCATGAAGTGGCTCCACCTTATCAACCATTGTACAATGGTCAACAGTCACCCATTGCTTGTAAGATATTTCATTTGGAGCTGATTTCACACTGTCAAGTAACTCAAGAAAATCCAGGACACCCTCTTCTCTTGGGCAATCATTGCAAAGTTGCATCATGCAAGTCTCTCTTTCTGTACTGCAGACACTGTAATCCATAAGATCCTTGTATGAAAGACCTCTTTCTCACAATAATTTTGGATTTTGATGGTATGTGCAGACACAGACAGAATGAGTCCCACCACTACCGGCAAGCACACAATATGATGGCCATAATTTTGCAAATGTGGAAAATCCTATTTTGGGATTCTTTTCATCATTTTTATATAGTTCAAACATCTCTCTTAAATTCCTGAGAACCAATCGTTTTTGCACCTTCATTGCACCTTCAGCACTGATAACTTTCACGCAATCCTTTTGGCCAGGACACATACGACTAACCTCTTCTGACTCATAGAATCTTCTAACTATATCTTTGTGTTCTTCAGATATCACTTTTCCTTTGCTCATTAGGGTCATTCTCTGTCAGATCAACCAAAAAAAATTGAAATTAACACCCTCATCTCTCATATTTTGCTGAAATTTGGTTTATAGGGAGTTTGTGAGCCCTGAATCCATTTCTGAAATTATAAGGTCAATCCAACCAACGGTTCAAGAGATATGACCTCGGGCAATTTGAGGTCACTCGCGAGGTTACTAACATTTGGCGAGCCATAACTTGGGTAATAATTGTCATAATTATATAAAAGTAAATATATTTAGAATCTGAAAACGACAAGGAATCCAAATATGCAAGTTTTAGAACTCTAGGTTGAAAAATAAAAAAGTTACACTGTAACCAAAATTTGAGGTCACGATTTGACCTCTGGGGTATCAAATGAGAATTTTTTTTTTAAATGTAAAAAATGAAGGCATAGGCATTGGCTATTAGAATCAGCAAAAAAAAGTTTGTTTATGTTAGTATTTTTCATGTAACTAACATATAAGTGAACACCATATTCATAAGTTGTGCGTCAATTCTACCTATTTTTTCACACTTAAGCTCATAATTTGACCTATAGAAATTAAAATTACATTTTTTATAGATATAAAAAACAAAGTCAGAGTTCTTGACTAATAGAAACAATCATAAAAAGTTTGTTTATGTTGGTACTTTTCATGTAACTAACTTATAAGTGAACACCATATTTATAAATTGCTTGTCATTTCAAGGAATTTTTTTTTCTTAGCTATCAATTTGACCTCAAGCTCCAAGAATTTAATAAAAATTGTATTTCACTGCTAATCTACACTGGCAATAATAGTTATAATAGTGAAAGGGGAAGACTAAGCTCACATGTAGCCTAAACAAACCTGTTGAAACATGTTGCTACTTGTCTAAGTGCAGAATCAACACAGATAGTTGCAAAATTCCTTGTCTACAGGTTAGTACAGTTCCAGCCAGCACTGTGGGTGGCTGGTGGGTATGGTGTTTTAATGAGCCTCAGAGACTATCAAGGCCTAAAATATTAAGTGTGTATAGCTATATATTTTCTAAAAATATATATTACCTAATTGTAAATCCTATATCTTTACAGATCAAAATACAATGGTTCGGCACTTGAAATACTGCCAGGACCCTATTCAAAAACACAAGAAACGCATAACAATCAATCTTAGAAAAGTGACTGATGTATTTGTTGAAAAATGTGCTGGAAGAGTGAAAAAAGACTCATTGTTGTGTGTGAACTGCTGGACACTGATAATGAAAAACCCCACTATACTTAGTACCACTGAAAACAACGAGTCTGAGCAGGATTCAAATGAATCATCTACTATCAGTGGCTTGAGTAACATCTCTTCAATTCAAGATCTGGACAATGACAGTGATTGCTTGATAAAGGAAAATCCTTCAACTTCAGTTGAACCAGTTCTAGCATTTCTGGACCAAACACCAGTTAAAAAAAGTAAGTAATAAATTAATATAATAACTTATACTTTACTACAAGGTCTGTTTGATCTACTATATAGCCAATTATATAGCATTTAAGGTACTATAATTAATATTTAATTACTAATATTCAGGTGTGTGAAACCTTTTTTCTCTTCTTTTCAGAAGGGCTGTCATTAAGCCAGAAAAAGCGCAAGGCTCGTGGTAAGCTATCATCTGCTCAGAAACACCTGAAGGAGAGGCTAGAACTCAGTTATGGTGTTCAAATTACGAACTCAGTTATGGTGTTCAAATTACCGAGGAGGTAAGTGATACTTCAAAACCTGAAACTAAATCTGAAAAACATCTAGACAAATTAATGAATGAATTGAAACAGTCATTCCTGGAGAGCAAATGTCACCATCACAAACTAAAAATATTGACACACTCACCATACACAATTGAAAAAACAGCTAGTTTCTTTCAAACTACAACATACATGGTGAAAAGAAGCCATTCACTTAAATCAGAACATGGAATCCTTCCGAAGATTCCACTAATGAGCAAAGGAAAAGTGATATCTGAAGAACACAAAGATATAGTTAGAAGATTCTATGAGTCAGAAGAGGTTAGTCATATGTGTCCTGGCCAAAAGGATTGCGTGAAAGTTATCAGTGCTGAAGGTGCAATGAAGGTGCAAAAACGATTGGTCCTCAGGAATTTAAGAGAGATGTTTGAACTATATAAAAATGATGAAAAGAATCCCAAAATAGGATTTTCCACATTTGCAAAATTACGGCCATCATATTGTGTGCTTGCCGGTAGTGGTGGGACTCATTCTGTCTGTGTCTGCACATACCATCAAAATCCAAAATTGCAGCTGGCTGCATTGGGAGAAAGAGGTCTTTCATACAAGGATCTTATGGATTACAGTGTCTGCAGTACAGAAAGAGAGACTTGCATGATGCAACTTTGCAATGATTGCCCAAGAGAAGAGGGTGTCCTGGATTTTCTTGAGTTGCTTGACAGTGTGAAATCAGCTCCAAATGAAATATCTTACAAGCAATGGGTGACTGTTGACCGTTGTACAATGGTTGATAAGGTGGAGCCACTTCATGAATACTTATCATCCCTAAGCATGAAAATATCCCGCATGGTTCGTCATCACTTTGTTGCTCAGCAACAATCACAGTACTTCAAGCAGTTGAAAGAAACACTACCACCTCAGAGCGAGGTAGTTATAGTAGGTGATTTCTCTGAGAATTATTCTTTCATTGTCCAATTGTACAATTCACAGTGTACAGTTCACCCTTTTGTCATCTATTATAGATCATCTGCAGACCAGGAACTTAGCCATTTTAGTGTCTGTTTCTTATCTGCATCACTAAAACACAACACTATAATGGTTTACTCATTCATATTGAAGCTTATGACATATGTTAAATTCAGATGCCCACAATTGAAGAAGGTGCACTATTTCTCAGATGGATGTGCTGGCCAATATAAGAACAGATACAACTTCACAAATCTCTGTTACCATGAAGAGGATTTTGGTCTGTCTTGTGAATGGCACTTCTTTGCTACATCCCATGGCAAAAATGCATGTGATGGGATTGGAGGAACAGTGAAAAGAGCTACTGCTCGTGCCAGTTTGCAGAGAACTACAGAGAGGCAAATTCTTATACCAGAACACATGTTTCAGTTTTGTGAAGAAAACTTGAGCAAGAAGATAAATTTTTTCTTTGTAACTACAGCTGATTTGAAAGATGCAGAAGAACGGTTGGAACATCGATTCAAGGATAGTAGGGCTATTCCTGGAACTCAGAAATATCATAGATTTGTTCCCCTAAACAAGGAAGAACTGATGGTGTATCCCATTTCAAGTGGCATTGGAGAAAAGAAAAGAATGAGGAAAAGTCATTTTACTAATGAACCTGCAATGCTTGGTAACCTAAAATGTGTCAAACCAGGAGAGTATGTTGGCTGCATTTATGACATGCAAGTTTGGTATGGAATTGTGGAGGAATATTGTGAAGAGTTTGATGATTTCACTGTGAACTTTCTACATCCCTCTGGGTCATCAGGATCAAGTGCATATTATTATCCATCAAACAAGGATTCATGTGCAGTGCCAGGACATCATATATTAACTGTAATCAGTTGTCCTACCCTAAGAGGAGGCAGCAGAATTCAATACATTTTTCCACAAAAAGAAATTGATGAGAGCATCGAGCATGCAAAAATTGTATTAGGCTAGCACATGAATCCTCTAAGTAGGTCTTCCCCTTTCACTATTATAACTATTATTGCCAGTGTAGATTAGCAGTGAAATACAATTTTACATTTTTGCCTTTGTTTTATATCTATAAAAAAATGTAATTTTAATTTCTATAGGTCAAATTATGAGCTTAAGTGTGAAAAAATAGGTAGAATTGACGCACAACTTATGAATATGGTGTTCACTTATATGTTAGTTACATGAAAAATACTAACATAAACAAACTTTTTTTTGCTGATTCTAATAGCCAATGCCTATGCCTTCATTTTTTACATTTAAAAAAAAATTCTCATTTGATACCCCAGAGGTCAAATCGTGACCTCAAATTTTGGTTACAGTGTAACTTTTTTATTTTTCAACCTAGAGTTCTAAAACTTACATATTTGGATTCCTTGTCGTTTTCTGATTCTAAATATATATACTTTTATATAATTGTGACCATTATTACCCAAGTTATGGGTCGCCAAATGTTAGTGACCTCGCAAGTGACCTCAAATTTCCTGAGGTCATATCTCTTGAACCGTTGGTCGGATTGACCTTATAATTTCAGAAATGGATTCAGGGCCCACAAACTCCCTATAAACCAAATTTCAGCAAAATCTGAGAGATGAGGGTGTTAGGCACTGGTTGATCTGACAGAGAATGACCCATTAGTGGAATCTTCGGAAGGATTCCATGTTCTGATTTAAGTGAACGGCTTCTTTTCACCATGTATGTTGTAGTTTGAAAGAAACTAGCTGTTTTTTCAATTGTGTATGGTGAGCAAAGCTGGGCACTTGCGGTATTTTTTGCGGTACTGCGGTACTACCGCACTACCAAACCGGTACCACATAACGCAGTACCGCAAAGGATCGCTGAACGTACAGCAGTACCGCTACCGCATTCAAATTTCCCGCGGTACTTTCCGCGGTACCGACAAACACGACTTTTCAAAAAATTAACACTTTTTTTGAAGTAAACCTTATTACAGGAGTACAGTAAGACGAATGCTGCGTGTGTTGCATCAGCCTAACTCTAGACGCGTTAAGTTTTCGTTCAGAACATGTTACGTTGCCATCCTATCACAACGCCTCAGTGCAGTGCTTGCTTTTGAGCCGGTTGCACGTGTGTTACATTTCTGTGACAAAGATCGATTTTTAGCCATTATGGCAGAAAGTTCAGGTGCGAAATCGCCGATATGCAATTTCTGAAAATATGTGCTATTACTTGTGTTGTTCTTGTGTGCAGTACCGCAGTACCGTGGAACGCACCAAGGGGACCTGAAAAAGTACCGCAGTACCGTGTAACGCACCCCCAAATTTTGGTACCGCGCCCACCACTGATGGTGAGAGTGTCAATATTTGTAGTTTGTGATGGTGACATTTGCTCTCCAGGAATGACTGTTTCAATTCATTCATTAATTTGTCTAGATGTTTTTCAGATTTAGTTTCAGGTTTTGAAGTATCACTTACCTCCTCGGTAATTTGAACACCATAACTGAGTTCTAGCCTCTCCTTCAGGTGTTTCTGAGCAGATGATAGCTTACCACGAGCCTTGCGCTTTTTCTGGCTTAATGACAGCCCTTCTGAAAAGAACAGAAAAAAAGGTTTCACACACCTGAATATTAGTAATTAAATATTAATTATAGTACCTTAAATGCTATATAATTGGCTATATAGTAGATCAAACAGACCTTGTAGTAAAGTATAAGTTATTATATTAATTTATTACTTACTTTTTTTAACTGGTGTTTGGTCCAGAAATGCTAGAACTGGTTCAACTGAAGTTGAAGGATTTTCCTTTATCAAGCAATCACTGTCATTGTCCAGATCTTGAATTGAAGAGATGTTACTCAAGCCACTGATAGTAGATGATTCATTTGAATCCTGCTCAGACTCGTTGTTTTCAGTGGTACTAAGTATAGTGGGGTTTTTCATTATCAGTGTCCAGCAGTTCACACACAACAATGAGTCTTTTTTCACTCTTCCAGCACATTTTTCAACAAGTACATCAGTCACTTTTCTAAGATTGATTGTTATGCGTTTCTTGTGTTTTTGAATAGGGTCCTGGCAGTATTTCAAGTGCCGAACCATTGTATTTTGATGTAAGATATAGGATTTACAATTAGGTAATATATATTTTTAGAAAATATATAGTTATACACACTTAATATTTTAGGCCTTGATAGTCTCTGAGGCTCATTAAAACACCATACCCACCAGCCACCCACAGTGCTGGCTGGAACTGTACTAACCTGTAGACAAGGAATTTTGCAACTATCTGTGTTGATTCTGCACTTAGACAAGTAGCAACATGTTTCAACAGGTTTGTTTAGGCTACATGTGAGCTTAGTCTTCCCCTTTCACTATTATAACTATTTTTGCCAGTGTAGATTAGCAGTGAAATACAATTTTTATTAAATTCTTGGAGCTTGAGGTCAAATTGATAGCTAAGATATAAAAATTCCTTGAAATGACAAGCAATTTATAAATATGGTGTTCACTTATAAGTTAGTTACATGAAAAGTACCAATAAAAACAAACTTTTTATGATTGTTTCTATTAGTCAAGAACTCTGACTTTGTTTTTTATATCTATAAAAAATGTAATTTTAATTTCTATAGGTCAAATTATGAGCTTAAGTGTGAAAAAATAGGTAGAATTGACGCACAACTTATGAATATGGTGTTCACTTATATGTTAGTTACATGAAAAATACTAACATAAACAAACTTTTTTTTGCTGATTCTAATAGCCAATGCCTATGCCTTCATTTTTTACATTAAAAAAAAAAATTCTCATTTGATACCCCAGAGGTCAAATCGTGACCTCAAATTTTGGTTACAGTGTAACTTTTTTATTTTTCAACCTAGAGTTCTAAAACTTGCATATTTGGATTCCTTGTCGTTTTCTGATTCTAAATATATATACTTTTATATAATTATGACAATTATTACCCAAGTTATGGCTCGCCAAATGTTAGTAACCTCGCGAGTGACCTCAAATTGCCCGAGGTCATATCTCTTGAACCGTTGGTTGGATTGACCTTATAATTTCAGAAATGGATTCAGGGCTCACAAACTCCCTATAAACCAAATTTCAGCAAAATATGAGAGATGAGGGTGTTAATTTCAATTTTTTTTGGTTGATCTGACAGAGAATGACCCTTTAATAAGCCATTGCAGTGGCTGATATGCCTTTTACACCTTAATGAACTTCCATTGCGCCATCTGTTTCATCACTTGGATGGTACCACTACTGGACCAAGAGCATTTTCAGGAGAAATTGGCCGAGCACTTTCAGACTGTGAAAAGCTTCCCATAGTTAACTTCAAACCCATTGAAATTCAGAGGACATGTGTGAAGTTGATGTAGATGACATAAGTACTGACCAGAAATACCTTCTTGAAATTCACAAGGCTATATCAAGTGGAACATTCTCAAAGAGTCTTAGTCATAAGAGTCCAGGCAATATATCACATTCAAGATGGCTCACCACAGCAAACAGGACTCTGCGGTTATATGCAAGCACAGAGAATCCTTCAGGCAATTTACAAGAATTAGCTACTTTCATTGTTAGGGTATACGCACCAATGTGGTTTCAGATAAAGCGTAAACCATTATGACAATATGGTGCTAAACATATGTGGCATATGATTGCAAGAAGCCGGTATCTCCGTGAAGAGCTTAGGAGAGTACATGACTCAGTCATTCAGCGAAATGCATATTACGCAAATCAAGAAAACATTCTCATTGCAATGATAGCTGATGAAAGGGAGCATGTGCGTCAGTTGGGATTTAGGCGTATCATAAAAGCAAGGGCATGCATTCAAGAAACAGATGTTATCAAGTATTTTAAGGTGCCAGAAATAAATTTTTATGCCAAAGACTATACAGATCTCATTATGTGGCAAGATTTTCAGATAGCAGAACCACCGATAACCAAAGGAGTTTCTCTTGATGATATTGAATCATGCATCAAACATGGTACTACTCTTCATTCAGAATTATTTCAGTTTCCATGTCATACACAAGCCGTAGAGAGATGCGTCAAGCTCGTTACAGACGCTGCTGGATCAGTCTGCGGACCTACAAACAGAGACGGTTGGATTCGTGCTACATTAGAATCAAGGAAAAAACAGCCAAAATTTGACACAAAAGCAAATTACTAAATAGTCTTCAGCAAGAACCCTTTCTAGAGGGAGGTTGGTTGGGGAAAGGGTGGTAACTCCGCTAAGGCACGAAATAACGTTTCTTAACTGTCTCAAGCCAGTATAAAGGAGGAGAGACATCCTAATTTATTACTGTTCCCTTTCTCAAGTAAATACAGAATCATACTTAATTGTCATTTTTAAGTTAAATTCAGCCCTCTTGTGGCAGCTGAAGATATTAAGCATATGAAAAGGCATTTTTACAAAACGAATCCATATCATTTAAGAATCTTAATTAAACTATTAGATAATTCTAAGATAAAATTTTATAATAGTTTGATAAACCTAAAATAGAAGCATTTTTTTCCTTTTTACCCAAAATTATGTTAAATTTAGCCCCCTGGTGGCAGCTGAAAATATTAAACAAATGAACTCATATTTTGGCAGGTATATACCGTCCACTAAATGCAACCTATAATCACTATTAGAACTTCATACTAGAAAAAAAGTATTTTTCGCTCCACCCTATTAAGCATGTTTACAGCCTTTAATATCAGGACCTGGCTTGGGAGAGAAGTCTTCATCTGCCACATCATCTCCTGAATCACTGTCAAATGTATCTTCACGCTCTTCACCCTTACCTTTTTTCCCTAAAGATTGGCGTTCTTCTTCTTTCATTGTTCGATTTTTCTCTTCACGAATTGTGACCTGTTTTCTGAACACCTTTGCAGTGTATCCTTTGTCAATTGGACCCAAACAGTGTTTCCTCTCACCTCGCTGATCTTCTAAAAATGCGATATCTTCAGTCTTCTGATCTGTAGATTTCATTGAATCCTTTTGAATTTCTTCAACAGCATTTTGGGTTGAAATGTTGAATAATTTATTCATATGATCCAAGAAATTTTGCTTTTCACACTCATATTTTTTTCTATTTGTATGTTTAATGAAGTTATGTTTATTTATTAAATCAAGTATCATCATTCTTGGTTATTTATGTTTAGCGATGTCTTTCGAGGGAATGCCTGCCTTATTCCAAATACATCTAACTTTTCATAAAACAATTTTTATATTCTCCTCCTTTGAGACATTTCTCTGATTGATTTGTTGTCTTCTCAGAAAGAAAAAATATCTTGTGACATCACCATTTGTTGGAAGCATGCAGCCTTCTTCAGTATGTATATCATCTTTGAGTTTACCTAATAATGAATCATAAGTTGTTATATCTTTTCTGAGCACTGGCTTTCATAAAACTGAAAAATATAAATTTAATATATATTACCTAAATTATTAACAATACGGCATAAAACTACATAAATAAAAATACATAATAAATAATAATTTATTGGAAATATAGAGTAAATAAACATAGGAAGCCTACTTAAAAATATTTACCCTTAATTTTGACTTACTATAATGAAAGAATATTAATTATAAGTACTTATTCATTTATTAAACACTTTTGATGGATCTTAATGTTAGGTGCATGAATGTAGCTATCATTTTGTACCAAATATGTAGGTGTTGTATAAATAATTGGCTCCTCAGTGTCAAATGTACTCCCCAAAATGCCAATTTTTTGCATTCTGAGAGCGCAAAATATTTCAAGGGGGGTGGGGGGACCCCTAAAATTCAGAAAAAGATTTTCTTTTGATACGGTGCATTCAGTGGACCAGTTCTAACAAGAAAAAAGTATGGACATTGACATTTTTAAAAAAAGTGAAGAATGGGACACCCTACCTGACATTCAAGCAATAGGCTTGGACTAGGTTCCCCAGTTTTCTTTATTAATGACCCATCTGTTCTTTGGTCCCATTTGTATTTGCTGTGGGCCAATCCCTTATATCTTTTTCTCAGTGTCCCTCCCAGTAATTTGTTGTTTCCTGTTCATCAATTTAACCAATCCAGCAGTGAATTAGTCATTCCAAGGTTTTTCCAAGTTCTATCTGGTTTTCTTGAGTTTTGTTTGGCAAATATTGTTTAATCTAAGAATTCCCAAGTTTTTCTTTCTCCCCACAGAAGTCTAGTTAAATATTAAAAGTGTTATTTAGCTATAGTATTTCATAGTAGTTGCTCTGGACATTGTTTGCTTCTGGAAGATACCAATATAAATTACTGTTGGAAAGTCTATTAAGGCATTTTATTTGTTAAAGGTATTATAATTCTTTATCAGAGTTTATTAGACATTAAAATTGCCCAGAGTATTGTTAATGATTAAGATAATTATTAGATAATGATTGGTATTCATTTAGATTGTAAATAAGTATGGACATGTGTAATATATTTAGCCTGCTTAGGATTAGACACCAGAGTTTTTGATTATTGCTCCAGCTTACAGTGCCTGCCTGAGTACCTTTCAGCTGCATTTAATCTAATCCTGTCATTTTTGTCACTCGTTAGGATAATCAGATATAGATTGTTTAGCATTACTGTAACTAGTTATTTAACTTCAGAGATTTGCTTGTTGCTCATGCTTGGTTTTGTGTTGCTTACAGGCTGCTTAAATTATGTGGGATTATGTTTGTCATGATTGTTAATGTCATTCATATTTATTATTTTAAGTTATTATTTATTTTATATTTATCCAATGATTAAGCTATTCTGGAGTCATTCAAAAACCATGTGGTCCTTTTTTGGGTGGTTTTCAAACCCATCCCCCCCCCCCCTTATGGTCATTTGTGGCCAATGACTTAAAACCCCCCTCCAAAATCACATGGTCTTTTGATGTCACCCCAACCCCTTCTTAATTGTATGTAAATTAAAATGCAAATTGAAAATAATCAAATTAAAAGTATGGCAAATTTGTTTTATGAATGTTAAAGATTCAAATCTTCTAAAATTTTCAAAAATAAATGTACAGCGAATTTGTGTTTATAAAGATTAGAGTCTTCTGAAATTTTCTTGAGTTTACAAAATATATATATATATATATTTTTTTTTTTTTTTAGTTTGGGAAGAACCGATTCGCCTCTATTTAAAGGGCATATCTCAGCGGAAAAACAAAGAAAAAGTGAGAGGAAAGACAGAGGAAAAAGAAAGGGTGGAGGGGACAGTCGAAGTGGAAAAAGACCAAGGATGACAAGGACTGCAGGGTCGAGCCCCATCATCCTTGGGTGCTAGGGCCGGGAGGGCGCACGTGAAACCTCCAGGAACAAGCACGTACAAACGAGCACAAAGAGCACTCAAGAGCACGAGCTTAGAACCCCCTTGCGGGGATATATATATATATATATATATATATATATATATACACAGGGTGTCCGAGAATTATCTGTACAATTTTTGGCTGTTATTAAAAGTCAACGTTTTGACAAGTTTTTTCAGAAATGTACGTGGGTGACAGACATTGATGATTTAAAAGCAAGAATCACAGCTGCTATTGAGCGAATTGATGTGGATATGCTGCAGCATACATGGCAACATTTGGAGTATCGATTGGATGTTTTGCGAATCACTAATGGTGCACATATCGAATGTTTGTAACAACGTTACTTTAATAAAAGAAACTTTTGAAAATACAGATTCTAAATAATCTTGTTTAAGAATTTTACGTGTGTTATCAAGAATTTTATTAAAAGATGAAATTGTACAGATAATGTTCGGACACACTGGAATTTCTAAAAAACTTGTCAAAACTTGGTATCAGAAAAAACTTAATGAGATTCTCTGTAAAATGGGACAACACTGGAATTTCTACACTTCATGGTTGACTTTTAATAACAGCCAAAACTTGTACATATAATTCTCGGACACCCTGTATATATAATATTATGAACAGGATATATTAATGCTTAGTATTGGCCACGTACGGGGTTCCAATAAACCTTAGCCCCCCCCACCCATGGCCTAAACCATTAGAGGTACAGTAAAACTAAACATACCTTACAAAAGAGAATGTAATCCTGCATTTAATGAGAAACAATTAAAACTTGGTGTGCCCTGAATTCGCTTTGGGTAGCTTGCCAAAAGTGACGTGAATAGATCTTGATCATTACGCAAATTTGCTAAAACAGTTTCAATGTGTTGCGTCATTGTATCCTTCGAAAATCGATTTGCTGCAGGTTCTTGAAACAAGAGACATTCAACCTTGTCCTTTATAACTGATCCAGTGTGTTCACAGACGTTCAGGTCAGGAGAATTTCCTGGCCATTCTTCATTTCCAAAGAAATTGATCTCATGGTTCCGCAACAACTGTTGAGTGGCAAAATAATGCCTTAAAGCAGGGGGCCTTATCATGCAGAAGTTTGACCTGATCGACATCCATAACATTGTTTGGGTTTCTCAGAAAAGGAATGACATGCTGGGATAGAATACTATCACGAAAATACTGCCCATCCCAACTCTGACCATTTGGCTTCAGCACCCACATGAGCTTCTTTGCAGTGAACAAAACAAACACACTAACACAGTCTGGACTTTTTAATAATTCGCGATAATGTTCATTGTCATCGATTTCATCTGGTGTTGTGGCCGACACTCGATCATTTTGGTAGTTAGGCCGACATGTTACGTAAACAAAAAATTCATCGGAGACAGCTAAATGCATGAAATCATCCACATCCCAATCTTCAAGATAATGGGCAAACCACATTCTGTCATCGATGTTAAGTTGAATTTTTCTTGGCTTTGGAAGTTCATGCCAAGGCTTTAAACCTTGCCTATGATGGTACAGTCAAATGATCTCACCACTAACGATCTTTCCTCTCAACACTTGATCTCTCTAGAAAATTTAGCACAGCTGTTTTTCCGCTTATACTGCTTTCAATGATGTCCTTTGTTTCCTGAGAGAGTGGCAAATTTGGGTGCCCAGATTTGGTTGTATCCATTTCATATTCATCCAAAGTTTTATTCCAATTTCTTTTGATGAAGTCCTCACTTCTTTGCAACTTTTTGGCAACCCATGAACGTGTTATAAAGGTGGCTCCAGCATCATGAGCTTCTTGAAATGTTATTGCTCGTATGCGATCTATCACACATTGCCTCTCCAAATCACCAATTAATTGAAAGCCATTATATTATCACTTTATCAGCTAGGGTAATTTTAATACCTGCAATAAATAATTTTATATATTTTTATAATCACTAAAAACTATTTCGATATAAGTAAGCATGTAAGCTGCAAATGGGGGGCTAAGGTTTTTTGGAACCCCTTAGTTAAACATCAAGAACCCCCTCCCCCATGTGGCCCTTGGTGGTCAAATAAGGAAACCCCCTCCTCCCTTTAAGGACCACGTGGTTTTTGAATGGCCCCTCTTACCAGTGATTAACAATGAAGTCATGGTTTCAGTTCTTATTTGTATGTTGTGTTATAATTTATTATTGATTAATTGTACCCTGTGCCTGTAACTAATAATTTTGTGTTGTCTAGGCCAGAGTTTTTCAAACTTTTTGAAGCCATGGAACCTTTATTTAAAAAAATAATTCACACAACCTTGACCAACAGGTAAAATTTTAATGATATAAGGCAAATGTAGCTGGGCTGGGACAAAGTTTCATGTACTTTAGACAAACCATTTCCTGTGTTTGTCTCCCACTTGCTTTCCATTGTTTTTTCTGCTGAACCTCCCAAATTATTGTTTGTTTTCTAGAGTTTTTCTGTTAATTGTGACATATTGTGTGCATTTATACTTTTATACTAAAAATTGTATTTATTCCAGCCATAATAAAAGGGATACAAAAATAGATCAGTTTATTTCTATCAGGTTTGCCTCGGAATTCCAGTTCCTTTCTTGGACCCTGAGTAATTGGGACTTTTTTCTGTGGAGATGAAGATCTAATAAATAGACTTTTGGAAAGCAGCTTACAGTTAATGTGTGGGATGAACCTGACTAATCTCTGAGAAATAAGACAGTTTATGTGAATTCTGACCCAGAATAATAAATTGATTTTTAAAATTTACAATTAGCATAAGAATCAGAACTAAAATATAAGTGATCGGTGGTGGAGTGCAGCTGGTGTAGCATCTAGAACCCAGTGATTGCATTTGTCCATCTTACTAAGAAAATTTGGTGTAAAGAAAAGCAGTACCAAAGAAGACACTACAGGACAGCAGAGATTACTATCCCTTTATCCGAACATTTCATTGTCATGAACTCAAAAAATTGAAGATACTGACACTTGGGGACTACAGCCTACTCAGCCACTGCAGCAATGTTAATTGAATTGAATGAATAGCAGTGCTTCACCAGCATACTTCGACTGCCGAGGTCATATTGTGTCTAGAATAGAGAGAGAATGTGAGGAAATGGGGGGTGAGAAATAGTGGAGAGGGAGCAGTGGAAAACAGACCATGAGAAAAGAGAGAGAAAGCAGAAGAAATAGCAAAGACAGGAAAAAATTATACCCGTCACATTAAATAGAGAATAAGAAGCCAGTATGGTGGAGAAAGGGGCAAAGTGTGTTCTTCAGTATAGGTGTGAAGTCACCCAACAAAAGAGAAAGAGTAAGAGTGGAGTTTGAAGGGCAGAAAGGGAGGAACTAGGAATGGGCAGTGGCAAAGGCAGGGCAAATCAAGAGGCAATATGAAATGGAGAGAGGACTGCCACAAGGGCAGAAGGTGGGGGGCAAGACTGTCATAAGATGACCATGTGCAAGAAGAGTGTGACCAATGTGAAGCCACACCAGGGTGGTCTCAAAGCATTGATCACATTGGCAGGAGGAAGGCCACTGACAAATTGTGGGTTTCACTGCCACCACCAAAGGAGTGCATCCTGGAAAACCCTTGTGAAATCTGATGCTGGGAGAGTTGTGTTAGTGTCAAACAGTAGAGAGGACACTTTCCTTGCCACAGCATCTGTACACTTGTTGCCTGGAACACCAATGTGGGAAGGTACCCAACAAAAGGTGACCAACTTATGATATGATGCAAGGAGGACAAGCCAGTCCTGGATCTGTCTCACCAATGGATGTGGGGAGATGAGAGAGGACGGGGCCTCAAGAACGCTGCAGGAGTCTGAATAGATGACAAAAGACATAGGTGAGAGCTGAGAGGGGAATTGAAGGGTCAAAAGAATAGCAGAGAGTTCTGCTGTAAAAATGGAAGCCACTGGGGAAGGGATAGAGATTGAACCAGTGATGGGAAGGCTGCTGCACATCCCACTCGAAACAGTGAGTGAGAGCCATCAGTGAACACAAGGATAGAATCAGAATGGGTAGAGAAATGAGCTAAAAACAATTGATGGAGGGCAAAAGGGTGGAAATTTGACTTTGGTGCAGCAGAGAGGAAAGAACAGATATGGAGAGGGGGGAAGGGTCCTTAGGGGAAAGATAGAGTGAGGAGAAAGGAGTACTCACCCTTCCACCCCCAGAGAAGACAAGACAGGGGCCATCTGTAGACTGTATGGTTGAACCAAATGGGGACAAGGGTCAAAGCAGGCTGAAGTGGAAGGGCTGAAGAGGGATTGGTAGACCAGGTTGGAAGGTACCTGCTGAATGTGAAAGAGGTATTTCAAGCCCTCTAAGGTGCAGTGGACATCCAGTGGGAAATGGCCACTTTCCGCATAAATACTGGCAATAGGAGAAGACTGGAATGTGCCAGTGCTGATGCATACACCCAGGGAATGGATAGGGTCCAGTATGCACAGGGTGGAGGCAGGAGCGAGGAATAGGCTTGACAGCCATAGTCTAGCTTACTTTGGACCAAGGAGCGGTAGTCACCAAAAGGTGTCAGCACCCCAATCATTATGGGAAAGAAACTTCAAAAGGGTGCAGGTCTAAAGGCACAAAGCCTTCAGAGACTTCAGGTTGGAAATCTAGGAAAGGCAGGAATCAAGGAGACCTAAAAATCTAGTTTCAGGACTACAGGGAGCAGTGATCCATAAAGAGAGAGAGCAGGGACAGCAGTACAGCAGTGCAGTGGTGCAACAGCTTTGAGAGGGGTACGGATGGGAAGGGGAGTAGACAGCACATTGCTGTGGTGGCTGCGTAGGCCATAGTCCCCAAGTGTCTGTATCATCAAGCCACCCAGCAGTCACCTTTCATGTTTCTGGGTTCATCATAGCCAAAAGACTGGGCAAGGGGATAGTTTCCTCAGGTATCCAGTAATGCCTCTCTCATCAGTTGTTTATTTCCGGGAGATTATTCAGGTCCAATTCACACGTTAACTGTAAAAGACTTCCCAAAGTTCTATTTACTTCTCATCTCCACTGAGCAACAGACCCAACCACTCAAAGTCCAAGAAAGGGGTTGGAATTCCAAGGTAAACATAATAGAAATAAACTACTGTTTTTTTTCTTTATTATATCTGGAATAAACACAATTATTCAGTATAACAACATAAACACACAAAACAAAAAAACTGGCAATGAATCACAATTAACAAGAACCTCTGGAAAACAAATAACAATTAGTGAGATTCAGCAGAAATGATAGAAAGCAAATGGGAGACAAGTACCAGAAATGACTTGTACCAAATGTGAACCCTTGTCTCAGCCCAGCTACCCTCCAAACTTGACCCCATGACCTTGATTTTTGTTATACAAAGTAGTGATGGGACGATTAATCGGAATCAGAATCGAGAATCGGAAGAATCGAGCATTTTTCAGGAATCGGAATCGGAATCGAGAGAATTGTACCATGATTTCCGATTCTTAAAACGATTCTTTAACTTTTAATTGAACCAGTTTTGCAATGTAAACTTTAAAATTTAAATGAAAGAGGATAACAAATTTTATTTTTATTGAATTGTAGCTATACATTAAAACATGTACAGTATATCCATGATGTGTAATCAAGAAGATTAAAATGAATTGTTACAACTTACAGTTGATTTTTATTTTTAAACCAATCTATTATAATTTATAATTTATATTACCATACTCATAACGTAAATAGTTAATCTTACCAGAGTAAAATATGACAATTTCCAGAAAAACAAGTATAGAATTATATTTAAAAATATTGAGAATCGGAATCGGAATCGAGAATCGTATCGGAATCGAGACTTTTTAGTGGTATCGAAATCGGAATCAAAATCGTTAAAAATTTTGGTATCGTCCCATCACTAATACAAAGCACCTATCTAGTTGTTAGAAAATCTAGAAGGGGAAGAGCCATTGTTGTCCCAAGGTGATATGATGACTAAGCTGATTGAAGCAGCATTGCTTGTATATATTAAGGTGTATATATAATTATATATCCATCTCATAATTGTAAGGTTAGTGAAAAATTCACTTAATTTAGAGCTAGCATTTTTGGGCTCTTGTGGCATCATTGTTTGGGCACTCTTGTGGCATCATTTTTTTGGGACACTGCGTGTCCTTCCTACTCATTTGTTGAATGTGGCACTTACAGGGCGTGGTCTTATAGAGAGCTCTCTCACAATTCAGTTTGGTTGTTTAGATACAAGATTGTTGCATTGTGCAAGTTGTGTTGTTGTTGCAAGGTTTAGAAAGAAGACCAGAAATAGTGCCTCCTGTTTTTTATCTTAATTTTATGTAACTGTAAAAGACTTCCCAAAGTTCTATTTACTTCTCATCTCCACTGAGCAACAGACCCAACCACTCAAAGTCCAAGAAAGGGGCTGGAATTCCAAGGTAAACATAATAGAAATAAACTACTGTTTTTTTTCTTTGTATTATCTGATTGTAAATTTTGCTTTGAAACTGGTGTAATTCCAAGGGGTCTTGTAGAATTGATTGCTTTTATGGAAAAACTATACGCGCTCACAACATGGTATCATATGTGGTACATTTATTTCATAATTAAATATAAATTATTAATTAATTGAATTAAATATCTATACAAAAATGCCTCGGGATTGGCGACATAGCCTATTGGGAATGAAATAATTGAATTGTCATACATACAAAGAACCTGTATGTATGAATCAGCCTCACATAGCAACAAGAAAACCCAATTTATTGTTTAGTCTACCACAAGAGTAGACCAAACAAAAATAATGCTAGTTCGGCAAATAATACACCAGAACCAAGGAACGGCTCTCAGGGCTGTTTATGTTACGGCGAAGCCTTAAACAGGGAGGATGTCTTTGTCCCCCCTAGAGTCCTGAGTGAATTCCTTATAATATAAAACCTAATGACTATAAAAGGATAGGCCTATTCCTTCAGGGGTTTATATAGTGACTGCCTATATTAATTACCTTAAGTAAATTCGCCGCGTAACTCCATCGTGGCGGCCCTACACCGAAAATGATCGTAACGCCCTACATCGAAGCAAACAAAGACCCAGCAAAAATAAGGTGAGGCAATTTCATTTTCATTAACATAAGGATTCCCAAATCCGGGCGCAAAAATTACCGTAATCACTTAAATATAAAACAGTCCTTTAACAACCTACATATTTATAACTCTCTAACGAAAAAGCATAGGGCTTTTGTCGGTAACCCTCCGCTGAAGTCTGTTGGAAATTTCCAACGGATGAGGGCACAGGCAATCAACCCATAGCCCTATATAGTTTTTTCATATGGTGGCCCTGTGTATGGGGAACTAACCCCTCTACAATTTACACTGACACGCAGTGGCTAGGCTTACCACATTGGCCTAACCCTAATTTCAACCGTAACCCCACTATAGTTTTTTCATATGGTGGCCTATTCAACTGGGAACCGATCCCTTTACCTTTACACTAACCGAAAACAAAGGCTTGTTCATTTAACAAGCATAACTCAATTTAGGTCCTATAAAAAAAAAGGCCCACAACATTAAGCCTATTTAATAGGTCCTACTCTTCAAACTAAAAACAAAGCCTTGTTAATTTAACAGGCTTAACTCATTTAAGGTCCTATAAAATAATAGGCCCAAACATAAGCCTATTTGGTAGGCCCAACAAATAGGCCTATTTAGTAGGCCCACCTAACTTTACCTTACATAATGGGCCTACCTCTTAAAGTAGGCCTTATTCTTTACACTCAAGGCCTATCCTAACTAAAAACACTAAATTTATAATTGAACCTGTGGTGTAGGTTATAAAATTTATTTCAGCAATTTAACTTACTCATTAACATCACAAAATTCGACTCAGACCTGTAACATCACAAAATTCGACTCAGACCTGTAACATCACAAAATTCGACTCAGACCTGTAACATCACAAAATTCGACTCAGACCTGTAACATCACAAAATTCGACTCAGACCTGTAACATCACAAAATTCGACTCAGACCTGTAACATCACAAAATTCGACTCAGACCTGTAACATCACAAAATTCGACTCAGACCTGTAACATCACAAATTCGACTCAGACCTGTAACATCACAAAATTCGACTCAGACCTGTAACATCACAAAATTCGACTCAGACCTGTAACATCACAAAATTCGACTCAGATCTGTAACATCACAAAGACCTAAAGCAATTGCACAAATTCAAACCTACACCCACCTAACACCTATTCGTAACCCTATTCCAAGTCCTATTTGACACATAGGCCCAACCTATTCCAAGTCCTATTTGACATATAGGCCCAACCTATTCCAAATCCTATTTGACATATAGGCATACCAAGTCCTATTTGACATATAGGCCCAACCTATTCCAAGTCCTATTTGACATATAGGCATACCAAGTCCTATTTGACATATAGGCCCAACCTATTCGAAGTCCTATTTGACATATAGGCACACCAAGTCCTATTTGACATATAGGCCCAACCTATTACCTATTCGAAGTCCTATTTGACATATAGGCCCAACCTATTCCAAGTCCTATTTGACATATAGGCCCAACCTATTCCAAGTCCTATTTGACATAGGCCCAACCTATTACCTATTCGAAGTCCTATTTGACATATAGGCACACCAAGTCCTATTTAACCTATTCCAAGTCCTATTTGACATATAGGCCCAACCTATTCCAAGTCCTATTTGACATATAGGCCCAACCTATTCCAATTCCTATTTGACCAATATAGGCCCAACCTATTCCAATTCCTATTTGACCAATATAGGCCCAACCTATTCCAATTCCTATTTGACATATAGGCATAAAACAGACAAGGCTTGATATAAGGGTCTCAAATGCAACGTTTGAGGATCTTTACTCAGCCAAATTGATTAACCTAACCCAAAACCCAAAAATAAAACCCTATAACAAAATACACATTTACACACACACACGTATGGTACAGTATATAAATATATACATACGACTTCAAACATCCAATTCTTCTTTTAAAAGAAGAAACACAACAGATTTCATTAACAGACACACACATTTTTTGCAAACAGATTGGATTCCTTCAAAACCCCAAAACCTTCCAGACCTACCTGTAGGATACACAACATTTACTCATTCATAACTACTGGTATTGACTTCATTGGAGTGGTGAATCCAAGTTTTGAAGACCAACTGGATTCGGAGGAATGCGACACACACACACATACACATACACACACACACACACACACACAAACACTACTCTTTCATGTGTCTCAAACACAACAACCTGTCTAAACATAACCAAGGATCGGAGAGTAAAAGCTTTTATTGCTGCGCTCTGATTCTGTGCACATAATTTTGTGCCAAAAATTATATGGTTAGACAGTGACACGTACAAACAAACTACTCTACTCCAAAGGGCCTTGGCCTACCTTGGCCATAGCCCAACAAATTCATCAAAGGGTGATGGCCTACCCCATCCCAACAAGCCTACCCTTGGCCATAGCCCAACAAATTCATCAAAGGGCTGATGGCCTACCTTGGCCATAGCCCAACAAATTCATCAAAGGGCCTTGGCCTACCTTGGCCATAGCCCAACAAATTCATCAAAGGCTGATGGCCTACCTTGGCCATAGCCCAACAAATTCATCAAACGGGTTGATGGCCTACCTTGGCCATAGCCCAACAAACAGGGGCTTTGTGGCCTCCCTTGGCCACAACCCAAACCTCCCTTGGCCACAGCCCAAACTACAGGGGTTTGTGGCCTCCCTTGGCCACAGCCCAAACTACAGGGGTTTGTGGCCTCCCTTGGCCACAGCCCAAACTACAGGGGTCTTGTGGCCTCCCTTGGCCACAGCCCAAACTACAGGGGTCTTTGGCCACAGCCCAAACTACAGGGGTCTTGTGGCCTCCCTTGGCCACAGCCCAAACTACAGGGGTCTTGTGGCCTCCCTTGGCCACAGCCCAAACTACAGGGGTCTTGTGGCCTCCCTTGGCCACAGCCCAAACTACAGGGGTCTTGTGGCCTCCCTTGGCCACAGCCCAAACTACAGGGGTCTTGTGGCCTCCCTTGGCCACAGCCCAAACTACAGGGGTCTTGTGGCCTCCCTTGGCCACAGCCCAAACTACAGGGGTTTTGTGGCCTCCCTTGGCCATAGCCCAAACAGGGGTTTTGTGGCCTCCCTTGGCCATAACCCAAACAGCAAGGGTCTTGAGGCCTCCTTTGGCCAGAGACCAAACAAAAAAAAGTCTTGTGGCCTCCCTAGGCCATAGGCCAAACAACACAAAAACAGTACAGGATTCGAACCCCAAGCCCTCCAGATCTACCTGTGGAGGAGTAAATTTACTCCACTAAAACTACGGGTATTGACTAGTCTGAAGTGGTAGGAGGTTTGAATACAGTACAAACTCTTTCTAATTCTCCTAAATTAAATGAACAAATAACAAAAGACAACAATGGGAACATTGAACCAAACAATTACACGAAAACACTTGGAATGCTTTGGTTTTTAAAACAGAATTCCGAACACGATGACACTCTTTGCACAAAGAGTTATAACTTAAATCCAAATGCCGATACAAAAAGACAAGTGCTTTCAGAATCATCCAAAATTTTCGACCCCATTGGATTATATTTACCAGCAACCATAAGATCCAAAACCCTTTTGCAAGACTTATGGAAAAAGAAAATTGATTGGGATGAACCACTTTCAGTGGAAGACCAACTTCATTGGAAAAAATTAGCCACAGACTTGAACAAAGTTCAAGACATCTACGTACCAAGATGTGCTGGCTACAGATTGAAATCGCAAACACTACACATTTTTACAGATGCCAGCACACAAGCTACGGGTGTTGTGCCTATTTAACAAGTGAAAATGAAAGTAACTTGGTTTATTCAAAGGCAAAAGTGGCACCCTTAAACCAAAAAAAACTGTACCACAACTTGAATTATTAGCTGTCTCATTGGGAGTTAAAACAGCAGACTTTCTTTCACAAGTGTATAAAGAAGTTGACATAACAAACATTTACTTAAGGACAGACAGTCAAATTTGTCTAACATGGGTGACCAACACAGATACAACTTCTTGCAAAAATATATTTGTGAAAAACAGACTAACAGAAATCAAAACTGCAAACACAAACCTTGGTATCAAATTTAGGTACATAAAAACAAAAGAGAATCCTGCAGACTTTTTGACAAGAGGGCTCTCTTACAAGCTGTTGAAAACAAATAAAATCTGGTATGAAGGGCCCGAATGGCTAACATGTGAGGATCTTTGGCCAGCCAAAGTAGTTAACCTCACACTCAACTCTACAACAACTGAAAAGATCACTGAGGACAAACCTATATTTGACTATCACCTTTATTCAGACCTCAACAAACTCTTGAGAATTACAGTCTATGCTGCAAGTTTGTCAATAGCTACCTTCTCAAACACTGTCCTCAGAAAGCCTTTTCTAACTTAACAGAAACTGCAACAAAATACTGGCTCAAACAGATACAAGCTTCAGAATTTGACAAGGAGTTGAAGTATCTTAGGTCCAGTAGCACATTAAACAAAGGTATTCCTTCACTTGTCATGGATCTAAATCTGTACCTGGATACAGAGGGTCTGATAAGGTGTAAAGGAAGGCTTAACAAGTCAACTTTGACTTACAACTCTAAGCACCCAATTCTTCTTCCAAGGAGAAATCACTTCACAAAACTCATCATACAGGGAGTCCCACAAACCCTGACAGAGCTGAGAAAAACTTACTGGCTACCAAAGGGTAGAACTGAAACAAAGAAAATTTTAAACACATGCATTCCTTGTAAACGTATCCATTCACGACCCTTTAAGACCCCAAGCCCTCCAGACCTACCTGTGGAACGAGTAACATTTACTCGGCCATTTGAAACCACGGGTATTGACTACACTGGAGCGGTAAATGTGAGTTTTGGAGACAAAATGGATTCAAAGGAATACAAAGTGTACATTGTACTCTTCACCTGTGCTGCCACACGTGCCATATGTCTAGACATAGTAGAAGATCTGACAGCAGAAGCTTTTATTGCTGCTTTCAGACGATTTTGTGCACACAATTCTGTACCCAAAACTATATGGTCAGACAATGCCACATACTTCAAATCTGGTGAAAGAATTATTCATCAGATTTGTGACAGTGAAACAGTACAAACTCATTTAACCAAACACAACATAACCTGGAAGTACATTCCTGTTAATACACCATGGTATGGTTCAATTTGGGAAAGAAACATACAAACTGTAAAGAACTGCCTTAAAAAGACTATTGGGACAAAACATCTACAACTTTTTGAACTCATGACTATTCTGTCAGAAATTGAAAATGTTGTCAACAACAGACCATTAACTTATGTGGGAGATGGTATTAATGAGCCAGAACCTCTCACACCAAACCACCTAATTAAGGGAGAAACAGTAAACATGTTACCAGAATCTGAACATAACAGTACAGAGGATCCAGATTGGGAAATAGGACACAAAGAACTCAACACAAAATACCAACATTTGACACAAATCAAGACTCAATTTATAACAAAATGGAGAGAAGAATACTTAACAAGTCTTAGAGAAAGACATAAACAATTAACAAAACAAAGTTGGAATGATTCAGTCAAAATTGGGGACATTGTGTTGATACATGACAAGACACCAAGACAACATTGGTCAATGGGAAAAGTCTTGGAACTCAAAACTGGTGAAGACGAAGTTACCAGGGTTGTAAAACTGAAAACAGCAACTGGTGAGACCACCAGAGATATCACATTACTATATCCTTTGGAGTGTGGGGCTAAATTAGAACCATTACCCCAAAGGATGGATCAGGATACTATTGGGGAGGAATCTCTCAATGTGCCTGATGTAACTCAGACTAAACCAGACAGGCCTCAAAGAAAGACTGCTTTGAAAGCCAGAAAACTTTTACAAGAAAAAATTAAGACTGGTGACTTATAAAACTTACACAAACTGAGCAAAGTTAAAATGCTTAATAACTTTACTTTAATCCCATAAATTTCCTATACCTAAAGGGAGTCAAACTGATTGACATAACTTTAACTAAACTTGAGAAGTTGGCCTCTTGAACTTTCATATTTGAATAGGTCTTGAGTAACCTCTCTCTCCTAAATTTCTACTTCATTCTTTTCAATCCATTTCACATGGTTTAAAACACAGTTTATCAAAAAATTTGATCTATAACATACAAATTTTTCTCCGGCCCCCCCCAGTATATGGAAAAACTATACGCGCTCACAACATGGTATCATATGTGGTACATTTATTTCATAATTAAATATAAATTATTAATTAATTGAATTAAATATCTATACAAAAATGCCTCGGGATTGGCGACATAGCCTATTGGGAATGAAATAATTGAATTGCCATACGTACAAAGAACCTGTATGTATGAATCAGCCTCACATAGCAACAAGAAAACCCAATTTATTGTTTAGTCTACGAAGTAGACCAAACAAAAATAATGCTAGTTCGGCAAATAATACACCAGAACCAAGGAACGGCTCTCAGGGCTGTTTATGTTACAGCGAAGCTTTAAGCAGGGAGGATGTCTTTGTCCCCCCTAGAGTCCTGAGTGAATTCCTTATAATATAAAACCTAGTGACTATAAAAGGATAGGCCTATTCCTTCAGGGGTTTATATAGTGACTGCCTATATTAATTACCTTAAGTAAATTCGCCGCGTAACTCCATCGTGGCGGCCCTACACCGAAAATGATCGTAACGCCCTACATCGAAGCAAACAAAGACCCAGCAAAAATAAGGTGAGGCAATTTCATTTTCATTAACATAAGGATTCCCAAATCCCGGCTAAATTACCGTAATCACTTAAATATAAAACGGTCCTTTAACAACCTACATATTTATAACTCTCTAACGAAAAAGCATAGGGCTTTTGTCGGTAACCCTCCGCTGAAGTCTGTTGGAAATTTCCAACGGATGAGGGCACAGGCAATCAACCCATAGCCCTATATAGTTTTTTCATAGCTTTCATAAGAGAAATGTGATTAGCACCTTCTGAATGTTTTACTATTTCGGATTTCCTTGGAAGGATAGTTTTCTTACATACCTTGCAATAGGCTTCTTCAGAATTCCAAACTGGAGATTTAGTGATAAAAGGAAATTCAATTTCCTACTGCTTTCTAAATTTTCTGGAACTATCGTAAGTCACTTTCCATGTTTTGGATAATGACATTTTAAATCATAAACCCCAAGTTAAATAAATAAGCACACAGAATTGCTTTTAAGTGAAATAAACTCAGAATTAAACAAGTCACACAATGGGGCCTAAGTTAACAAACTGAGGAATGACCACATGAATCATTTTGTAATTACTGTGTGGCAACTATACTAAAATAAAAGTAACCAAAAATTAATATTCATAATTTATATAGTCTTAGTAACAGGTTTACTAAATAGAAGTACCAAATATTAATTTCTACATCCATTTATGATGACATATTGATGAAATTCAGAATAACATATGCAAATAAGCCAAATTTTACTTTTACACCAGGCAACATTTTCTTAAGCCAACCACCTTCAAAGCAAGCCAAAATTTCTGAGTTGGCTTCAAAAAGAGCCAAATGGCAACCCTGGCATCCATGGAGGAACCTGCACCACCATTGAGCAGGGACTCCAGCAGAAAATACTTTTCCTAGCTTGCCACCACCACATTCTTGAAATAGTAGTGGGAGCTGTTTTTGACAAATTCTTTTATATCTCGAGGGCCTGATATAGATATTTTTGTGAGGTTCAAACATTAGTGGGCTTGGTTAAACAAAAGTAAATGTATTCCCCTTGAAAGTGATGCCAGAGAAATGTCAGAAAAATAATTAGAATGGGTGAAGTGGGAACGTGATGACCTACCTGGTACAATTTCTGCATGAAAAATTGTGAGACAACCATGAGTGCCATGATTATCAGGAATTCCTAGAGCTAGCCCTCATTTCTTTGGGGGCAAAGCCATCAAGAGAGATACACTTTACAGCTCCTGGAGCATACCATAGGGGAAGATGGATGGCAAAAGGCATTTATTGCTTAAAAATCTATTTATTCCAAGATCAATTCAATTTGAGAGACAAAGAAAAAGAAGCCATCAGACATATTAACATATTTTACGTATCAATATATATATAAAAGCCTGGTTTAATGCAACAAGGGCTGCCAGTGCCCCTATAATGATCTATGGATAATAACAAAGCTGGAAGATTACCAAGAAATTGATGAGGAGATATCGACTGTGGCATTAGGCAAACTCAGATCCCACCTTGGGTACTTATGTGAGGATTTAGCACCTTTAGCATTTTTTTCAGAAGTAAACAACAACTCAGAAAAAGGGTGCAGTGGTGCAGCTCTTGGAAACCAAGCTAAAGCCAAAGATCTTCGCAGAGTAGAATGCAAAACAATTTGGACTTTCAAATGTAAGAATCTTTCTGACTTTATAACATGCAGATCATTAAATTTTTTCAAGGCTATGAAAATTGCTGAATCATTTCTGACAGTAGATCTAGATGCATGGTTTGAACACCCAGCATATATTCATGGAAAGGATTTAGTTTCCCAGCTGAAAGTGGTTAATGACTGTGCTAAAAGAATGGTAAAACTTGCTACTGATTTTAATGAAACCATTATGACCAGTGAAGAGCAATGCCAGTTTCTCGTCAAGTTGTTGAGTTCCATCGTAGAAAAATTTTAACCCCTACAAAAGCAAGTTTTTTATAAAATCAAGCAATATAAATTTATGATGCAAATTAGTATCAAAGGTAAGAAACTGTGATTTCTCCCAAAATTTCACATTTTTTAATGTTGTGAGCAGTCACTAAATATGCACCAAATTGGATAAAATTTGTACATGATGCATGTTTCATTAAGTGTCACAAAATGAAAACCTATGCGACTTTGAACAAATAATTTTTTTTTTTAACATTACAAATTGGGACAGTCTAATGCAGTGGTTCCCAACCTTTTCACCACCAAGGACCCCTTTTATTTTTATTTTTTTCCCACGGACCCCATGTTTTTGAAAGATTCCATCTACCAAACAAACTGTTTTTATTAACTAATAATTAACTTGTTTTCTCATTTTTCACTATCAAATAAAGGGCATATAGGAGAGTATGCAATTAAAATACAGCATATTAAAAAAGTATTAATAATTCCAGCCAAGAGCAAGGAAACTTGAAATTTTAGCCTGAGCGCCCTTATCGTGGGTAAATATACGATTTCCATTGGAGCCTCTCAAAATATTGAAAGCTCCGGGACCCCAGGTTGGGAACCACTGGTCTAATGTGCACTATGAGCTTTTGTTCTGGACCTACAATTGCTTGTAAATAAATAAATAACTGTATTTACCACAATTTTAAAAAATTGTGCTGATCTATCTTTGAATCTTAGCTCATGCAGCTTGAAAAAAGGGCTGTGAAATGTCCTCATCCTATCTCTGAATTTGTGCACATCGGGGGATCACTCTATGCATTCTTAGCTTTCAGCTTAATGTCATATTTCACTTATTGCTGCTAACATATATATTGTTTTTTTAAGAATCTTAAGCATATAAGGAACAAAGTACATGTAATAAAATTATGCCCATGTTCTTATACTGTACTTGGAACCAATGCTATGATGCTATGCAAATTAATGCATTCTCTATTATGATAGAATTTACACCATATCAGATTCTTGAAGACATTGGCACTGGACCTCCAGTGAAGGTTGTGGTCACTAGTGCAGAAACCCTGAGTAGCAGTTGAAAGTTTATGTTGGAATTCACAGAAATGCATAATTTTAGTAACATCATCCTGTTGGGATAAATTAGGCAAGTGATGTTTTGAAGTTGGCACAGTGCATTAATAATATACATGCTGGCACCTAGGATTAGAACTGCCTACATACTGACAAAGTAAAAGACAATAATTTGTAAGAATAAAACCATTTCTGTAGTCCAGATTTAACATTGTTTAAAAAGAAATGGATAAACTAACCTGTAACTTTAATTTTCACCCACTCAAGGTTGCTTCTCATGAGTGGATCTGAACAATTTATATCCAAGATATAACGCTTTGCATGCCGTTCATGGTATTTCCTGAAAGAATAACTTTGATAATACCTAATAAAGAAGTTATAGAAGTTACAGGCTGACAAGGACCCTAAAGATCCACTCTAGCTAGGTTAACCCATGAAAGAAGCTGGAAAAGAGAATGGCAAAAGTACAAAAAAGAACAAACAAATAAAAATAAATAATGAAAATTCTCATACCATGCTTACACTTACAATATGTAAAATTTTCACAAACAGGTAATAGTAGTAGTAGTAGTAGTAGTAGTAGTAGTAGTAGTAGTAGTAGCAAAGTATAGCATAGACAAGACTCCCCCTCCTCCATTAGCTACTGGTGACAGAAAATTGTTGTGAAAGAAGATTTACAAGAAACTTTGAAAAAGTATGAAATGAAGAGCTTTACAGTTCATTCACACCATATATAACACTTATCCTGTGTACCCAGTTACACATTACTGGACAATGGAAAATAAAGGCTAACATAAAATGCTAGACTACTTTATTAATTTACACCATCCATTTTTTACAGATATTTTTGATTTATTATGTAAAAGAAATCATTATTTCATCAAAAAAGGCCATTGCACACACACACTTTAAAATCAACTTTTTTTATTGCCATCTTTTGCAGTGGGATTACTTAACCTTTTGATTATGAAGATGTGCAGAACTGCATCTCTTACAAAAAGAAAAAGTTTATCAATTGAGAAGTCAC
The DNA here is from genome assembly GCA_023014485.1 of Bathynomus jamesi. NCBI lineage: Eukaryota > Metazoa > Arthropoda > Malacostraca > Isopoda > Cirolanidae > Bathynomus > Bathynomus jamesi. Next base: position 47,647 of record JAJOZX010004989.1, on the reverse strand, counting down.
TCCCTATTTTTAAATTCTTATTACTCCTAAATAAAAAGGGATGTGAAAACATTTCTTCAACTGAAATGAAGCTTATTTATTACCATTTACTTCATTACAAAATTGACAAGCTTTAACACAAAGTTTAAGTTCAACATAGGCTCCAGCATTCTCCACACACTTTTGTAACCTTACTGGTACATTTTCAACAGATTTTCTCAAGTCACATGGTACATTACGGTACCAAGAACATAATGAATTTTGTTTTCATGTTTATCAATGGTTCTTGGTTTTAATTTGTACACTTCTTTGCCCCAGCCCCACAGAAAGAAGTTGTATGGTGTTAAATCTGGACTTTAAGCAGGCCATTCCATTGGCCCTTGATGACCTAACCACCATCCAGAGAAATGGTTATCTAACCAGGCATGAACAGTTAATGTAAAATGTGGTGAAGCCCCATCTTGCATGAAGAGCAATTTTTCAGCATTTTCCCACTCAGGTTACAGAAGTGTGTGGACAATGCTGGAGCCTATGTTGAACTTTAACTTTGTATGAAAGCTTTTCAATTTTGTAATAAAGTAAATGGTAATAAATAAGCTTCATTTCAGTTAAAAAAATGTTTTCATATTTCTCTTCATTCAGGAGCAATAAGAATTTAAAAATAGGGCATGACTTTTCAGACACCCTGTAGTTTTTGGACTGTAGGTATCTTTACCCAAAGGATATTTATTGCTCAGTCTTTGATGGGATGGATCCATCTATTGTATATGATTTTATGATAGTATATATATTCCTCAAAATATGGACATGGATGGTTTTCTTGCATCCCATTCAACAACCAAAATAAATAAATAAACAAGTGAACAAAATACAGGCTTCAAAGGGTTAAATAATGGAGCACTGATCCAAAAACACCTCTATAGCTGGTGGTCAACACACACCAGTTTAACCTTTTGATTCACATTTTTTTTTTAAACCAAAAAGTTTAAGATTTTTTGTTATTTAAAAAAAACAAATATTTTAGGAACAACTCGCTTAAATTACGAGCATTTTGGTTTTCTTTGCTGACAATAAAACTAAATGTATATTAAACATCTGGAAGGGTTCATGGAAAAGTTGCATTGTATTACAATGTATATTACTATTTCTTGTGTCCTCTGAGAACCCCACCATGACTAAAATGGTGAAGAACTCATCCCAAAAGTATAGCTACATTGTGTAGCTATGCTTTTTCCATTTTTTCCTCTTTTTTTTTAAAGAAATTCCATTTTGTACTTTATATTGCATCCTTCACACTGGAAGTATTTAGATAAGGGAACAGGGAACAGTGATTGAGAGGCACCTCTAGCTGATAAGACTGTTCAATATACCACAATTTTCCAAAAAGGTACCATACTATCAATTCTATATTGTATACCCAAGTAACATCCATAAAACTGAATAAGTCTATTCAGAACTCCTGATAGTTCCCATCAAATGGGAATTGTAGACACCAATTGATCAGGGAAGTACTCGAGGGAGGGGGATGTTAGGCAGGAGACAGGGAGGGCTGGAACTCCCATTTCCCCTCTCACTGTCCTCCTCAGCTGATTTTTTTCCATGTTTCATCTAGCATGCAAGCAGCGCGCGCGCGCGCACACACACACACACTTTTCTCCCTAAGAGCTTTGGAGTCCCCTGGGTCCTCACTCCTGGCTCTCCCACTGCCAATACTAGGAATGCAGGCTGGTCAGTCGGGCTGGTTCTGCTGCTGCCTATTTGAGATATCCTGGGCCTCTGCCTGATTCACTTCATTAACTTCTGCAACATTTGTGGCCTTTCCTAAAATTTTCAAACTGCTGAACATCACCTCTCCTCCTCTAAACCTCACCTTCTCTTCCTCACTGAAACTTGGGTGTCTGGGACAACTGATGGCAACCCATTTTCTGTACCATCCTACTTTCTCTACACTCAATTTCATTCCAAAGGTGGATGTTGTGTATATGTATGCAATGACCAAACTTGCTCTTGTATTCCTAAACTTGACTCCTCAAATTCTACACCCTCTGGCTATGGCTTATTTGCAAGTCTCAGACTAAATATATCTGCACTGTCTACCCTTCTCCTAATTCTACTGACTATCCAAAACTTTTTGACTACCCTACCTCACTTCCAAGGTGGAATACATTCTATCACACTCTTCTTTCACTGAACTCTCCAATTTAGGAGATTACAATGTTTCACCACCACCTTTGGCTTTCCTCCCATTTCACGACACCCCTGGTGAACTAGCTTACAACTTCTCTGTCCTGAATGACCTAGAGCAGATTGTACAGCACCCTATTCATATCCCCAATCACCTTGAAGATAGGCCCAATATTCTGAATTTATTTTTCACCACTCCTCCTCCTCCTCCTCAGGCTAACAAACATTTTTCTCTATTGGGCTTCTCTAACCATAATCTTATATCTGTTTCCTGTTCTATCACCCCAGTTTAGCATTTGGATCCTCTCAAAAAGGAGGTGCCTTTGGCACTGCTGATTGGGAGGCCCTTATGCAGTACTTTGATTTTCCATGGAATGATTACTGTTTCCAGGGCCTGGGCCCCCTCCAGGTGCACTGAGCCCACCATGGAGGTAATTCTCTCAAGCATGGAGGTGTACATTCCATATTCTATTCTTACTACAAATGCAAAAAAAAAAAACCTTGGTTTAACTTTGCTTGCTTTAATTTTCTTTTTTTCCTTTGGAATTAATGACTGTTTCAAATGTAGACAGGTTCATATCACGGCAAGACTAAGTTAGAGGCGGGACAGGAGCCATGACAGTTAAAGGAAATCAAATATGGGGCTGACAGAGAAAGAGGCACCCTCTGTAAGAATGGACCAAAGATGAGTTGAGGCCAGATGGGAATGTAACTCTGGGAAACACTGCAAACGGAAGGTTGAATAAAGAGGGCAAAAAATAAACACATAGGGCCTACTCAACAGTGAGAGGAACATGACAATGCAGGCAAGGCTCAGGGGGATTTCTAGACATAAGGTGGGCATGAGTCAAATGGGTGTGACCAATTCTCAGATGAGCCAACAGAACTTCCTTATGCCAGGATTTATGATATGAAGACCAATGATGAAGAACAGGCTTGAGATGGTGGATTTTGTTTATGCCAATGCCATCCCAGTAGAGGTGTACTGGAATTCCAGTTCCAGTTCCTGCTGGCTAGAATTCTGGCCATTTATTGAGAGTCCCAGTTCCAGCCAGAACTCTCTCTGATATCTGGCCAATCTGGAATCATTCAGTTTTTAATATTAAATAAAAAAAATATAGAAGGAAAATAGAATTATTTATAAACAGATTTTGATATATTTATGCAAAATCCTTAGCCATTCCTTTGGCTACTTGCATGTATCAAGTAACAAATGAAATACATGATAAAATGTTCAAAATTTTCCTTGCTAGGTATTTTTTTTATATTGTTTTATTATGATAAAAGAAAAATTATAAAACTGCTTTTATTTTGAAATTGCCTTTTTTCATGATTTTTGTATATACATTAGCTAAATTATATAAAAAAAGTTCCTTGCTTAATGTTTTCCTCAATAAAAGAAACAAGATTTATATTGAATTATAAACACAGCATAGAAAAAATGATAAATTACTGGAATTCTTGTGATTTACAAACCATACTGGGTTTTGTGTTGAAGGAAAGAGTTCTCTCTCAGATGTAATTTGTGAAGTACGAGTTTTCTTCCTATGAAATTTAGCATTGCAGGTTGGAATTAATGAATCAAAGTACTTTTTGGTATTAATATTAAAATTTTTTATATTTAATGATCCTGTTTTGGAAAATTGTGTTATTTTTTAAACTTCACTTGAGTTTACTCGTGCAATTGAAACTTTAGCTTGAGTGTTGACCAGAAATGGAGCCTTTTAGATTGTCAGCAGTGCTGTGATAATCTGCGTGTGCTCCCCACAAAGTGTAAGATGATTCATTGATTGTCGAGAATTGATGACATGAAGTTTCTGGGTTTCATTTTTGCCTTTTGTATTTAAATGTATTGATGTGATTTCTAAAGGTAGTTTGAATAATAATATTTTTTAAATTATAATAACAGTTACTATGTAGAGGCACTTTTATGTTTCTACTGTGCAGTATTGTTTCATTACAGTTGATGATTTTTTTTATCTTCTCCAATATACCTGTCATAAGTGACCTTATTGGTAGCTAGGGCATGATTAAATTTTTGTGAATTCTGTAAAATTTTTCATAGTTTTCTGTGCATTTGGCCAGAGCAAATTATAGTTATTGTTTCAAAGTGAAGTGTCAAGAAAATTTGGTAAATTAAATATGAAGTGATAATCAGTAGCAGTACAAATGTTTTGAAAAAAAAAATTTTCGGCAAAATTTTGAGAGGCTTGATTTGAAAGTGTGGGGGATTTGTAAAGTCTCCATATGTTTTTTGGATTGGCCTTTCCATCTCAACCAGATACTTTCATTTTAGGAACATTCTTGTCTAATGATAATTAGGTACAATAGGGTAAGTGTTATTATTATTATTAATTGTATTTATTTAAATACCAGTATGTATTAGATTAAGCGAAAGATGTAGGGTTAGATAGGTAATTACTAAGTATTTTGTTTTTTGGGGATTTCAGCGGGTTTCAAAGGTTTTTGTGTATTGGCCAAATAGTTAATTTATTATAAAGAAGGATTGATAGACCAATGAGTAGTGGTGGGAAGGAAAGATTTTTCAGAGGCCAAAGTAAAGCTATATATTACAGAAAGACCCAATATTTACTCTGAGCTTCAATACCCTATGACTATGTTGGGCTAAAAATAGTCTTGAGGACAGGATCCCTTCTCCCCATTATCCACCAGAATATCTACTTGGCCATGATCTCTCTCTCTCTCTCTCTCTCTCTCTCTCTCTCTCTCTCTCTCTCTCTCTCTCTCTCTCTCTCTCTCTCTCTCTCTCTCTCTCTCTCCGCAGGGGGTATAATTCCCCGCAGGGGGTATAAAGGTTATGCACATTTCTTCTGGATGTAGTAAACTTTATACTTGGGGTGTGACAGCCCTCCAGTCCCGAGTCGTGGGATTCTAGAGGAACTGGCTGCCAGCTCCTTTAGGTTCTCTCTCTCTTTCGGGAGGGCGGGTAAAGTATTTTGCACAATCCCGTCCCGTGGGTTACTAGGACCCCATCCATCCCTACTCTGTCCTTTTAGATTACGTTAAGGTTGTTCTCCTCTCACTGCAAAAAAAAAAAAAAACTTTTCTTTTAGTATTAAGTCTTTTTCTCTTCTTTTACTATTAGGACCCTACTGCTACCTCATGCGTGGGAAGAGAGGCTTTGGAACCTCTATAAATAACACCATTTAACGCTCGTAGGTTGTGAGAGACTGGGATGGAGGGGTCCCAGGCGTAGGGGCACGATGAATGGAGTGTGGCTAGTGCCCCGTTAAGCCCATTCCTAACGCGTAATGGCCTGACCAGCCCCCTGCGACCGTTCTTTGGTGACCAATTGATGGTGCTTGGCTGTACTGCTCTGAGGTGAGAGGGCTTTACTGCCCAGCTGGCTGCCAGGCCAGCGTAAAGTCTCAGGCGTAGCCTCTGGGTCTGGTGGGATATCCCTTGAACACTGGATTCTAAGAGTCTGGCCGCTTGTGAGTGACTAGTAAGACTTAGTAAGGGGCTGCATCTCGCTGTCGCTCCTGGCGGAAAATCCGTGATGCTTGCGTCGCGAGTGTTTGTCAGTTGGTAGCTGCGACACGTTTGGGACGGTCCGGCCCTGGGGAGACCTTTGGTTGGTGCAGCAGCAGGAGAGGTGTAGTCTTCTGGAAGGAATGAAAGTCACTTGCAAAAAGGCAGGTGCGTCTACGTGCGGGATGAATTCCCCCCCCCCCCCCTTTTTATATACTGGTCATAACGTTTTTGGATAGTTTTCATTGCTAGAACGCTTTATCTTATTCAGAGTATTCAGAAAAAACAAAACAAAAAAGAGAAAATATGGCAGGGCCAGCTAAATTGAAAGCAGAATGCTTTAAATGTAAAGTTAATCATTGGTGCGTAGACTTCCCAGAGGGTAGTATCAGCGATATCACATCCCTTAGTGTATGTTTGTTTTGTAAACTTAGAGACAACCACGAAAAGGAAGTTAAAGAGCTAAAGGAATTAGTAAAAAAGCTTGAAGCTAGGGTCGTAGCACTGGAAATCCAACCCAGTGGACAAGATCAAATTAAAAACACACCAGCAGATTCAAACTGTAAGATTAAGTATCTAGAACAAAGGGAGGGCTCAAAGAAGGGGCTGATAGAGAAGGGTGGGAAGGGATCGATAGAGAAGGGTGGGCAGGGGCCAATGAAGAAAAAGGGTGGGAAGGGGCCTGCTGATGGCCCAAAGAAACCGAAGGATGTAGCTACCTGTCGGGGTGGGTCGGGTGGTGTAACTGCGTGTATGGGTGGCGACGGGTTTCGAAAGGTCTCGGGCAAGAAGGCTGCGAAGCCGAAGCCTGAGACCCCAGTTGCCCCTGTCAAGACCTCTAACCGCTTTAGTCTCCTGTGCTCGAAGGAGGAAGACACCGTTTTGATTGGGGACTCGCAGATCAGGGGCCAGGAGAAGTATTTTGCTGCAAACCGGGATGGGAGGAAGGTAAGGTGCTTACCTGGGCGGGGAACGGCGCACTTAAGGAAGGAGGTAGAGAAGCGTGGCTAGTCGGAGGACTGCGATCGTTGTCCACGCTGGTGGCAATGACCTGTTCCTCAAAGGCGGTGGGGTAGGTCTTACTGAAGGGATCATCACCGAGATCATGTCTCTTGCGGATGATCTAAAACTGAAGACAGACAGGGGAATGTTAATGGGTATTTTACCGCGAATGAATGTCAGTGACCACGCTCAGTAAGGTCATTGGCATCAACGAGGGTACAAGACTTGTGCGTTCCGCTGGGCGTGAAGTTTATTGACCCCTTCGATGCATTTTCGGGTAGGTGGGACCTTTACCAGAGGGATGGTGTCCACCTCAATAACAAGGGTAAAGGTGTGCTAGGCGCGCTGCTCGACCGGCACCTATACAGAATGGTGAGGTCGAGTCCGGGGAGAGATGAGGATGAGCCGGTGGCGGACGCCTTCGACTGAAGGGTGCGTCGAAGTACAGGTGGGTGACCCTCCTCCTACGTTGGAGGGGGCTCAGTCTCCTGCGGAAGTTGCCCCCTCGTTAGTGAGGGGCTCTTCAACTCCCGACAGCCCTGGCTGTTCGGGAAACGGGTCGTGCTAGGGGGCGGTCAGAATAGGGAAGGCTCCCTCCGTGCAATGCTTTTTAATGCTAGGTCAATTAGGAACAAGTTTTGCGAGCTACGGGCGCTCTTAGCATCAGAATACCAGGATATCGTTGCTATCACCGAGTCCTGGATTCATACTGATCGTAGGGACTACGTTGGGGAGTTCGAAATTCCCGGGTATAGAATGTTTCGCAAAGACCGCACCCGTGGGGAGGGGGTGGGGTACTAATATACGTCAGAGACACGTTGAGTCCGGTTGACTGCCAGTTCCGGTCGGAACGGGAGCTGCTTGGCGTCGATCTGAACGTGGGAGGGACGAACTATAGGTTAATCTTGGTGTACAGACCTCCGCATCTCCTCCTCGAGGAGGATACAGCCCTGTACACCGAACTCAGTAGCCTGCTAGGGGATAGGGTGTGTGTAGTTTTAGGAGACTTCAACTGTCGCGGCATAAAGTGGGAAAACAGGACTGCCGATGCTGAAGGGAGGAGGCTAGTTGACTTTGCTGATGAGAACTTCCTCACTCAGTGGGTCAACGAGCCTACACGAGGCGAAAGCGTTCTAGACTTAGTATTCACGACCGAAGACAACCTCGTCACTGGCCTCACCGTTGACGAATCGTTGGGGGGAGTGATCACGGTCTTATTAGGTTCCGTGTGTGCGTCCCTCGGGTGAAGCGTAGTAACTCGAGAGGCAGTAAGCTCGATCTCCGGCGGGCGAACTTTGTTAGCCTCAGGGATAGCGTAGCAGAGATGGGGTTAGAGGTTGGCGGCGATGTTGAGGGAGTGTGGAGTGCATTCCGGGATGAGTTTATGGTGCTGCAGTCTGCTGCCATACCCTCAAAACCGGTCACCCCTGCTTCAACGCAGCCTAAGTGGTTCAATCGTGGCATCGCTTCGGCTATCCGAAATAGGAAAGTAGCGTATAGGAGGGCGAAGGCCAATCGTTCCCACGAGAACACTGAAGCGTATGTCCGCCTGTGTAGGGAAGTGAAGGCGAAGGTTAGGCTAGCGAAACGTAACGAAGAACTACGGGTGGCAAGCCTCTGCAAGGGGAACCCTAAGGAGTTCTTCAGTTATGTTAATAGTAGAAAGCCCATTAGAAGCATGATAGGTCCTTTAAAGGACGGAAGCGGCGTTCTGCGGACCTCCGACGCGGACATCGCTAATGTGCTTAATGAGTACTTTGCGGGAGTGTTCACCAGGGAGGATACCCGCGTCATCCCCGAGCCAGCTGTGAGGCACGAAGGTGCTGGCCTGGATAGTGTTAGATGTACCGCGACAGTCGTTGCTCATAGAATAGACAAACTGAGCGCGTTTAAGGCTCCTGGGCCAGACCAGTTTCTCCCCAGTGTTTTGCGAGAAGTGCGCGACCAGGTGGCTCCCCACCTGGCTACAGTCTTCAACAAATCGTTGGTGATGGGCCAGGTGCCTGGTGACTGGAGGGAGGCCAACGTGACCCCTATCTTTAAGAAAGGGGATCACGAAAGTCCAGGGAACTATCGTCCTATTAGTCTCACTTCAGTTGTAGGTAAATTATTAGAAAGGATAATAGCTGATAGAATCGTTGACCATTTGGATTCCTACAAGCTGCTTGGGGACTCCCAACATGGGTTTAGACGGCATAGGTCGTGTCTCACCAACTTGCTCGAGTTTTTCCACGTCATGTTGAGTGAGTACGATAAGAGTAGGGCGATTGATATACTTTATCTCGACTTTCAGAAAGCCTTTGATAAGGTACCTCACCGCCGGCTAATGGCGAAAGTGCGCGCGCTGGGTATCGGTGGGGAAATAGGTAGGTGGATTGAAAACTGGCTGAGGAATAGGCGGCAGAGGGTGGTAATTAAAGGGGCTAGTTCGGGTTGGGCCTCGGTCACTAGTGGGGTTCCTCAGGGTTCCGTTTTGGGGCCGCTGTTGTTTACCATTTACATAAATGATATCGACGGTGGCATCGTCAGTCGGATCGCCAAATTCGCTGATGACACCAAGCTTGGGGCCAATGTTGGGACGCCCGAAGCGATCGAGGAACTGCGTGCGGACCTAGGTAGGATAGGAGAGTGGTCCGAAAAATGGCAAATGCCGTTTAACTTGGGTAAATGCAAAGTGATGCACATTGGCTACGCCAATCCCAAGTCGGACTACTCGATGTTGGGCAGTAATATCGAGGTGACTGATTTAGAAAAGGACTTGGGTGTGCTAATTAGCAGCGACCTTAAGTTTACGAAACAGTGTGTAGAGGTGGAAAAGAAAGCCCAGAAACTATTGGGTTATATCAGGAGGCAATTTCAGTTTCGGAACAAGGAGATTGTGCTCTCACTGTACAATTCCCTTGTTCGGCCGTACCTGGAGTATGCTGTGCAGTTCTGGTCGCCCACCCTCAGGAAAGATATTGAGAGGCTGGAGCGAGTGCAGGCGAGGGCCACAAAGTTAATCCCTTCCGTTAGGCATATGGGCTACAATCGACGGTTACGCGCCCTGAACTTGTTTTCGCTTGAAACTCGGAGGCTGCGCGGTCAACTGATCGAGGTTTTCAAGCTCTTACGAGGGTTCAACGATGTCGATTTTAGAAGTATGTTTAGTTTAAATGATAACCCAACTCGCAACAATGGTTGGAAGTTGGATTTGAAACGGTTTAGGACTAGTGTGTGTGGGAATTACGTTACGTATAAGATCTGTGACACATGGAACAGGTTACCTTCGGAAGTTGTGAACAGTTCCTCTGTGGATCAGTTCAAGAAAAGGTTAGACGAAATCTTGCACACTATTTGAGTGTGTAAAGACATTTAGGACCTCAGTCTGCGGAAATTTCTTTTCCTATAAAATAGTTAATATCTGGAACCAACTTCCCTCAGAGGTTGTTTCCAGTCAAAGTGTAAATCTGTTTAAAAATAGGCTAGACAAAGTACTGAACACACTCATAGTTTAAGATTAAAACCTCAGAAAACTCTGCAGGAGTTCGCTTGCTCGGTGTCTCTGTGAGCAAGCTAAATATAGAGCTATTTATATATTCTCCACTTTCCTGTAAAATTTCCTTGGCTACTTTTCCAGGTCAAGGTATTTTCTTCAACCTTTTTCCGTACCTGCCTCTGGCAGGGAGGGAGCGGAGGGTGGGGAGAGAGCCTTCTACTTTTCTATCCAGTTTTCTACTACTGCTAGGATAGTTGAAAGAAAAATAAACTTTTACCCGGTGCCATTGGTACCTCCTCGGTATGGGCCGCAAGGCCTTTTGAGGTACTTCTTTTCCTTGTAACTCCTTGTAACTCTCTCTCTCTCTCTCTCAGAAAACTCTGCAGGAGTTCGCTTGCTCGGTGTCTCTGTGAGCAAGCTAAATATAGAGCTATTTATATATTCTCCACTTTCCTGTAAAATTTCCTTGGCTACTTTTCCAGGGTCAAGGTATTTTCTTCAACCTTTTTCCGTACCTGCCTCTGGCAGGGAGGGAGCGGAGGGTGGGAAGAGAGCCTTCTACTTTACTATCCAGTTTTCTACTACTGCTAGGATAGTTGAAAGAAAAATAAACTTTTACAAAATTTTCCCTGGCTCCCGTTGCCATTGGTACCTCCTCGGTATGGGCCACAAGGCCTTTTGAGGTACTTCTTTTCCTTGTAACTCCTTGTAACTCTCTCTCTCTCTCTCTCTCTCTCTCTCTGATTTAGAAAATGACTTGGGTGTGCTAATTAGCAGCGACCTTAAGTTTACGAAACAGTGTGTAGAGGTGGAAAAGAAAGCCCAGAAACTATTGGGTTATATCAGGAGGCAATTTCAGTTTCGGAACAAGGAGATTGTGCTCTCACTGTACAATTCCCTTGTTCGGCCGTACCTGGAGTATGCTGTGCAGTTCTGGTCGCCCACCCTCAGGAAAGATATTGAGAGGCTGGAGCGAGTGCAGGTGAGGGCCACAAAGTTAATCCCTTCCGTTAGGCATATGGGCTACAATCGACGGTTACGCGCCCTGAACTTGTTTTCGCTTGAAACTCGGAGGCTGCACGGTCAACTGATCGAGGTTTCAAGCTCTTACGAGGGTTCAACGATGTCGATTTTAGAAGTATGTTTAGTTTAAATGATAACCCAACTCGCAACAATGGTTGGAAGTTGGATTTGAAATGGTTTAGGACTAGTGTGTGTGGGAATTACGTTACGTATAAGATCTGTGACACATGGAACAGGTTACCTTCGGAAGTTGTGAACAGTTCCTCTGTGGATCAGTTCAAGAAAAGGTTAGACGAAATCTTGCACACTATTTGAGTGTGTAAAGACATTTAGGACCTCAGTCTGCGGAAATTTCTTTTCCTATAAAATAGTTAATATCTGGAACCAACTTCCCTCAGAGGTTGTTTCCAGTCAAAGTGTAAATCTGTTTAAAAATAGGCTAGACAAAGTACTGAACACACTCATAGTTTAAGATTAAAACCTCAGAAAACTCTGCCGGAGTTCGCTTGCTCGGTGTCTCTGTGAGCAAGCTAAATATAGAGCTATTTATATATTCTCCACTTTCCTGTAAAATTTCCTTGGCTACTTTTCCAGGGTCAAGGTATTTTCTTCAACCTTTTTCCATACCTGCCTCTGGCAGGGAGGGAGCGGAGGGTGGGGAGAGAGCCTTCTACTTTTCTATCCAGTTTCTACTACTGCTAGGATAGTTGAAAGAAAAATAAACTTTTACCCGGTGCCATTGGTACCTCCTCGGTATGGGCCGCAAGGCCTTTTGAGGTACTTCTTTTCCTTGTAACTCCTTGTAACTTCTCTCTCTCTCTCTCTCTCTCAGAAAACTCTGCAGGAGTTCGCTTGCTCGGTGTCTCTGTGAGCAAGCTAAATATAGAGCTATTTATATATTCTCCACTTTCCTGTAAAATTTCCTTGGCTACTTTTCCAGGGTCAAGGTATTTTCTTCAACCTTTTTCCGTACCTGCCTCTGGCAGGGAGGGAGCGGAGGGTGGGGAGAGAGCCTTCTACTTTACTATCCAGTTTTCTACTACTGCTAGGATAGTTGAAAGAAAAATAAACTTTTACAAAATTTTCCCTGGCTCCCGTTGCCATTGGTACCTCCTCGGTATGGGCCGCAAGGCCTTTTGAGGTACTTCTTTTCCTTGTAACTCCTTGTAACTCTCTCTCTCTCTCTCTCTCTCTCTCTCTCTCTCTCTCTCTCTGATTTAGAAAAGGACTTGGGTGTGCTAATTAGCAGCGACCTTAAGTTTACGAAACAGTGTGTAGAGGTGGAAAGAAAGCCCAAAACTATTGGGTTATATCAGGAGGCAATTTCAGTTTCGGAACAAGGAGATTGTGCTCTCACTGTACAATTCCCTTGTTCGGCCATACCTGGAGTATGCTGTGCAGTTCTGGTCGCCCACTCTCAGGAAAGATATTGAGAGGCTGGAGCGAGTGCAGGCGAGGGCCACAAAGTTAATCCCTTCCGTTAGGCATATGGGCTACAATCGACGGTTACGCGCCCTGAACTTGTTTTCGCTTGAAACTTGGAGGCTGCGCGGTCAACTGATCGAGGTTTTCAAGCTCTTACGAGGGTTCAACGATGTCAATTTTAGAAGTATGTTTAGTTTAAATGATAACCCAACTCGCAACAATGGTTGGAAGTTGGATTTGAAATGGTTTAGGACTAGTGTGTGTGGGAATTACGTTACGTATAAGATCTGTGACACATGGAACAGGTTACCTTCGGAAGTTGTGAACAGTTCCTCTGTGGATCAGTTCAAGAAAAGGTTAGACGAAATCTTGCACACTATTTGAGTGTGTAAAGACATTTAGGACCTCAGTCTGCGGAAATTTCTTTTCCTATAAAATAGTTAATATCTGGAACCAACTTCTCTCAGAGGTTGTTTCCAGTCAAAGTGTAAATCTGTTTAAAAATAGGCTAGACAAAGTACTGAACACACTCATAGTTTAAGATTAAAACCTCAGAAAACTCTGCAGGAGTTCGCTTGCTCGGTGTCTCTGTGAGCAAGCTAAATATAGAGCTATTTATATATTCTCCACTTTCCTGTAAAATTTCCTTGGCTACTTTTCCAGGGTCAAGGTATTTTCTTCAACCTTTTTCCATACCTGCCTCTGGCAGGGAGGGAGCGGAGGGTGGGGAGAGAGCCTTCTACTTTTCTATCCAGTTTTCTACTACTGCTAGCATAGTTGAAAGACAAAATTTTCCCTGGCACCCGTTGCCATTGGTACCTCCTCGGTATGGGCCGCAAGGCCTTTTGAGGTACTTCTTTTCCTTGTAACTCTCTCTCTCTCTCTCTCTCTCTCTCTCTCTTCTCTCTCTCTCTCTCTCTCTCTCTCTCTCTCTCTCTCTCTCTCTCTCTCTCTCTCTGGAACCAACTTCCCTCAGAGGATGTTTCCAGTCAAAGTGTAAATCTGTTTAAAAATAGGCTAGACAAAGTACAGAACACACTCATAGTTTAAGATTAAAACCTCAGAAAAACTCTGCAGGAGTTCGCTTGCTCGGTGTCTCTGTGAGCAAGCTAAATATAGAGCTATTTATATATTCTCCACTTTCCTGTAAAATTTCCTTGGCTACTTTTCCAGGGTCAAGGTATTTTCTTCAACCTTTTCCGTACCTGCCTCTGGCAGGGAGGGAGCGGAGGGTGGGAAGAGAGCCTTCTACTTTACTATCCAGTTTTCTACTACTGCTAGGATAGTTGAAAGAAAAATAAACTTTTACAAAATTTTCCCTGGCTCCCGTTGCCATTGGTACCTCCTCGGTATGGGCCACAAGGCCTTTTGAGGTACTTCTTTTCCTTGTAACTCCTTGTAACTCTCTCTCTCTCTCTCTCTCCTCTCTCTCTCTCTGATTTAGAAAATGACTTGGGTGTGCTAATTAGCAGCGACCTTAAGTTTACGAAACAGTGTGTAGAGGTGGAAAAGAAAGCCCAGAAACTATTGGGTTATATCAGGAGGCAATTTCAGTTTCGGAACAAGGAGATTGTGCTCTCACTGTACAATTCCCTTGTTCGGCCGTACCTGGAGTATGCTGTGCAGTTCTGGTCGCCCACCCTCAGGAAAGATATTGAGAGGCTGGAGCGAGTGCAGGTGAGGGCCACAAAGTTAATCCCTTCCGTTAGGCATATGGGCTACAATCGACGGTTACGCGCCCTGAACTTGTTTTCGCTTGAAACTCGGAGGCTGCACGGTCAACTGATCGAGGTTTTCAAGCTCTTACGAGGGTTCAACGATGTCGATTTTAGAAGTATGTTTAGTTTAAATGATAACCCAACTCGCAACAATGGTTGGAAGTTGGATTTGAAATGGTTTAGGACTAGTGTGTGTGGGAATTACGTTACGTATAAGATCTGTGACACATGGAACAGGTTACCTTCGGAAGTTGTGAACAGTTCCTCTGTGGATCAGTTCAAGAAAAGGTTAGACGAAATCTTGCACACTATTTGAGTGTGTAAAGACATTTAGGACCTCAGTCTGCGGAAATTTCTTTTCCTATAAAATAGTTAATATCTGGAACCAACTTCCCTCAGAGGTTGTTTCCAGTCAAAGTGTAAATCTGTTTAAAAATAGGCTAGACAAAGTACTGAACACACTCATAGTTTAAGATTAAAACCTCAGAAAACTCTGCCGGAGTTCGCTTGCTCGGTGTCTCTGTGAGCAAGCTAAATATAGAGCTATTTATATATTCTCCACTTTCCTGTAAAATTTCCTTGGCTACTTTTCCAGGGTCAAGGTATTTTCTTCAACCTTTTTCCGTACCTGCCTCTGGCAGGGAGGGAGCGGAGGGTGTGGGAGAGAGCCTTCTACTTTACTATCCAGTTTTCTACTACTGCTAGGATAGTTGAAAGAAAAATAAACTTTTACAAAATTTTCCCTGGCTCCCGTTGCCATTGGTACCTCCTCGGTATGGGCCGCAAGGCCTTTTGAGGTACTTCTTTTCCTTGTAACTCCTTGTAACTCTCTCTCTCTCTCTCTCTCTCTCTCTCTCTCTCTCTCTCTGATTTAGAAAAGGACTTGGGTGTGCTAATTAGCAGCGACCTTAAGTTTACGAAACAGTGTGTAGAGGTGGAAAAGAAAGCCCAGAAACTATTGGGTTATATCAGGAGGCAATTTCAGTTTCGGAACAAGGAGATTGTGCTCTCACTGTACAATTCCCTTGTTCGGCCATACCTGGAGTATGCTGTGCAGTTCTGGTCGCCCACTCTCAGGAAAGATATTGAGAGGCTGGAGCGAGTGCAGGCGAGGGCCACAAAGTTAATCCCTTCCGTTAGGCATATGGGCTACAATCGACGTTACGCGCCCTGAACTTGTTTTCGCTTGAAACTTGGAGGCTGCGCGGTCAACTGATCGAGGTTTTCAAGCTCTTACGAGGGTTCAACGATGTCAATTTTAGAAGTATGTTTAGTTTAAATGATAACCCAACTCGCAACAATGGTTGGAAGTTGGATTTGAAATGGTTTAGGACTAGTGTGTGTGGGAATTACGTTACGTATAAGATCTGTGACACATGGAACAGGTTACCTTCGGAAGTTGTGAACAGTTCCTCTGTGGATCAGTTCAAGAAAAGGTTAGACGAAATCTTGCACACTATTTGAGTGTGTAAAGACATTTAGGACCTCAGTCTGCGGAAATTTCTTTTCCTATAAAATAGTTAATATCTGGAACCAACTTCTCTCAGAGGTTGTTTCCAGTCAAAGTGTAAATCTGTTTAAAAATAGGCTAGACAAAGTACTGAACACACTCATAGTTTAAGATTAAAACCTCAGAAAACTCTGCAGGAGTTCGCTTGCTCGGTGTCTCTGTGAGCAAGCTAAATATAGAGCTATTTATATATTCTCCACTTTCCTGTAAAATTTCCTTGGCTACTTTTCCAGGGTCAAGGTATTTTCTTCAACCTTTTTCCATACCTGCCTCTGGCAGGGAGGGAGCGGAGGGTGGGGAGAGAGCCTTCTACTTTTCTATCCAGTTTTCTACTACTGCTAGCATAGTTGAAAGACAAAATTTTCCCTGGCACCCGTTGCCATTGGTACCTCCTCGGTATGGGCCGCAAGGCCTTTTGAGGTACTTCTTTTCCTTGTAACTCTCTCTCTCTCTCTCTCTCTTCTCTCTCTCTCTCTCTCTCTCTCTCTCTCTCTCTCTCTCTCTCTCTCTCTCTCTCTCTGGAACCAACTTCCCTCAGAGGATGTTTCCAGTCAAAGTGTAAATCTGTTTAAAAATAGGCTAGACAAAGTACAGAACACACTCATAGTTTAAGATTAAAACCTCAGAAAACTCTGCAGGAGTTCGCTTGCTCGGTGTCTCTGTGAGCAAGCTAAATATAGAGCTATTTATATATTCTCCACTTTCCTGTAAAATTTCCTTGGCTACTTTTCCAGGGTCAAGGTATTTTCTTCAACCTTTTTCCGTACCTGCCTCTGGCAGGGAGGGAGCGGAGGGTGGGAAGAGAGCCTTCTACTTTACTATCCAGTTTTCTACTACTGCTAGGATAGTTGAAAGAAAAATAAACTTTTACAAAATTTTCCCTGGCTCCCGTTGCCATTGGTACCTCCTCGGTATGGGCCACAAGGCCTTTTGAGGTACTTCTTTTCCTTGTAACTCCTTGTAACTCTCTCTCTCTCTCTCTCTCTCTCTCTCTCTCTCTGATTTAGAAAATGACTTGGGTGTGCTAATTAGCAGCGACCTTAAGTTTACGAAACAGTGTGTAGAGGTGGAAAAGAAAGCCCAGAAACTATTGGGTTATATCAGGAGGCAATTTCAGTTTCGGAACAAGGAGATTGTGCTCTCACTGTACAATTCCCTTGTTCGGCCGTACCTGGAGTATGCTGTGCAGTTCTGGTCGCCACCCTCAGGAAAGATATTGAGAGGCTGGAGCGAGTGCAGGTGAGGGCACAAGTTAATCCCTTCCGTTAGGCATATGGGCTATAATCGACGGTTACGCGCCCTGAACTTGTTTTCGCTTGAAACTCGGAGGCTGCACGGTCAACTGATCGAGGTTTTCAAGCTCTTACGAGGGTTCAACGATGTCGATTTTAGAAGTATGTTTAGTTTAAATGATAACCCAACTCGCAACAATGGTTGGAAGTTGGATTTGAAATGGTTTAGGACTAGTGTGTGTGGGAATTACGTTACGTATAAGATCTGTGACACATGGAACAGGTTACCTTCGGAAGTTGTGAACAGTTCCTCTGTGGATCAGTTCAAGAAAAGGTTAGACGAAATCTTGCACACTATTTGAGTGTGTAAAGACATTTAGGACCTCAGTCTGCGGAAATTTCTTTTCCTATAAAATAGTTAATATCTGGAACCAACTTCCCTCAGAGGTTGTTTCCAGTCAAAGTGTAAATCTGTTTAAAAATAGGCTAGACAAAGTACTGAACACACTCATAGTTAAGATTAAAACCTCAGAAAACTCTGCCGGAGTTCGCTTGCTCGGTGTCTCTGTGAGCAAGCTAAATATAGAGCTTTTATATATTCTCCACTTTCCTGTAAAATTTCCTTGGCTACTTTTCCAGGGTCAAGGTATTTTCTTCAACCTTTTTCCATACCTGCCTCTGGCAGGGAGGGAGCGGAGGGTGGGGAGAGAGCCTTCTACTTTTCTATCCAGTTTTCTACTACTGCTAGGATAGTTGAAAGAAAAATAAACTTTTACCCGGTGCCATTGGTACCTCCTCGGTATGGGCCGCAAGGCCTTTTGAGGTACTTCTTTTCCTTGTAACTCCTTGTAACTCTCTCTCTCTCTCTCTCTCTCTCAGAAAACTCTGCAGGAGTTCGCTTGCTCGGTGTCTCTGTGAGCAAGCTAAATATAGAGCTATTTATATATTCTCCACTTTCCTGTAAAATTTCCTTGGCTACTTTTCCAGGGTCAAGGTATTTTCTTCAACCTTTTTCCATACCTGCCTCTGGCAGGGAGGGAGCGGAGGGTGGGGAGAGAGCCTTCTACTTTACTATCCAGTTTTCTACTACTGCTAGGATAGTTGAAAGAAAAATAAACTTTTACAAAATTTTCCCTGGCTCCCGTTGCCATTGGTACCTCCTCGGTATGGGCCGCAAGGCCTTTTGAGGTACTTCTTTTCCTTGTAACTCCTTGTAACTCTCTCTCTCTCTCTCTCTCTCTCTCTCTCTCTCTCTGATTTAGAAAAGGACTTGGGTGTGCTAATTAGCAGCGACCTTAAGTTTACGAAACAGTGTGTAGAGGTGGAAAAGAAAGCCCAGAAACTATTGGGTTATATCAGGAGGCAATTTCAGTTTCGGAACAAGGAGATTGTGCTCTCACTGTACAATTCCCTTGTTCGGCCATACCTGGAGTATGCTGTGCAGTTCTGGTCGCCCACTCTCAGGAAAGATATTGAGAGGCTGGAGCGAGTGCAGGCGAGGGCCACAAAGTTAATCCCTTCCGTTAGGCATATGGGCTACAATCGACGGTTACGCGCCCTGAACTTGTTTTCGCTTGAAACTTGGAGGCTGCGCGGTCAACTGATCGAGGTTTTCAAGCTCTTACGAGGGTTCAACGATGTCAATTTTAGAAGTATGTTTAGTTTAAATGATAACCCAACTCGCAACAATGGTTGGAAGTTGGATTTGAAATGGTTTAGGACTAGTGTGTGGGAATTACGTTACGTATAAGATCTGTGACACATGGAACAGGTTACCTTCGGAAGTTGTGAACAGTTCCTCTGTGGATCAGTTCAAGAAAAGGTTAGACGAAATCTTGCACACTATTTGAGTGTGTAAAGACATTTAGGACCTCAGTCTGCGGAAATTTCTTTTCCTATAAAATAGTTAATATCTGGAACCAACTTCTCTCAGAGGTTGTTTCCAGTCAAAGTGTAAATCTGTTTAAAAATAGGCTAGACAAAGTACTGAACACACTCATAGTTTAAGATTAAAACCTCAGAAAACTCTGCAGGAGTTCGCTTGCTCGGTGTCTCTGTGAGCAAGCTAAATATAGAGCTATTTATATATTCTCCACTTTCCTGTAAAATTTCCTTGGCTACTTTTCCAGGGTCAAGGTATTTTCTTCAACCTTTTTCCATACCTGCCTCTGGCAGGGAGGGAGCGGAGGGTGGGGAGAGAGCCTTCTACTTTTCTATCCAGTTTTCTACTACTGCTAGCATAGTTGAAAGACAAAATTTTCCCTGGCACCCGTTGCCATTGGTACCTCCTCGGTATGGGCCGCAAGGCCTTTTGAGGTACTTCTTTTCCTTGTAACTCTCTCTCTCTCTCTCTCTCTCTCTCTCTCTCTCTCTCTCTCTCTCTCTCTCTCTCTCTCTCCGCAGGGGGTATAAAGGTTATGCACGTTCCTTCTGCGTGTTTTAAACTTTATACTTGGGGTGTGACAGCCCTCCGGTCCCGAGTCGTGGGATTCTAGAGAAATTGGCTGCCAATTCCTTTAGGTTCTCTCTCTTTCGGGAGGGCGGGTGAAGTCTGTTGTACAAACCTGTCCCGTGGGTTACTAGGACCCTTCCCATCCCACTCTGTCCTTTTAGCTTAGGTTAGGGATGTTCTCCTCTGACTGCAAAAAAAAAAGAAAAACTTTTAGTATTGTCTTTTCTCTACTGTTACGATTAGGACGCTACTGCTATCTCATGCGTGGGAAGAGAGGCTTGGAACCTCTATAAATAACACCATTTAACTTCAGTTGTAGGTAAATATTTAGAGGGGATAATAGCGAGTAGGATTGTTGACCATTTGGATTCCTACAAGCTACTTGGGGACTCCAGCATGGGTTTAGACGGCATAGGTCGTGTCTCACCATCATGCTCGAGTTTTTCTACGTCATGTTGAGTGAGTATGATAAGAGTAGGGCGATTGATTAGAAGGCCTTTGATAAGGTACCTCACCGCCGGCTAATGGCCGAAGTGCGCGCGCTGGGTATTGGTGGGGAAGTAGGTAGGTGGATTGGAAACTGGCGAAAAATGCCACAAAGTTAATCCCTTTCGTTAGGCATATGGGCTACAATCGACGCTTACTTGACGCGGGTTCAAAGATGTCGATTTTAGAAGCATGTTTAGTTCAAATGATAACCCAACTCGCAACAATGGTTAGAAGTTGGATTTGAAACGATTTAGGACTAGTATATGTGGGAATTACTTTAACACGTTGATAGTTTAAGATTAAAACATAAGAAAACTCTGCAGGAGTTCGTTTGCACGGTGTCTCTGTGAGCAAGGTAAATATAGAGCTATTTATATATTCTCCACTTTCCTGTAAAATTTCCTTGGCTACTTTTCCAGGGTCAAGGTATTTTCTTCAACCTTTTTCCGTACCTGCCTCTGGCAGGGAGGGAGCGGAGGGTGGGGAGAGAGCCTTCTACTTTTCTATCCAGTTTTCTACTACTGCTAGGATAGTTGAAAGAAAAATAAACTTTTAATAACAGGAACAGTTCCTCGGTGGATCAGTTCAAGAAAAGGTTAGACCAAATCTTGCACACTATTTGAGTGTGTACAAAATTTTCCCTGGCACCCGTTGCCATTGGTACCTCCTCGGTATGGGCCGCAAGGCCTTTTGAGGTACTTCTTTTCCTTGTAACTCCTTGTAACTCTCTTCTCCTCTCTCTCTCTCTCTCTCTCTCTCTCTCTCTCTCTCTCTCTCTCTCTCTCTCTCTCTCTCTCTCTCTCTCTCTCTTCTCTCTCTCTCTCTCTCTCCTCTCTCTCTCTCTCTCTCTCTCTCTCTCTCTCTCTCTCTCTCTCTCTCTCTCTCTCTCTCTCTCTCTCTCTCTCTCTCTCTCTCTCTCTCTGATTTCATAGAGGAATAAATGTTTCTTCTTTTCCCTGTCCTGAAACAAAGATAAGAAAAACGTAGTTATGTCCACTAAGTCTGAACTTAAGAAATTAAAGAAAAAAATGTAAGAATAAAGGTGTATTATAATCAGCAAAATTATTATTATTTCCTGAACCTAGTAACAGTCATTACAAGACTTAAGAAATTACTTTAAGTAGAAAGAGAGAGAAAACCAAACCCAAGAAGAAACTGAATTCATCTATTTTCAACTAGTTATTATTCATCGAGAGAAGAATATTGATAAAACAACTAAAATGAACGTAAAATGAATATAAACCCATTGTACTGTAAGTTACGCACCATCCACTTTGAAAGTAAGAGAACATCACTTATGTTAATTTGATAAATGGAGTTAAGACTGTAACTCCACTAACCTTAGGATTTGGAGAGTGATTGAAAACATTTATTTATTTAAAAAAATAAATAAATAAATAAATATGAAGTTGATAAGTACTTGGTTTTATAATATTAACAAACAGGTTTAAGGTTTTCTTTATTAGCTATAGTTTTCTAGTGATAGGCTGAGGACAGGAAAAGATTACTTTTTGTCATGGTTGATGGGAAAAGTTTGGGAGTTTGGTAGGGGGATCAACATGTCCCCAATTATTTAAATATTAAAATACCATAATAGAAACCAAATAAAAATAATTAAAAATCCAGAAAATTGACAGTTTGGCAAGTTGCCTTTTTGTAACACTTGTTTTCTTTATCGGATATCCTTGAGATTGGTAGTAGGTTTGGTTGACCTAGACATGTCCTGTCATCCCTGCAAGGATATGAACCTGAAGGCCTGGCCTGGGACCTATCTTGTCATTTGGGTTGCCCTGAGAAAAATAATGGTATCGTGGTGGCCCAGAAATCCACCACATACGAAGTTGGTGCCCGAACAGGGACCAATGCAATTTTGAGGTGGGTCACACTTGCCAGGGTTTGGTAAGTGCAAGTCCAAGTGATTCAGTTTAGTAGTAGTGATAGTATAGTATAGATTTACTGTAGTGTAGATTTTTTTTTATATACAGTAGTATGATAGCAGTAGAAAGTATTATAGTTTATATAGAGCAGTTGAGGGAGGGAAGTCGGAAAAATGCCGACCAAGGAGGAAATGGCAGAGGGGATGAAGGAGTTGGAAGAGGCTTTAAAGGGGGGCAGAAAAGGATAAGAAAAGAATGCGAGAAAGATGTGTAAGGTAAGAGAAAGCAGAGTTAAAGGGATTAGTGCGAGGATTGCAAGAGAAAATGGCTGAGCAAGAGAGAGAAATGAAGAATAATAGGAAGGAGATGGAGGAGAGAATGGATAAATGTACGCGAGATATGGAGGAGAAAATGAAGGCCATTTTTGATAAGGTTAATGGGTTGGAAACAGTAGTAGGAGCTGGAGTGAATGGTCAGAGTAAGATAGTAGTGGAAGGAAGGGAGAGTGGTGTGAGGGAAGAGAGTATGAAGGGAACTAGTGAAGGGGAATTAATTGAAGGAAGAGGAAGGGGGAAGGTGGTGCATTCCACTCCCCAGAATGAAAAGGGGAGGGATGGAGAAAGGAAGTGAAGGAGCACCTCTCAAGAAGGGAAAAAGACTGATGCTGGGGAAAGTGACTGGAAGACAGCTGGGTCACAAAGGAGGTCTCAAAGGGTCAGGGGTAGGGACTCTCATAGGGTCTAATGGTGTGTTAGTGTGGATGACTCACTGTATAGTAGTGTGGAAGATAGTGTGGGTGAGGAAAGTGAGAGTGAGTCAGTGTGTGTTACGGATACAGATGAGAGGGTAAGAGTGCATAAGGGCATATTGATTAGAGAAATCCCTAAAGTTGCCAAATTTAATGTTTGTAGTGGTAGAGATGTGCATGAGTTTCTGAGGGAATATGAGCAATACTGTAAGAGTAAGTTCCTGGAGACTCCAGAATATTGGGTGAAAGAGTTAGGCAACTGTTTAGAAGGAAGAATGCTTGAATTTTATAATGTGATTGTAAATTCTAGTCCCCATTAAGTATGATGTGTTGAAGGACTGTTTAAATGAGCAAGTGGTATGAATCCGTAGGGGTGTCAGGTATAAAAAGAAGGATGATTTTGAAAGGGTGAGAATGAATAAAAATGAGTGTGGATATGTATGCTTATAGGTTGGAAACGCTTGCAAGAAAGAAGTTTGGTGACAATAATATAGATGTAAATAGGAGGTTGGTGCGGAAGTTGCTTGAAACAGTTCCAGAGCAGGTGAGAGAGTACTTGAATGTGAAGAGGAAGGAATGTATGAGAGTGAGGGGAAGTAGGTTGCAATGGAATGAAATTTTGGAATTGCTGGAAGATCGTGCATATGAACCAGTAGGGGAGAGATTTTGAGAAAGTGAGGTACGAATGGGAACTGGTGGGAGGGAGGAGGCTGCCCTGGTGTACCAGTCCTATGCAGATGCAATAAGAGACAAGAGGAAGGGGACAAGGACAACAGCAACCAGTGTTGCAGTCCCACCCCGAGAACCCTCTTGAAGTCCTTGCTAACTTCGTGCAAGAATTTACGAGGATGTATGGGACTGGTGGGGCACCAGTGGGGCCAAATCCCTCACCCAGTTCAAGGGCACCTGGACCAGTACTGGGGCAAGTAAGGGGTCAAGGACTGCAAGGATAGCCCAGAGGGAATGTACAACAGAGGGGGGGAGGGAGTCCAATGAATGGTGGGAATATGACCAATGTAAAGGGTTGTCAGTATTGTGGGAAAGGTGGTCATGATATAGATAGGTGTTGGAGACAGATGGGAGCGTGTTTTGCATGTGGACAAGTGGGGCATATGGCGTTTGCATGCAGAGCACCTGGGTGTGAATGTAGGGTCTGTGGGAACTTTGGGCATATAGCCCAGTTCTGCTAGATCAGAGCACAGGGCAATGCACCTGTGGGAGGGCAGATCCAGCAGGGTGAGGCTGGACAAAATCCCCAGCCGCACTGGCAAGGGCCACAATCAGCTGTGCCTGATGGGACAAATCCAGCCACAGAACCCAATAAGGGAAACACCTGAGGCAGGGGCCCTGCGTAGTGGTTGGGGTCCCTGGGAGTGAAAGTGTGTATGGAAGAGTGTGGGAGGCATTAGCAGGTTGGGCACACATGAATGTGGAGAATGAGGGAAGAACTGAATGTATGATCGTTACATTAGAATTGGGTGAATGGAGAGTGAGAGATTTAATTGACACTGGATGTTCACCAAATTTAATTAGTAGGAAAGTGGCTGAGAGCTGGTGCATGAAGGGTAGTATAAATGAGGTGAATTGGGGAGTGTCGGAAAGTATGGGGCATTGGGAACATTCCAGTGAAAGTAGTGGGAGAGGTACACATAAATGTAAGAATGATGGGGTGTAAAATGAGGAAATGTGTGTTTTATGTTGTGAATAAAGAGAGTGATAGATATGAAGTGATTTGGGCCATGATTTCTTGAAGACAAATGGTTTGGTACTTCATCATGCTAAACGAATGATTGAGTGGGTAAATGAGAATGGTAAGTGTGAAATGTACTTGGGAAAAGATGAGACAGAGTGGAAGAACATGATAAAGGGGTATGAGGTAAGAGATGCAGAAAGTGAGAGTATAAGCGATAGAACCCCAGTACTGGTGCATGTTAAGTGGCCAGTAAATGAAGTGAGGGAAAATGGGGAACGAATGATTTATATTGATGGGACAAAAGCTGCTTATCAGGTGAGAAGGGTTGCACATGTGTTTCATGGTATTTTGAATGAAAATGACCCATGGATGTGTGTGCAAGGGACAGACAGTGAGAATAAGTGGAAAAAAAGAATAAATGAAGGGGGATTTGTTCCCCGCCAGTTATGGATGAAATTGAGTCTCAGTGTGAAGAATTGGAGAGGATGGGTGTGATAGAAGCCAGTAACAGTCTATGGAACAGTAGGGTAGTACCTGTGTGGAAACCTGATAGGAAAATATGGCTGTGTAGATTATAGGATGGTCAATGAAAAGAGAATGAAAGACAGGTTTCCAATATGTTTAGTCAGTGAAAGTGTGTATTCATTGCATGGAAAGAAAGTCTTTAGTAAGTTGGAGTTGTTGAGGGGGTATTATCAGATGCCAATTGAGCCTTCTTCCCAACCAATTACAGCTTTTTCCACTGCTAGGAATCACTGTGTGTTCCGTAATTTGTCGTTTGGTCTTACAGCTGCTCCTGCATCCTTTCAGTGGGTGATGAACCATGTTCTTGCAAAGTTTGATAGAAAAAGTGTTATTTGTTTTATCGATGATATTCTCATTATGAGTGAAAGTGTACACTGTACAGGAACATTTGGAATTAATGGAAGAGGTCCTAAAAGTATTGAATGAAATGGGGCTATGTATCAAACTGAGTAAATGTGAATGGTTTAGAACAAGTGTGGCATTTCTAGGACATTAGGTGAGTGAAAAGGGTATACGCAAAAGTCAGGGACTTCCCAAAGCCAAGAACTGTCTGAGAGTTGAAATCTTTCCTGGAGCTCATAGAGTTCCAGAGAAAATTCATACTGGGTTGTTCTGGCATCTCGAAACCCCTGACTGAAGTAACAGGGCTAAAAGGTAGAGTGGTATTAGTAGTGATGTGAGGCAAGAATATTCTGAGAATATTATCCAAAATATTATTTGCTGAGAATATTTGAGAATTTTCTTTTTTCTTAGTTTTAAAACATTTTTATATTGTTTTGCAGCTTTTTAGAGAATTCTAGAATATTTCAGAACCTTATGGTTCCTTATATTTTATTAATTTCCATATAATTTTGAAAAAATCAAATAAATAAAAAATATGATTTTTTATAAAAATAATTATTTTTATTTATTAGCTATTTATTAGCTATTATACTGAAAAACTGAAATTGAACACTTAATTATTACAAGGGATATTTTTATTTGTTTCTAAAGTATTTTGTCTGATATATTTTATTAATTTCTATATAATTTTGAAAAAAAAAAAAAAAAAAAATCATGATTTTTTTTCATAAAAAAATCAATTGATTTAATCACTGCCATCCCTGGTAATACAGTCGTTATATCATGTCATCCCATAAGTAATGTCGTTTTTAACGATAAAGTTTAAACTAGTCCTACTCAGTTTAAGCATAAATTTTCCGAAGGTTATATCTAAGAGGAGATCCATCATGTTTTGCTACATACTTTACAGACCTTGACCAGTGAAGATGTGTGTTTTGCTTTATGTGAACCCCTCATAAACATGGCTGTATCAGAAGAGCATATCAGGCATATAATGCTTTACGAGTTCAAAAA
Organism: Bathynomus jamesi; assembly: GCA_023014485.1. Taxonomy (NCBI): domain Eukaryota; kingdom Metazoa; phylum Arthropoda; class Malacostraca; order Isopoda; family Cirolanidae; genus Bathynomus; species Bathynomus jamesi. Next base: position 21,464 of record JAJOZX010004989.1, on the reverse strand, counting down.
AGGGAATAGTGCTACTGAAGCAACGCAAAACATTCAGGATGTTTATGGCAATGATATTCTGCATGTAAGGAAATGTCAAAGATAGTTTCAAAAGTTTAGGAATGGTGACTGCTGTTTGACAGATGCAGCATGCTCTGAACGCCCTGCTGAGTTTGATGATGACCCGCTGTTAGCCGCATTGAAGAAGACTGTTCAACAACTGTCGAAGAATTGGCCCAGAAACTCAATTCATCCCCGTCGACCATCCATTGACATTTGCAACAACTCGGGAAAGTGCCTAAGTTAGGAAAATGGGTGCCACATGAATTGTTGGTTGACAATCTGAGGGTGTGGGTAAACATTAGCACAGCTCTTCATTCCTGTGAACTCCAAGATCCATTTTTGAACCGTTTAGTGACTGGTGATGAAAAGTGGATACTGTACCAGAATGTTAAGCGCCATCGACAGTGGGTTTGTGCCAGAGAACCAGCGACACCACAGCCAAAACCAAATCTTCACCCTTGGAAGGTGTTGCTTAGTGTTTGGTGGGATAAAGGTGGTGTAATACACTTTGAAACCTTACCACACAACCAAACAATCACTGCTCAAGTCTACTGTCAACAACTGGATCGATTGAACACTGCACTAAAAGAAAAGAGACCTCCTTTGGTTAATCAGAAAGGAATCATGTTCCACCACGACAACGCACGTCCTCATACTGCTCAGATCACTTCTGCAAAAATTGAGGAGCTTGGGTGGGAAGAACTTCCACATCCTCCAGACCTTGTGCCTTCAGATTATCATCTCTTCAGGAGTCTGCAAAACTATCTTGATGAGAAACAGTATACTTCTTTAGATGACCTGCACACCAGTCTTTGTACATTTTTTGCCTCAAAAGAGCCTGAATTTTATAAACATGGCATTGAAAAGCTTGTAGGATGTTGGCAGAGTGTCATTGATTCCAATGGAAAATATATACTAGATTAAAAAGTTTCAGTTGAGTTTTTTTTTTGTCCTTCAAATTCCCATCTAAAAAATGACATTACTTATGGGATGACCTGATACAATGATTCAATAAATTTTTTGCATTAGTTAATTTATTTATTTCTTCACTCATCCTATCATTCACTTCTGACTTAGATTTTCTCCATTTTGACAGGAACTGAAGTTAAGTTGTATCGGAATAGTTGACAAACCCCTCAGATGTTCTACAAAAGAAAATTCTCAAAAATTCTCGGTTCAGAGAATATTCTCAAGAAAATTCTCGAGAATATTCTCCTAAAGATTATTCCCGGGAATTTTACAACATTAGGTATTAGTGTGGACTGAGAGTATGGATACAGCATTTGAGGGACTGAAAGAGGTAGCTGCAAATGACATAGAATTGGCATATCCTGATATGAGCGAAGGTGCAAGTATGCTTGAGTTATACACAGATGCAAGTGGATTTTGTATGGGAGGGTGCTTGTGTCAAATGCAGGGTGAGGAAGGACAGAAAGATGAGTGATTGGGTATGTGTCAAAAGCATTTAGAAAAGCAGAAAGGAAATATAGTACAATTGAGAGAGAGTTAGCAGCATTGAGATTTTGTGTGAAAGCTTTTTAAACCCTTTTTGTATGGAGTGAAATTTGTATTGCGTACGGATCATCAGCCCTTGTGTATATGGAATGAATGAGAACTGTGGATGGGGTGGTGGTGATAGTCTGTTTGAAAGTGTATGGTATGGGTTGAATGACTTAAAGATAGATGGTATGAAAATGAGTGTACCAGCTAGTGTGAATGAATTACAGACTTTGATAATGAATGAAGTAATTAGGAAGCCTGAAAGGATTGGTGTATTCAAGGTCCATAACTACATGAAAGAGCTGAAGTCTATGTTGAATCCAGGAGTCTTCCCTCTCCAGGAAGTGCTCATAGTCACCAGCTCTGTTTTTAAGGTTCCTGTGTATGTTCATTATGGAAGTGATAAACCAGTGGTGTATCAGGGTAACAGGATTGTGCCAAATGAAAATGTTCCAATTTTGCACTTACAGTGTATTAGTTGTGTACATTATAATTGGCTGATAGAGAGGCGTACCTATGTAAGACGGGTAGGTGAAAGTGGTACAGATGAAATTTTAGAGGGTAAAGTTGCACAGCAAGAGTGTGAGGGAGAGGAAGGGAGTGTGGATGTGAGTATGATGGAGGGTATATGGCAACTTCGTGACTGCCTGGATGGGGTAGAGGTGCGTCCCTGGGTGGTACCTGTAAGGGTACCAGAAGGTGACCTCCAGCTCTACAATGGATTATTAGACACTGGTGCGCAAGTGAGTCTAGTAAATGAGTGAGTGGTAAAGGAAACGGAAGAGAGGGGTGTGCCACTGGCCCGTGAGTGAATAAATGTGAGGATTTGGGGATTAGGGGGGGATGCAGTCACACTGCATGAAGCTGTGCAGCTGAGGGTAGGGTTAGGAGCATGTAAGGAAGTGTGGATCTTCAAGTTCATTGTGCTGAAAGAGGAATCAATGCCATGCAATTTTTTGCTTGGTATTGATTTCTTAGGGGCAATGAATTTGAGTATAGATGTTGGTCGGGGCATTGTGTTAAAAGAGCGAGAACAAGTAGTGAATATGAGAATGTTTCCAAGTAGAGGTGCAGATGCGGTGCTTGTAGGTGCAATTGAATTGGAGGTGGAAGACCAATGTGAGGTATTGAGTGATGAGGATCTCCTTGACATGCAGGAGGCAGATGATGTAATAAGTGAATTGAAAGGTTATTTGTACAATGATATAGATGTAAGGTATTGGTCAGAGAGGGTGCAAGAGTATAAGAGATATGCAAGTAAGTTAGCTGTGTGGATGGGGATTTTATACTACCTTAGGGTAAATAAAATTAGTGAAACTGAGTGTGTGCCAGTGATGGCATTTGAGGGAATTGTGGGATTGAGTATCATTGTACATGAAGCGTATGGGCATGGGGGGAAAAGTAAGTTATGGCAGTTGATGAAAGGTATGGTCTTCCACCCTCAGTTGGGACTGGTAGTTTCAGATGTGGCAACCACATGTGAAACTTGCCAATGAAGAAAATACCAGTCCCAGTATAATCACCCCCCCAGTGCGGAAGGTTGAAGTGAGAGAGCTGTGGGATTTAGTTGTGGTGGATGTGGTGAGTATGCCTAGAACCAGTGTTGGGCACTAAAGCATTAATCCAATAACAGTTAATTAACGAAGTTAACTTTTTTTAACAGACTATTAATGGAAGTTAATTTCCATTTATCGTTATCGGACCAGTTAACTTCTGATAACTCGATATTTAGTCTGTTAAAGTCCATTAACACGTTAACTGCGAGGAGTCATTCATGGAAGATCACCGCTCTGCGAATGAATTCAAACCACCATAACTTCAGTCTGCCAATTCCATCCTCTGCCACAGTGGAATGGCTCTTCTCTCTCGGCAAGGACATCCTGAGGCCCAAGAGGTCAAGACTGGCAGTTGGGCCTAACTTTGAGAAGTTGGTCTTTCTGAAGGGCAACCAGCACATTGTGTCATAGTCTTTAATAAATGTGCCTAAAATTTAATTTTACCTTTCAGTTCCTGCCATAATAATTCTCTGGTAAATTAAAATTTAGTTAATGGTTAGTGGTTACAAGGGTTTCAAAACATGTAATCAGTACATTTTTTATTAAAAATAAAAAAAAAGTTATTAAGCAAAAAAGTTGCAAAACTTGATAAAAATACAGTTAAATACCTATTTATTGTTGGACTTTGCATAAATAAACATTTTCTATGGGTTTTAAAGCTTTTTTCCTTGATTTTTTAAATGTTAGTAAAGAAATAGTTATTGTTAACTTCCGTTAACTTTGTAGTAAAATTATCGGATTATCGTTATCGGAGTTAAAAATTGGGGTTAATGGATTATCGTTATCGAAGTTAACTTTTTGGTTAACGGTGCCCACCACTGCCTAGAACAAGTGGGGGAAAGATTGGAATACTTGTGGCAGTGGATCATAAAAGTAAGTTTACATATATGGTACTGCTTGAGAATAAAACTACTACACATGTAGCTCAAATGATGAGTGAAAGGATGTCAAATGATGTTTGGAAGGCTGCAAAAGTGTTTGACTGACAATGGACCTGAGTTTAGAGGTGAATGTTTTGAGCGAATGTTGCAAGAGAATGGAATAAAGCATGTAAAGATTACCTGATATATGTCTTCATCAAATGGATTAGCTGAAAGGACTGTGAAAATGATTAGCGAGATGTTGCGAGTGTGTTGTGAAGATGGGAGTGAATGGGATGCTGAATTGGCTTGAGTTGCCTGGTGTTACAACTCCACATACCACTCAGCCATTCGTGCATCCCCTAGGCAGTATGTATCTTCATATGGAAAGAGAGTGAATAAGGAAGTGCGTCTAAATGAAAAAGAGAGTGCAATGTGGCATGAAGGGGATGATAGATTTTGACCTTTTCAGGTGGGTGAATTTGTATTGAAAGAGGTGAGACTGGTGGGTAGGAGGAATGAGAATAAGTTAGCTGTGAAGTATGATGGACCGTTTGTTATGACTAAAGTATGGAAAAATGAAGTTACATATGTGATCAAAAGGGAAAAAGAGAATGGCCAGGTTGAGGAAGTGCGAGCACATCAGTGTCAGTTGAGAAAATGGAGTGCGCCTCCAGAGTATATTGTATGTCACCAGGTGTATGAAATGTGTAAATAGATAGAGAGGAAGGATGCAGATGGAAGCAAGAACACGGAGGGGATTGGAGGTGAGTATTGGGATGCAGATGTTGAACTCTTGGTTGTGAGTAAGCGGGCAAAAAGGAAGGGAAAGAAGAGAAACAAGAGGATGAAATCGAGGAAAAGAGGTAGTGTAGATGCGATGTGTCAGACTAATGATCCCCTGTTGGGAGTTGAAGTGCTGGAGGAAGGGGCTGAGAGATTAGAATGGGATTGCCGAGCAGTTGGTGGTTTTTGGGATAGTCCAGGCTCAGCTAAACTCCTAGATTTTGAGGGGTTTCCTTCAGGTGGTCATAGTCCACCTTTCCTGGGTTTTGGGGAACCTGATTTGGGAGGGAATGATTACAAAGAGGGTGGGCAAGTAGAGCAACATGATATTTTAAGGTTGAGTGTAGTAGAGAATGGAAGGGATGGGAAGAATAATGAGTGTGGAAATGTGACTGAGCAAAGTGTATTAGCAGTGTTAGAAAGTGTGAGAGATGAATGGGAAATAGATAGGATGTTGGGATGAGTGAAGATGAAAGAGGGAATAGGCGAATGAATTTGGTGGATTTTTGTGTAGAGGCACGAAGGTTATTGGGGGAAATAGAGGGTACAATTATGCACAAAAGTTTTGGGGAAGGGATTTCTGAGGAATGGAAGGTTAAATTGTGGGACAGATGGTTCAGGAGTGTAAGGCAGGCAAGTGTGTACTTTAGTAGTAGTGATACCAGTAGATATATAGAGCAGAGTAGTCTAGAGTAGAAGTAGAGTACTGTAGAGTTGAGTAGAAAGTGTAGTGTGTGTGAGACTGGGTAAATGAAAGACCCTGGTAAGTGTGACTGGATTGGTTTCTCAGGGCAGTGCTGATGGGCCCTTGGCCATGTCGGATTTGACTCTGGATGTGAGGAGGAGAGGAGCACTGGGATGGGCCAGCTAATCACTGATTACCAGGGGTAGGAAGTGTAAATATTGTACATAGTTAATTATGTACAGCATGTATGTATGTATACATGTATATGATTATTTAAGAATATATATATATATGTGTATATGTATATTGATGTGTATAGATATGTATAATTGTATATGTATGTTTATGCTCTGAAATCTGTAAATTTTTGTATATAGCCTAAATAAATTTTATTCTTGAATCTTCTAAAACTTAATATAGTATGATATTGTTAAATTATGTACCAAAGTTAATTACAAAGGAATGAAAAATAATTTAAAATACTGCAGCCAATTTGTGATACTGTAAATTAGTATGTTTTGTTTTCTTAGTGTTAGAGAGTCAGTTAGGGAAAAAAAAAATAAAAAAATAAATAAATAAAATAAAATAAATACCAGAGAGAATTTATCAAAATCAGACTGTCCTCAGCAATAGGTTAGGATTTAATATGTATTAGTTAGGATATATTGTGTATATGTGTAAATATGGGTGGTTGGGTTTGTATGTATATATGTATGAATTGATTGGGATTGTAAGAACTTATACATTAGCTATTAGTACTAAAAATATATATATATATATATACAGGGTGTCCGAGAATTATCTGTACAATTTTTGGCTGTTATTAAAAGTCAACCATGAAGTGTAGAAATTCCAGTGTTGTCCCATTTTACAGAGAATCTCTAAGTTTTTTCTGATACCATGTTTTGACAAGTTTTTTAGAAATGTACGCGGGTGACAGACATTGATGATTTAAAAGCAAGAATCACAGCTGCTATTGAGCGAATTGATGTGGATATGCTGCAGCGTACATGGCAACATTTGGAGTATCGATTGGATGTTTTGCGAATCACTAATGGTGCACATATCGAATGTTTGTAACAACGTTACTTTAATAAAAGAAACTTTTGAAAATACAGATTCTAAATAATCTTGTTTAAGAATTTTACGTGTTATCAAGAATTTTATTAAAAGATGAAATTGTACAGATAATCTTCGGACACACTGGAATTTTTAAAAAACTTGTCAAAACTTGGTATCAGAAAAAACTTAATGAGATTCTCTGTAAAATGGGACAACACTGGAATTTCTACACTTCATGGTTGACTTTTAATAAAAGCCAAAAATTGTAGATAATTCTCGGACACCCTGTATATATATATATATATATATATATATATATATATATATATATATATATATGTATATATTATATATATATTTATATATATATATTAATTAATATTTGTTGAAGTATTTGTGGATGTTAATAGTTAAAGATTCAATCTAATTATTATTGATTTATATAGTGTGTGTGTGTGGTGTAAATAAAATATATTAACTAAATCTTCATATTTTTCTTAACATGCTTTGAAAAAAATTTTTTTTGCCTATTTTGTTTTGTCAATGTAAAATGTATTTATTAATAATTATAATTGGAATTTATTGAGATGTTTTAAAAAGTAGGTTGTAGAACTGTAAGAGAGAGAGAGAGAGAGAGAGAGAGAGAGAGAGAGAGAGAGAGAGAGAGAGAGAGAGAGAGAGAGAGAGAGAGAGAGTTACAAGGAGTTACAAGGAAAAGAATTACCTCAAAAGGCCTTGCGGCCCATACCGAGGAGGTACCAATGGCAATGGGTGCCACGGAAAATTTTCTACACACTCAAATAGTGTGCAAAATTTGGTCTAACCTTTTCTTGAACTGATCCACAGAGGAACTGTTCACAACTTCCGAAGGTAACCTGTTCCATGTGTCACAGATCTTATACGTAAAGTAATTCCCACACACACTAGTCCTAAACCGTTTCAAATCCAACTTCCAACCATTGTTGCGAGTTGGGTTATCATTTAAACTAAACATACTTCTAAAATCGACATCATTGAACACGCGTAAGAGCTTGAAAACCTCGATCAGTTGACCGCGCAGCCTCCGAGTTTCAAGCGAAAACAAGTTCAGGGCGCGTAACTGTCGATTGTAGCCCATATGTCTAACGGAAGGGATTAACTTTGTGGCCCTCGCCTGCACTCGCTCCAGCCTCTCAATATCTTTCCTGAGGGTGGGCGACCAGAACTGCACAGCATACTCCAGGTGCAGCCGAACAAGGGAATTGTACAGTGAGAGCACAATCTCCTTGTTCCGAAACTGAAATTGCCTCCTGATATAACCCAATAGTTTCTGGGCTTTCTTTTCCACCTCTACACACTGTTTCGTAAACTTAAGGTCGCTGCTAATTAGCACACCCAAGTCCTTTTCTAAATCAGTCACCTCGATATTACTACCCAACATCGAGTAGTCCGACTTGGGATCAGAGCTGGGCAATAAATACATTGAATGTATTTAAATACTAAATACTAAATACATGGGAGAAATGTATTTAAATACTAAATACTAAATACATTTTACGAATGTATTTAGATACTAAATACAAAATACATCAATTGTATTTAAATACATTTGTAAATACATTTTAAATTGTTATCTGCAGATATATCACTGTTTGATTCACCGGATTTGCTTGAAGCCATGACACGCACACGATAAAGAAATCAACCGCTTTCGACTAAGAGTGGCACACAACTGATTGAACTGACACGTTGAAACATGAACCATGCTGTACTACACTGTCGACGCATCGTACTGTGCTAGTACAGAACGTGTATTAAACCAGTAAAAGTATTTACATTTTTATATTTTGAGTATTTAAATACAGTGGAACCTCGCTTAACGAGTGCCTCGTATAACGAGAAATTCGTATAACGAGCCAAAAGAATGGGGGAAAATTACCTTGCATAACGAGCGACACTTTGCTTAACGAGCAAAATATTTCGTCAAAATTTAAAGCGTAGACAAAAACAAATGTCTCTAGACAGTTTCCTCGTGAAAAAGGATCCAAAAGAAAGTGAAAGTGCCTCTAAAAAATTTAAAGCTAGTGACTGTGAGCTCGTCGAGAATGTTATTGCATTGAACGAAGACGATTCTCCTCCTTCCCCTCAATAACCCTCTCCTCCTCCCCTGTCTCTTCATTTCCTTTGCGTGCGTCAGGAGCACCTTCTCTCTTCGTAAGTTATTTATAAATTTCACCGTTTACTAATTATTTACATTCTCTTTTGGGTTAATTTTTATTAATAATCTTTTCATTTCATGCAATAATAATTTAAAAAACGCCTTTAAATATGAGAATAAAAACCCACTCTAATAGACAGAGTTTATTTCCACGACAGTTTCGACGCCCACTGGCATCCTCCTCGGGTGGATACAGAAACACAAATGAAACAAAACAAGAGGGAAAAAACAGTTCAGGGATCGACCGTTAAGAAATTCGCACCTAGGTTGGATTCCATTCTCTCGAGACAGGAGGGGCATTTTCATTAAGTACATTCGCACAAATTTTAAAACTATCTTCCTGTTCTAAACATAGAGATTCTATTATTTTTACATAATTATTACATTTATAATTAAATTTATTACATTTAATATTGCATAATTATTAATTACAGAAATTATAAATTTATTATTACATTGGTTATTACATTGTTGTTTATTATACAGAAATTATAAACCGAAAAACGAATGAAAAAACCCCAAACTCCCCCACATTTACGGCCTACCCAAAACCCATAAGATTAATATACCACTCCGTCCCATTATTTCACACAGGGGTTCCTTTAGTTACAGGTTATCTAAATTTCTTGCAGATAAATTATCCCCATTAGTTGGTAAATTTTCAGGCTCGCACATCACTAATTCCTGTGACTTTATTAACAAAGTTATGTCCTTAGATTTAAAACGGGGAAGAATGATAAGTTTTGATGTTGAGTCCTTGTTTACGAAAGTTCCCATTGATGATGTACTTAGTTTTTTAGATAGAAAATTGCCAACATGTAACGTAGAACTAGGCATGCCCACATCTGTATTTTTAGAACTGATAAAACTCTGTGTCACCAATAATGCCTTCTCCTTCGGTGAAGAATTTTATTTGCAACGTTTTGGTATGGGAATGGGGTCCCCTTTATCCCCAATACTGAGTACATTTATATGGAGTATTATGAGTCGGAATTGTTGCAAACAATATGTCCCAGGAATCTAATTTGGTTTCGTTATGTAGATGATATTTTCTCATTTTGGCCTGACCACTGGAACAACTTTGACACTTTCTTTCAGTCATTAAATAATCTTGTTCCCTCTATTAAATTTAAATATGAATGGGAGAACGACAAACAATTACCTTTTCTAGATGTTTTGGTCATTAACGAAAGCGGAAAGCCCAATTTCACGGTCTATAGAAAACCTACTCATTGTAATTCGTACATTCATTATTTTTCATATCATGATGAAGGGGTTAAAAGCTCAATTATTTCTTCCATGTTTCTAAGAGCACTCAGGATTTGTAGCCCACATTTGCTGGATCCGGAAAATTCAAAGATTTGGAACATTTTTAAGGATTTAAAATATCCTGAGTGGTTTATCAGAAAGGCGTATTTTAAAGCCAGAAAATCTTTTTATGCCCCTCGGGAACCTTCAGTTAACCAAAAACAATATGTGAGTTTGCCTTACATTGCCGGCTTAGAAAGAGTAAAACCGTTGACGAAAGAATTTAAGTTTGCTTTGGCGTTCAAATATTCGTCTACCGTGAAAAGTAAATTGGTTAGGAATAACGTTGCAAAGAGGAACAAGCCTGTGTCTACAGCATTCCCTGTAAAAGTTGTGATTTAGTATACGTGGGAGAAACTGGAAGAAATATTAAAACCCGTATCAAAGAACACAAATATGCCTTGAGAAGTTGTAATACTAATAATGCCATTTTTTATCACGCTAGCCAAAATAATCATGCTATAGATTGGGAATCAAGTAAGGTACTTTATAAATGTAATAATTATGTCAAAAGAAAAAATAATAGAATCTGTGTGTATAGAAAAAGTAGATAATTTTAATTTGTGCGAAGGTACTTATAAGTTAGACCCTTTAATGAGATTCTTGGTCAATAAATCCCTTACGGAGTCGTGGGAACGTGTTCGAACCTAAGTGTGAATTTCTTAAATGTCTCTGGATTGGAATGTTTCCTTACTCGCTTTTAGTAAATGTAATAATGGAAGTAATTAATGTGGAAATAAATATATGCAGTAATTATGTCAAAACATTAGGATCTGTATGTATAGAACAAGAAGATATTTTTAATTTGTGGAAATGTAGTTATAAGCTGACCCTGTAATAAAATGCCCTTCTGGTTTCGGGAGAACGATATCTAACCTAGGTGCGAATTTCTCAATGGTCTCTGGATTATTTCCTAATCGCCTTTTTTCATTCGTTTTTCGGTTTATAATTTCTGTATAATAAACAACAATGTAATAACCAATGTAATAATAAATTTATAATTTCTGTAATTAATAATTATGCAATATTAAATGTAATAAATTTAATTATAAATGTAATAATTATGTAAAAATAATAGAATCTCTATGTTTAGAACAGGAAGATAGTTTTAAAATTTGTGCGAATGTACTTAATGAAAATGCCCCTCCTGTCTCGAGAGAATGGAATCCAACCTAGGTGCGAATTTCTTAACGGTCGATCCCTGAACTGTTTTTTCCCTCTTGTTTTGTTTCATTTGTGTTTCTGTATCCACCCGAGGAGGATGCCAGTGGGCGTCGAAACTGTCGTGGAAATAAACTCTGTCTATTAGAGTGGGTTTTTATTCTCATATTTTGACCTTCACGTAAAAAAGTGAAGTTTTTTGCCTTTAAATATCATTATAAATATTATTTTAAGTATTTTTTAAGCATGGAACGCATTATCATATTTTACATTGATTCCTATGGAAAAAATGGCTTGCTTAACGAGCATTTTGCATAACGAGCACAATTCGGGAACGAATTATGCTCGTTAAGCGAGGTTCCACTGTACATTGTATTTAAATACTCATTAAAGTATTTAAATACTATATTTAAATACATGAAAAACAATGTATTTATAAATACAGTTCTAAATACACAAATGTATTTAAATACGTATTTAAATACAAATGTATTTAAATACTGCCCAGCTCTGCTTGGGATTGGCGTAGCCAATGTGCATCACTTTGCATTTACCCAAGTTAAACGGCATTTGCCATTTTTCGGACTACTCTCCTATCCTACCTAGGTCGGCACGCAGTTCCTCGATCGCTTCGGGCGTCCCAGCATTGGCCCCAAGCTTGGTGTCATCAGTGAATTTGGCGATCCGACTGACGATGCCACCGTCGATATCATTTATGTAAATGATAAACAACAGCGGCCCCAAAACGGAACCCTGAGGAACCCCACTAGTGACCGAGGCCCAACCCGATCTAGCCCCTTTAATTACCACCCTCTGCCGCCTATTCCTCAGCCAGTTTTCAATCCACCTACCTATTTCCCCACCGATACCCAGCGCGCGCACTTTCGCCGTTAGCCGGCGGTGAGGTACCTTATCAAAGGCTTTCTGAAAGTCGAGATAAAGTATATCAATAGCCCTACTCTTATCATACTCACTCAACATGACGTGGAAAAACTCGAGCAAGTTGGTGAGACATGACCTATGCCGTCTAAACCCATGTTGGGAGTCCCCAAGCAGCTTGTAGGAATCCAGATGGTCAACGATCCTATCAGCTATTATCCCTTCTAATAATTTACCTACAACTGAAGTGAGACTAATGGGACGATAGTTCCCTGGACTTTCGTGATCCCCTTTCTTAAAGATAGGGGTCACGTTGGCTTCCCTCCAGTCACCAGGCACCTGGCCCGTCTCCAACGATTTGTTGAAGACTGTAGCCAGGTGGGGAGCCACCTGGTCGCGCACCTCCAGCAACACTCTGGGGAGAAACTGGTCTGGCCCAGGAGCCTTAAACGAGCTCAGTTTGTCTATTCTATCGGCAACGACTGTCGCGGTACATCGAACATTATCCAGGCCAGCACCTTCGTGCCTCACACCTGGCTCGGGGATGATGCGGGTGTCCTCCCTGGTGAACACTCCCGCAAAATACTCATTAAGCACATTGGCGATGTCCACGTCCGAGGTCCGCAGAACGCCGCTTCCGTCCTTTAACGGACTGGACCTATCATGCTTCTAATGGGCTTTCTACATTAACATAACTGAAGAACTCCTTAGGGTTCCCCTTGCAGAGGCTTGCCACCCGTAGTTCTTCGTTACGTTTCGCTAGCCTAACCTTCGCCTTCACTTCCCTACACAGGCGGACATACACTAAAGTGTTCTCATGGGAACGATTGGCCTTCGCCCTCCTATACGCTACTTTCCTATTTCGGATAGCCGAAGCGATGTCACGATTGAACCACTTAGGCTGCGTTGAAGCAGGGGTGACTGGTTTTGAGGGTATGGCAACAGACTGCAGCACCATAAACTCATCCCGGAATGCACTCCACACTCCCTCAACATCGCCGCCGACCTCTAACCCCGTATCTCCTACACTATCCCCGAGGCTAACAAAGTTCGCCCGCTGGAGATCGAGCTTACTGCCTCTCGAGTTACTACGCTTCACCCGAGGGACGCACACACGGAACCTAATAAGACTGTGATCACTCCCGCCCAACGATTCATCAACGGTGAGGCCAGTGACGAGGTTGTCTTCGGTCGTGAACACCAAGTCTAGAACGCTTTCGCCTCGTGTAGGCTCGTTGACCCACTGAGTGAGGAAGTTCTCATCAGCAAAGTCAACTAGCCTCCTCCCTTCAGCATCGGCAGTCCTGTTTTCCCACTTTATGCCGCGACAGTTGAAGTCTCCTAAAACTACACACACCCTATCCCCTAGCAGGCTACTGAGTTCGGTGTACAGGGCTGTATCCTCCTCGAGGAGGAGATGCGGAGGTCTGTACACCAAGATTAACCTATAGTTCGTCCCTCCCACGTTCAGATCGACGCCAAGCAGCTCCCGTTCCGACCGGAACTGGCAGTCAACCAGACTCAACGTGTCTCTGACGTATATTAGTACCCCACCCCCCTCCCCACGGGTGCGGTATTTGCGAAACATTCTATACCCGGGAATTTCGAACTCCCCAATGTAGTCCCTACGATCAGTATGAATCCAGGACTCGGTGATAGTAACGATATCCTGGTATTCTGATGCTAAGAGCGCCCGTAGCTCGCGAAATTGTTCCTAATCGACCTAGCATTAAAAAGCATTGCACGGAGGGAGCCTTCCCTATTCTGACTGCCCCCTAGCATGACCCGTTTCCCGAACAGCCAGGGCTGTCGGGAGTTGAAGAGCCCCTCACTAACGAGGGGGCAACTTCCGCAGGAGACTGAGCCCCCTCCAACGTAGGAGGAGGGTCACCCACCTGTACTTCGACGCACCCTTCAGTTGAAGGTACGTCCACCACCGGCTCATCCTCATCTCTCCCCGGTGGGGGCCCATCATCTCTCCCCGGACTCGACCTCACCATTCTGTATAGGTGCCGGTCGAGCAGCGCGCCTAGCACACCTTTACCCTTGTTATTGAGGTGGACACCATCCCTCTGGTAAAGGTCCCACCTACCAGAAAATGCATCGAAGGGGTCAATAAACTTCACGCCCAGCGGAACGCACAAGTCTTGTACCCTCTCGTTGATGCCAATGACCTTACTGAGCGTGTGGTCACTGGCATCCATTCGCGGTAAAATACCCATTAACATTACCCTGTCTGTCTTCAGTTTTAGATCATCCGCAAGAGACATGATCTCGGTGATGATCCCTTCTGTAAGACACCCCACCACCTTTGAGGAACAGGTCATTGCCACCAGCGTGGACAACGATCGCAGTCCTCCGACTAGCCACGCGCACCTTCTCTACCTCCTTCCTTAAGTGCGCCATTCCCCGCCCAGGTAAGCACCTTACCTTCCTCCCATCCCGGTTTGCAGAAGCAAAGTACTTCTCCTGGCCCCTGATCTGCAAGTCCCCAATCAAAATGGTGTCTTCCTCCTTCGAGCACAGGAGACTAAAGTGGTTAGAGGTCTTGACAGGGGCAACTGGGGTCTCAGGCTTCGGCTTCGCAGCCTTCTTGCCCGAGACCTTTCGAAACCCGTCGCCACCCATACACGCAGTTACACCACCCGACCCATCCCAACTGGTAGCTGAATCCTTCGGTTTCTTTGGGCCATCAGCAGGCCCCTTCCCACCCTTTTTCTTCATTGGCCCCTGCCCACCCTTCTCTATCGATCCCTTCCCACCCTTCTCTATCAGCCCCTTCTTTGAGCCCTCCTTTTGTTCTAGATACTTAATCTTACAGTTTGAATCTGCTGGTGTGTTTTTAATTTGATTCCTTTAGCTCTTTAAATTCCTTTTCGTGGTTGTCTCTAAGTTTACAAAACAAACATACACTAAGGGATGTGATATCGCTGATACTACCCTCAGGGAAGTCTACGCACCAATGATTAACTTTACATTTAAAGCATTCTGCTTTCAATTTAGCTGGCCCTGCCATATTTTCTCTTTTTTGTTTTGTTTTTTCTGAATACTTTGAATAAGATAAAGCGTTCTAGCAATGAAAACTATCCAAAAACGTTCTGACCAGTATATAAAAGAGAGAGAGAGAGAGAGAGAGAGAGAGAGAGAGAGAGAGAGAGAGAGGAGAGAGAGAGAGAGAGGAGAGGAGAAGAGAGGGAGAGAGAGAGGAGAGAGAGAGAGAGAGAGAGAGAGGAGAGAGTTACAAGGAGTTACAAGGAAAAGAAGTACCTCAAAAGGCCTTGCGGCCCATACCGAGGAGGTACCAATGGCAACGGGTGCCACGGAAAATTTTCTACACACTCAAAGTGTGCAAAATTTGGTCTAACCTTTTCTTGAACTGATCCACAGAGGAACTGTTCACAACTTCCGAAGGTAACCTGTTCCATGTGTCACAGATCTTATACGTAAAGTAATTCCCACACACACTAGTCCTAAACCGTTTCAAATCCAACTTCCAACCATTGTTGCGAGTTGGGTTATCATTTAAACTAAACATACTTCTAAAATCGACATCGTTGAACCCTCGTAAGAGCTTGAAAACCTCGATCAGTTGACCGCGCCTCTCTCTCTCTCTCTCTCTCTCTCTCTCTCTCTCTCTCTCTCTCTCTCTTTTATATACTGGTCAGAACGTTTTTGGATAGTTTTCATTGCTAGAACGCTTTATCTTATTCAAAGTATTCAGAAAAAACAAAACAAAAAAGAGAAAATATGGCAGGGCCAGCTAAATTGAAAGCAGAATGCTTTAAATGTAAAGTTAATCATTGGTGCGTAGACTTCCCTGAGGGTAGTATCAGCGATATCACATCCCTTAGTGTATGTTTGTTTTGTAAACTTAGAGACAACCACGAAAAGGAAGTTAAAGAGCTAAAGGAATCAAATTAAAAACACACCAGCAGATTCAAACTGTAAGATTAAGTATCTAGAACAAAAGGAGGGCTCAAAGAAGGGGCTGATAGAGAAGGGTGGGAAGGGATCGATAGAGAAGGGTGGGCAGGGGCCAATGAAGAAAAAGGGTGGGAAGGGGCCTGCTGATGGCCCAAAGAAACCGAAGGATTCAGCTACAGTTGGGATGGGTCGGGTGGTGTAACTGCGTGTATGGGTGGCGACGGGTTTCGAAAGGTCTCGGGCAAGAAGGCTGCGAAGCCGAAGCCTGAGACCCCAGTTGCCCTGTCAAGACCTCTAACCACTTTAGTCTCCTGTGCTCGAAGGAGGAAGACACCATTTTGATTGGGGACTTGCAGATCAGGGGCCAGGAGAAGTACTTTGCTTCTGCAAACCGGGATGGGAGGAAGGTAAGGTGCTTACCTGGGCGGGGAATGGCGCACTTAAGGAAGGAGGTAGAGAAGGTGCGCGTGGCTAGTCGGAGGACTGCGATCGTTGTCCACGCTGGTGGCAATGACCTGTTCCTCAAAGGTGGTGGGGTATGTCTTACAGAAGGGATCATCACCGAGATCATGTCTCTTGCGGATGATCTAAAACTGAAGACAGACAGGGTAATGTTAATGGGTATTTTACCGCGAATGGATGCCAGTGACCACACGCTCAGTAAGGTCATTGGCATCAACGAGAGGGTACAAGACTTGTGCGTTCCGCTGGGCGTGAAGTTTATTGACCCCTTCGATGCATTTTCTGGTAGGTGGGACCTTTACCAGAGGGATGGTGTCCACCTCAATAACAAGGGTAAAGGTGTGCTAGGCGCGCTGCTCGACCGGCACCTATACAGAATGGTGAGGTCGAGTCCGGGGAGAGATGATGGGCCCCCACCGGGGAGAGATGAGGATGAGCCGGTGGTGGACGTACCTTCAACTGAAGGGTGCGTCGAAGTACAGGTGGGTGACCCTCCTCCTACGTTGGAGGGGGCTCAGTCTCCTGCGGAAGTTGCCCCCTCGTTAGTGAGGGGCTCTTCAACTCCCGACAGCCCTGGCTGTTCGGGAAACGGGTCATGCTAGGGGGCAGTCAGAATAGGGAAGGCTCCCTCCGTGCAATGCTTTTTAATGCTAGGTCGATTAGGAACAATTTCGCGAGCTACGGGCGCTCTTAGCATCAGAATACCAGGATATCGTTACTATCACCGAGTCCTGGATTCATACTGATCGTAGGGACTACATTGGGGAGTTCGAAATTCCCGGGTATAGAATGTTTCGCAAATACCGCACCCGTGGGGAGGGGGGTGGGGTACTAATATACGTCAGAGACACGTTGAGTCTGGTTGACTGCCAGTTCCGGTCGGAACGGGAGCTGCTTGGCGTCGATCTGAACGTGGGAGGGACGAACTATAGGTAATCTTGGTGTACAGACCTCCGCATCTCCTCCTCGAGGAGGATACAGCCCTGTACACGAACTCAGTAGCCTGCTAGGGGATAGGGTGTGTGTAGTTTTAGGAGACTTCAACTGTCCGCGCATAAAGTGGGAAAACAGGACTGCCGATGCTGAAGGGAGGAGGCTAGTTGACTTTGCTGATGAGAACTTCCTCACTCAGTGGTCAACGAGCCTACACGAGGCGAAAGCGTTCTAGACTTGGTGTTCACGACCGAAGACAACCTCGTCACTGGCCTCACCGTTGATGAATCGTTGGGCGGGAGTGATCACAGTCTTATTAGGTTCCGTGTGTGCGTCCCTCGGGTGAAGCGTAGTAACTCGAGAGGCAGTAAGCTCGATCTCCAGCGGGCGAACTTTGTTAGCCTCGGGGATAGTGTAGGAGATACGGGGTTAGAGGTCGGCGGCGATGTTGAGGGAGTGTGGAGTGCATTCCGGATGAGTTTATGGTGCTGCAGTCTGTTGCCATACCCTCAAAACCAGTCACCCCTGCTTCAACGCAGCCTAAGTGGTTCAATCGTGACATCGCTTCGGCTATCCGAAATAGGAAAGTAGCGTATAGGAGGGCGAAGGCCAATCGTTCCCATGAGAACACTTTAGTGTATGTCCGCCTGTGTAGGGAATGAAGGCGAAGGTTAGGCTAGCGAAACGTAACGAAGAACTACGGGTGGCAAGCCTCTGCAAGGGGAACCCTAAGGAGTTCTTCAGTTATGTTAATCGGTATGGGCCGCAAGGCCTTTTGAGGTACTTCTTTTCCTTGTAACTCCTTGTAACTCTCTCCTCTCTCTCTCTCTCTCTCCTCTCTCTCTCTCTCTCTCTCTCTCCTCTCTCTCTCCTCTCTCTCTCTCTCTCTCTCTCTCTCTCTCTCTCTCTCTCTCTCTCTTTTATATACTGGTCAGAACGTTTTTGGATAGTTTTCATTGCTAGAACGCTTTATCTTATTCAAAGTATTCAGAAAAAACAAAACAAAAAAGAAAATATGGCAGGGCCAGCTAAATTGAAAGCAGAATGCTTTAAATGTAAAGTTAATCATTGGTGCGTAGACTTCCCTGAGGGTAGTATCAGCGATATCACATCCCTTAGTGTATGTTTGTTTTGTAAACTTAGAGACAACCACGAAAAGGAAGTTAAAGAGCTAAAGGAATCAAATTAAAAACACACCAGCAGATTCAAACTGTAAGATTAAGTATCTAGAACAAAAGGAGGGCTCAAAGAAGGGGCTGATAGAGAAGGGTGGGAAGGGATCGATAGAGAAGGGTGGGCAGGGCCAATGAAGAAAAAGGGTGGGAAGGGGCCTGCTGATGGCCCAAAGAAACCGAAGGATTCAGCTACCAGTTGGGATGGGTCGGGTGGTGTAACTGCGTGTATGGTGGCGACGGGTTTCGAAAGGTCTCGGGCAAGAAGGCTGCGAAGCCGAAGCCTGAGACCCCAGTTGCCCCTGTCAAGACCTCTAACCACTTTAGTCTCCTGTGCTCGAAGGAGGAAGACACCATTTTGATTGGGGACTTGCAGATCAGGGGCCAGGAGAAGTACTTTGCTTCTGCAAACCGGGATGGGAGGAAAGGTAAGGTGCTTACCTGGGCGGGGAATGGCGCACTTAAGGAAGGAGGTAGAGAAGGTGCGCGTGGCTAGTCGGAGGACTGCGATCGTTGTCCACGCTGGTGGCAATGACCTGTTCCTCAAAGGTGGTGGGGTATGTCTTACAGAAGGGATCATCACCGAGATCATGTCTCTTGCGGATGATCTAAAACTGAAGACAGACAGGGTAATGTTAATGGGTATTTTACCGCGAATGGATGCCAGTGACCACACGCTCAGTAAGGTCATTGGCATCAACGAGAGGGTACAAGACTTGTGCGTTCCGCTGGGCGTGAAGTTATTGACCCCTTCGATGCATTTTCTGGTAGGTGGGACCTTTACCAGAGGGATGGTGTCCACCTCAATAACAAGGGTAAAGGTGTGCTAGGCGCGCTGCTCGACCGGCACCTATACAGAATGGTGAGGTCGAGTCCGGGGAGAGATGATGGGCCCCCACCGGGGAGAGATGAGGATGAGCCGGTGGTGGACGTACCTTCAACTGAAGGTGCGTCGAAGTACAGGTGGGTGACCCTCCTCCTACGTTGGAGGGGCTCAGTCTCCTGCGGAAGTTGCCCCTCGTTAGTGAGGGCTCTTCAACTCCCGACAGCCCTGGCTGTTCGGGAAACGGGTCATGCTAGGGGGCAGTCAGAATAGGGAAGGCTCCCTCCGTGCAATGCTTTTTAATGCTAGGTCGATTAGGAACAATTTCGCAAGCTACGGGCGCTCTTAGCATCAGAATACCAGGATATCGTTACTATCACCAGTCCTGGATTCATACTGATCGTAGGGACTACATTGGGGAGTTCGAAATTCCCGGGTATAGAATGTTTCGCAAATACCGCACCCGTGGGGAGGGGGGTGGGGTACTAATATACGTCAGAGACACGTTGAGTCTGGTTGACTGCCAGTTCCGGTCGGAACGGGAGCTGCTTGCGTCGATCTGAACGTGGGAGGGACGAACTATAGGTTAATCTTGGTGTACAGACCTCCGCATCTCCTCCTCGAGGAGGATACAGCCCTGTACACCGAACTCAGTAGCCTGCTAGGGGATAGGGTGTGTGTAGTTTTAGGAGACTTCAACTGTCGCGGCATAAAGTGGGAAACAGACTGCCGATGCTGAAGGGAGGAGGCTAGTTGACTTTGCTGATGAGAACTTCCTCACTCAGTGGGTCAACGAGCCTACACGAGGCGAAAGCGTTCTAGACTTGGTGTTCACGACCGAAGACAACCTCGTCACTGGCCTCACCGTTGATGAATCGTTGGGCGGGAGTGATCACAGTCTTATTAGGTTCCGTGTGTGCGTCCCTCGGGTGAAGCGTAGTAACTCGAGAGGCAGTAAGCTCGATCTCCAGCGGGCGAACTTTGTTAGCCTCGGGGATAGTGTAGGAGATACGGGGTTAGAGGTCGGCGGCGATGTTGAGGGAGTGTGGAGTGCATTCCGGGATGAGTTTATGGTGCTGCAGTCTGTTGCCATACCCTCAAAACCAGTCACCCCTGCTTCAACGCAGCCTAAGTGGTTCAATCGTGACATCGCTTCGGCTATCCGAAATAGGAAAGTAGCATAGGAGGGCGAAGGCCAATCGTTCCCATGAGAACACTTTAGTGTATGTCCGCCTGTGTAGGGAAGTGAGGCGAAGGTTAGGCTAGCGAAACGTAACGAAGAACTACGGGTGGCAAGCCTCTGCAAGGGGAACCCTAAGGAGTTCTTCAGTTATGTTAATCCTCATCTCTCCCCGGTGGGGGCCCATCATCTCTCCCCGGACTCGACCTCACCATTCTGTATAGGTGCCGGTCGAGCAGCGCGCCTAGCACACCTTTACCCTTGTTATTGAGGTGGACACCATCCTCTGGTAAAGGTCCCACCTACCAGAAAATGCATCGAAGGGTCAATAAACTTCACGCCCAGCGGAACGCACAAGTCTTGTACCCTCTCGTTGATGCCATGACCTTACTGAGCGTGTGGTCACTGGCATCCATTCGCGGTAAAATACCCATTAACATTACCCTGTCTGTCTCAGTTTTAGATCATCCGCAAGAGACATGATCTCGGTGATGATCCCTTCTGTAAGACATACCCCACCACCTTTGAGGAACAGGTCATTGCCACCAGCGTGGACAACGATCGCAGTCCTCCGACTAGCCACGCGCACCTTCTCTAACCTCCTTCTTAAGTGCGCCATTCCCCGCCCAGGTAAGCACCTTACCTTCCTCCCATCCCGGTTTTGCAAAGCAAAGTACTTCTCCTGGCCCCTGATCTGCAAGTCCCCAATCAAAATGGTGTCTTCCTCCTTCGAGCACAGGAGACTAAAGTGGTTAGAGGTCTTGACAGGGGCAACTGGGTCTCAGGCTTCGGCTTCGCAGCCTTCTTGCCCGAGACCTTTCGAAACCCGTCGCCACCCATACACGCAGTTACACCACCCGACCCATCCCAACTGGTAGCTGAATCCTTCGGTTTTCTTTGGGCCATCATCAGGCCCCTTCCACCCTTTTTTCAT